>BTHU01000004.1:44401268-44823768 GCA_036184795.1 Tokudaia tokunoshimensis | reverse complement strand
TCACCATCCCTGCCCGTCTCAACTACTGATTACTGAACTAGCCACAGGGAACAGAGGGAATCCTCCTCCTCCTCCTCTTCCTCCTCTTCCTCCTCCTCCTTTTAACTTTTATTCTTCTCTCATATATTACATCCCAACATCCCAACAGCAGTTTCCCCTCCCTCCACCCCTCCCCTCTCCCCGAGAACAATTCCTTCTGTTTCCCTTCTGATATACATACATACATATATATATATATATATATATATATATATATATATATATATATATTAAATCTCCTAGGGATATTCACTGGACATGACCTAACAAGATACAATAAGATTGGACATGAATCCTCATACCACATATGTGTGTGTGTGTATATATATATATATATATATATATATATATATATATTAAATCTCCTAGGGATATTCACTAGACATGACCTAACAAGATACCATACCATACCTCATACCACAGCCGGATGAGACAACCCAGGAGGAGGAAGGGGGTTCTGAGTGAGGGCAAAAGATTCAGAGGCACCCCTCCCCCCAACCTACACAGCCATAAGGAATATGCAGAGGACCTCGCTCAGACCCATATAGGACCCTGTTTGTCCCTTCAGACCCCGTGAGTCCCTATGAGCCCTGCTTAGTTGACTTAGTGGCCTGTGTTCTCAGGGTGTCCCAGACCCCTCTGGCTCCTACGGTCCTTCTGCACCCTATTCTGTGGGGTTCCTCTGCCTTCACTAGTGTTTGGGCACAGGTCTCTGCCTCTGCTCCCATTGGCTGCTGGATGATGCTCCTCTGATGCCAATTGGGGCAGACACTGAGCTGCGAGTATAGCAGAATATCATTAGGAACCATTTCATTGACTTATTTTGTTTTATTTTTTGAACCAGTCATGTCTTATCTTGGGTCTCTGGGCCATCCTCCCTCTGGTTCCTGGCCATCCAGGGAGTATCAGGCATAGCTCCCTCTCATGGTACTCTCATGGTGTGGGTTGGCCACTCCCACACATTCTACACCCCACATTGTCCCAGAACCACTTGTGGGCAGGACAGATTGTAAGTGGAAGGCTTAGTGGCTGCGTTGATGACCCAGTTCCTCTGCTAGGAACCTTGCCTGGTTTTAGAGGATGGTCAGTTGGGGTTCTATATTCTCTATTACTAGGAATCTTTGCTAGGGTCCCTCTTGTAGATTCTAGGGAGATGCCACTGCACGAAGTTTCCATATCACCCCCAAGTACCCCTTAATTCTAGTCATCTCTCCCAGTACACCCTCCCTTTGTCTCACCCATCCCCCACCTAATCAATCCCTCCTGTTCCTATTCCCACCTGCCACCCAAAAAAATCTATCTATTTCCTTTTTCCGGAGAGATCCTGGAGTAATCAAACCGAGGGCTGAAATCAATAAAATAGAAACAAAGAGAACAATACAAAGAATCAATGAAACAAAGGGTTGGTTCTTTGAGAAAAATCAACAAGATAGACAAACCCTTATCCAAACTAAAAGAGCGAGAGGACATATCCAAATTAACAAAACTAGAAACGTAAAGGGGAGCATGACAACAGACACCAAAGAAATACGAAAACCCATTAGGTCATTCTTTAAAAACCTATACTCCACAAAATTTGGAAAAATCTAAAAGAAATGGATAATCTTTGCAACAGATACCACTTACCAAAGCTAAATCAAGATCAGGTAAATTAAAAAGCAAAACAAACAAACAAAAAATAACAACAAAAAAATTCCAACTCCTTCTCTTTCTAAGCTAAATGATGGAGAAGAATTCCAAGAGATCCACTCATAGACACTGGGGAAGCTTAACCATTAGCTAAATGGGTGCTTGGGCCGAGACAGGTGGCTTAGTCCTGTACCAGTTCCAAGCAGGGGAGATGAGAACGGCACTGTCAGCAGGGGATGACTGCAGAGGAGTCACTGCCACTGGTCACTGTGACCAGGATCTAACAGGTCACATCCACTCTGATGAGGGTAAAAGATGGCTAAACAAAGGGCTGGTAGGAGCTGGGGAAACTGAGTCAATGTGGGCAGCTGCATGAGACAGGGGCTGGTCCTTGCTTTGAACCCATGTATTCTGCCAGAGTCAGGGTCTACAGCCAGCAGAGGGAAAGCCGCCACAGCACCTGTGTAAGTACAGGGAAATGGGGAGGATGGTACCAGAGGATAGACAATGGTCTAGCCTTCCACGCCAGGAGAGATGAGGATGGGTAGAGAAGCAGCTGCGCCCTTTACTCCACTTCCACTTCAGTTTGCTGGGTTTAGAGCTGCTAGGAGATGGGTGACACTTTCAACCCAACGCGACGCTGGAACTTCCGATGTGTTGAACTTTTAGTAAGGAGAAGTGACCAGGAGGTTGAAGAAACTGCCCACAATATCATTAGGACACCTGCTACCCTGTGGGCAGCGAGATAAATCTTAGCAGGTGGAGGAAAGGGGAACCAACCATTCCAGGGTTGTATGAATTGACTTGAAACTTCTTCATAAAATGATTACACCATGTGACTTTCAGGGCACCCCTTGTGACACTCAGCTTGGTGCTGGTTTTAGCTTCCTATTGCTGCATAGTAGGACTCTGGTAACCATAGCAACTCACAGCCCACCCCTTCATCCTCTGATAGTTTTGTAGGCCAGAAGTTCGGGTGGGCTTGACCAGACTACCCAGTTTCATTCTCACACCTGAGATGACATCTGGGCTGGCTTCCCATTTGGATGCTCTTGGCTTTGGCCATTCCATTCCTATTTGTTCCAGTTGTTGACGGAATCCAGTCCCTTGTAGTCTGAAGTCTAAGGCCTCTGTTTTCTTGCTGCTGTTAGTCTAGGGATGTCTTTGGCTATTGAGTCAATGAGCATTCTTCTAGTCCAGTCCCCTCCATGCAAAACAGTCACTATGCCCTGACTTCTCCCTCACCTGCATCTCCTCAAATTCTTCTGCTTTTGAGGACTCAGGTAACTACAGCAAGTTCATCTGGATAATTCTTAATTTTATGTATTTACTAATGGTGTGTGTGTATGTGTGTGCGCGCGTGCGCGTGCGTGTGTGTGTGTGTGTGTGTGTGTGTGTGTGTGTGTGTGCGCGCGCGCATGTGCGTGTACAGGTGTGCACATGTGCATGCAGGTCAGAGGTCCACACCAGGGTGTCTTCTATTGCTTTCTATGTTATTTTTCCAGACAGGTTCTCACACTGAACCCAAAGATCACACATTGTCCAGACTAGCTGGCTAGCAAGCTCCAGGAAATCTATCTTTCTCAGCCTGATCAATACCAGGGTTACTGATATGTGCGGCCACATGTAGCTTTTTATGTGGATGCTGGGGGATCTGAACTTAGGGCCTCATGCATGCACAGCAAACATTTTACCCATGCAACCTTCTTTAGCCCCTAGTCTCTGTTTTAAGGTAAATTGGTCGTTTAATTTGCTGGTTAGAATATGAACAGGTGGACTACTCACAGGTGAGTGGAAGGACATCACCGTTCCTGAGAATGGAGGTTATGTCTGTTGTAACAAAATGGAGGCAGCCTGGAGCTCTGTGAAGTCAAACAACACTGGACTGCTCATTTTTAGATATTTGCACATATAAGAAACACCTCTTTTTGCATTTGCTGGTTCCTACTCCCCAACTCTCCACTCCTGCACCTCAACCCGATGCTAATGGATATGTCCCTTGGGTCACAGCTTGGTCTCAAACTACAAATTCCTTTAGTGTTTCCTGGCTGAAATTCTCAAGAGAAAGATATTTCTTTGCAACTCCATCAGGCACAGAAAGTAGCTGCCCAGCCAGGAACTGTATTTCCTAGTCTATCTGGAAAAGAGGGAAAAGCATGTATTTACAAGCTAAAGACCTTAAGGAGCCCCCCCCCCCACACACACATTTCTGCCTTTTGTTTCCCTCTTAGCCCTGCTAGGCCATAGGAGGTGATGGAGGAACTGCACAGGAGGAGACTAGGATCCTGAATGCAGCTGGCATTTCCTAAATCACTGCAAATGTATTTCTCAGGGCCTCCCTGCTTGCTGTAGACTGGCGGCCTGTGGTACTGAAAGGATTGCAATTGTGTTCTCCCCGAATGACACATTCACAGATACATTCTAGGAACAATGAATCTTTCAGAAAGGGCTGGGGGAGGTTGCTGGTGGGATCCTGTTTGTAGCTCCAATAACACCTAGTATCTGACCGTTGCCACGCTCTGTAATCCTTTACAAAGGAAGTAGCAACTGTATTTTTGTACATTTTAAAATTGTATTGTGAACTTACTTCAGACTTCAGGACATAGTACTTATACTCAGACTCTAATGGACCTCTGAGGTCTTCCTCAGGCCCAGAATACACACACGGTCCTTGAAGTACTATCTGGGTCCAGGGCAGACAGAGCTTAGAGTCAGTTTCAACGCTGATAACGCCTACCCTGAATAACAATGGCCGTCTAAAAGTCAAGATTCTTTCCTGAGCACCATTGAAATGCTACCTTCCTCCTCACACTCCCTGGCCATCACCCACAGACTGCTGTAACCTGGGCCAGTCTCCTGCCTTCTGTTTCTAACCCCAGGCTTGAGTCTTTGCTATCTCCCACTTCTCAGGCTCCCTGGCACGCCTGGGTTTCTTCCATCAATCCTGACCAGTCGACATATCTTCCGGGATGCGATTGGCAGCCTTTGACGCACTAAAATCGTGTCACCACTCCTGCCTGTGGAAGATGTGACATGCTCTGTCAATCACAAGAGGGCCCGTTCAGACTGCCGGCGGGTGGCTTGTTTGCCCACTAGGTGGCGCCATTGGAACCCAATGAAGAGAATGGAAGTAGGGGTGGGGGTGGGGGGAGCTTTTCTATTAAGGCACAAAGGAAGGGTTCTTTTACTTTGCTTTCCCTGTTTATCCCACCCTCTAACATCACCTCCTCCCCCACCCCCAATCCTAAAAGTAGCATTGAAACAAGGCACCTTTCTATTCTTCCTCCCAGGGGACTGCCATGCCTATTGTGAAGCAGGAGGCTGAAATTTTGCCTCATAGCCTGAAACCAGTTTCATTGACTCCGGTGACTGCAACTGAAGCTCACAGGGAACCTCCCTTTCCATCCCCTCCTTTCAGCTGATTTTCTGTAAGGCCAGGCGATTAAGAAGCTTAAACAGGGATCCCCTTTCTTTTTCGTTCTATGCCCCCTTCTCTGTCTCTCTTTCAGCTCTCTCCATTCTCAATTTACCTTAGAAGGAGGAACAGTGGGAGAAGAAAAATGTCTACTGTCGATTAAGCGTGATTTCCCTGTAGGGACAGCCCAGCGCATAAGCGTTGGCCTGAGTGGGAACTTAGTTCCATTGTTCCTACTGAATGAAAACAGAAGCGCGCCAGTAAAGGACGCAGCCATTTTCTCAGAGTTCAAAGACATTTATACTTTAAAAGAGGTTTTAAATGTTGGAGAAGGGAGGCAGGGGTCTCAGATTTTGCCCCTGAGTTCCTGAAAGTGATCTTATACAATGTAGCATCTTTCTGCAGCCAAAATCGGCCTGGGAGCGAAACTAGAGCCTTTAGCAGTAGAGCCCCGTTTCTCTAGGGCTCCCCCTACCGGTCACCCTGGGAACTCTAGACCCCTTTAAATTCTTTCTAATTAGCTCAGAAAGCCCCAGGAAGAGAAGATTCACCCTCTACTCCAGCCAGGCTGAGCAGATCCCCTGACAGGCTAAGGTGCACTTGGTGCTCCCAACATTTGTTGGTAGAACATAGTTTTGGAGTTTACAGTCCCCAAGGAACCTTTATTCACACAGAGAAAGGCATGAGGGGACCTCGCCAATTTCCTTTTGCTCTTTCTCTCGGGGTGGCCATCTAAGAACCCTAGTCAAGGCCATTTCTCTTCATTTGTTAACAAAGTGAAGG
Organism: Tokudaia tokunoshimensis; assembly: GCA_036184795.1. NCBI lineage: Eukaryota > Metazoa > Chordata > Mammalia > Rodentia > Muridae > Tokudaia > Tokudaia tokunoshimensis. The sequence goes on along the minus strand of BTHU01000004.1, from coordinate 44,817,902 downwards.
AGCTTTTGTCTCTTTTTGTGCGTCTTTGTTCTCCACAGGTTGCGGGGGAAATCCCTCCAGCTTTTAGGCAGATTAACCAATACCACCAGGGAACAAAGATAGCAGCTAATTCTACCATGGTTGTAAATTTGTCATGAACCTGTTGAACAATCTTCACAGAGTGGGATCAAAGGCAAAGTGGCTTTGTCTTCCAACCTCTGGAATTACGGAGTCCTTCTCTAGTAAGCAGGCCCTCTGGTGATGATGACTTAGACTCCATCACGCCTGTTCACTCTCCACTGGTACAGATGTTCCAGCTTATTAAAGCTGTCTACTTCTCTGTCCTACCATGCTAATGACTCAAGGGAAAGGAAGTAAGAGGGGCAAAGACATGAACCATCTGTTCCTCTCCCCTTGCTCCTTACCTCAGAGTAAAGATATGTGTTGAAAGACCCCAGCCCCTAGCAGGAGAAGTAAAAGACCCCTAGCAAATAGAGTAGAGCCAAAAATGTAGTTCAGCCAGTTCAGCAATTCTATTCTATTCCAGGAACTGGCTGACCATAAAGATTAAAATAGAACCTTGTTAACAATCATGAGTATGAGTTTCCTTGATATTTTTGTATTTTTCCTATGATGCACTCCCTCCTCCCTTGGGTTGTGAGTTTTTCCTTTAATACCCCTTCTCCCCGCTACTCGGGATCGAAGAACTCCTCTACCCCTGTGTGGGATATGAGTCTTTGCCCCAGTGCACTGGAAGTAAACCTTGTGTGATTACAGCAAGAACGGTCTCTCATGAGTTCTTGCGGGGGGTTGCACTATCCTGAGACTTGAGTGAGGGTCTCCCCACTCCGGGGGTCTTTCAGTGTCTCTCCTGGGGTCTCCTCCCTCAGCTTTCAGACTCTAGCTGCTCCAGGGGAGTGGATCCTAGCTTACAACCATGCTCTCTCTGAGAAGGTGGTGAAGTTCAAGGCCCTGACTGTGGCATGAATGGTCAGGCAGTGCTTTTTAGAATGTGGGGTGCTGACCACCTTTTGGTCTCCAGTGCTGGGTACAAAACACCAATATGGAGGCACAGAGAGTACCTTACTTGTTAACACGTCCCTGAGTATGAAACATGCTTTTCCACTTACCATGCCTATGCTTTGAGGACTAGGATTACAGGGAGACCTTGGACTTTGCTGAGATGGCTCAGTATAACACTGAAACAGGTAGGCAGAGGGAACAGTTTTGTAACCTGGGACTCCACTTAGCTTGGGCTTCACGCCTGTTTCTTTTCTAACAGTGTTCATGACAACCTTCTGCTTCAAGCACTTACTCTTCCTGAACAAGGCACAGAGCACCCTAGGATCTCCAACTGCATTAAGCCATAGGCACACACCCCTTAAAACAATGAAATAAGTCTCTCCTCAATAATCATCTGGCTTAAATCCATTGTACTTAGAGTTCTATTCTACTCTAGGTAGATGGGCATGAAATCAGGGAGGATGATCTGGCCTGAACTGGTTTTAGGTGCTCAATGCGGAAATTGTGTCCTCAAAGTGAACTATTAGGGAGAATCCTTATTTACCTCCTTATGCCTATTCACAATTGGATGTATAAATGATTAAGGCTGGATGCACTGTGAGAGGGAACATTCGCAGTAGAAAAGAGCTTGAGTATCTTAATTTGTCGATTAAGATGAAGAACCACCCATACCATGCCCTCAGTAACCAAACTCCTCCTCTTGAACCTTATAACATTTAGCCTCAAATAATAATTAGGGACCTTGATAAAACACCATGACCAAGGCAACTTATAAAAGAAAGCGTTAAATTTGGAGTTTACAGTTTCAGAAGGCAGGAGTCTGTGACCATCGGACTAGGTAACACGGCAGCAGGCATTTGGGATAGCGTTTGGCCCTGGGGCAGTAGCTGAGTGCTTACACTTTTTTTTTAAGATTTATTTTTTTATATGTAAGTACACTGTAGCTGTCTTCAGACACCAGAAGAGGGCGTCAGATCTCGTTTGTGAGCCACCATGTGGGTGCTGGGATTTGAACTCAGGACCTTCAGAAGAACAGTCAGTGCTCTCACCCACTGAGCCATCTCTCCAGCCCCCGAGAGCTTACGTCTTGATCTATAGGTAGGAATCAGAGAGAACTAACTAGGAATGGTATGGGGTTTAAAAAACCTCAAAGCTGGACTCCAGGGATATACCTCCCCCAACGAGGCCACACTTCTTACTCCTTCCCAAACAGTTGCACCAACTGGGGATGAAACATTCAAATACATGAACCTATTGGGGGGCCATTTGAGGGGCCATTTTCATTTGAATCACCATGAGTACCACTCATGTGGCCTGCTGTCAGTCTTGATGGTACTTCTTTCCAATCAGAGCTATCGCTTCACAGTGAATAAAGTTACCTTCCTACTTATTTCAGTTCCTTGATTAAGAGATCAAGAACCTGGGAAGACCCAACCTAGATCCTGACTGCTGGGACCACCACATCCTCCTCCTCTCAGATATGACCTCTGCTCATACCTGCTGGGGTGGCCAGGAGGAGGCTACAGGAGCCATGTTGTCCTGTAGGAGAGCAGGTAGATGGTATCCTTTCCAACTGGTCTCTACTCCTCAGGAATTATATATATAGGTGGGAAAAATACACTCTCAAAAGTAAACTGCTTTGAAGCAATTATTAAAGGTTTTAAAAAAATGAATCTTCATTTAATAAGGCAAGTTCTAAGCAAGAAAAATGCCTTTATCCTTAGAACCATTGGACTCTGCTCCCTAAGATCCCTCACTATGGACTTTACTCTCACTGTGGCTCTAAAGCCAGACTAGCCTGCATCCCACATTTCTCAGATACTAGGAAAATGATGCCTCTTCTCACCATCCAGCCTTTCACAGATTTCTGGCATTAATTCTTAGGAATAATCTCTCTTCCTCTTTAAAAAAAAAATCTCAGCAGGGCGTTTGCAGTTGATTATAACAGATTCCATTCCTCTGACTCAGTATCCCTGGACCACCAGGTAACTGACTAACTACATTTTCCTCAGAGGAGTTTCCCATCAGACGGTGCTGTGACCCTCCGTCAACAGGACAGCAGACTGAGTGATGAACACAAAGGAACTACAGCATTGTCCCTGGAAGCTGTGAATTCCAGAAGATACCGCTGTGCAGGGGTGGTGACGGTAAGGACTTAGAGTCCGCAAGATGATCCCAGAGTTTCTAGGTGATCCTAACCTGACCACCCGGGGTCCTTACAATGAAAACAGGGAAGGGATGCAGGGACAGCACCCTGAGCTAAAGGATGTAGGCTGCCTCTGCAAGCTGCAAAGAACAAGGAAACAGACCCTCCCCAAAGCCTCCAGAAGGAGCATAGCTCTTTCAATATGGTGATTTTAGTCCTTGGGGACTGGTTTTAGGTTTCCTTACAAAATCACAAGAAAATAGACTTGTGTTTTTATTTGTTTATCATTGTTGTTGTGGGGTTTTTTTTGGGGGGGGGAGGAGCTCAAATTCAGAGATCCACCTGCCTCTGCCTCCTGAGTGCTGGGATTAAAGGTATGAAGCCACTGCTGTTTTAAGCTAGTAAATTTGTGGTGATTAGTTACACAAGAGCCTTCCAGGTAAATCCAGTCCTTGTTAGACAATGCTGGGATGAATGCATGAAAGGTATGTGGTGTGTGTGTGTGTGTGTGTGTGTGTGTGTGTGTGTGTGGTATCATGGCTCCAACTTTCATCTCAAGTCCCAGCTCACCGAGGTCTTAAGTTTTGCTTGGTGCTTGGTTCCTGAACTCCACCAGAGCCTGAGTGAGGCGTTATGGCTGCAGGTCAAGAATTTCATTAGACCCCCTAGGGGGTGAAACGCCCTGAGTGATCACACTTAGACCAGAGAGTAGGTTTCCCTTTTCATATTACTTTTGAAGAAGAAGGGAGAATAGGTATTCATGCAAAGTAATGAAATGAAAACAATGTAACAAAAATAACAACCCTCACTCAGACTGGTGGAGGGGGATGGTACTGGGAAAGCTGAGATTTGAAGGACTTTTGCTAGAACAGGGAAGAAGCTTGCATTCTAAATTGATCATATAAAGTCCCATTCATTAGCTTCCAATAAGATGAGGTCCCTTGTCTTCATTTGTGTATGAAGTATCCTTTACTGTGACAAAAGCAGGCAAGGGTCTGCATGTAAATGAAGTGCACATCCCTGGTTTTCTTACTGTGTGAAAGATAACGGAACCCCTCAGTGTCTAGAAGCAGAGCCTTTTGGTGAGACAGAATGTTCCCTGCTGAAAACAGTCTACATTAGCTAGCAATTCCTTCTCCATCTGTCTGTGGCCAGTCCGACCCAGATGACTGTTTCAAGCTACACATGTAATTTGGGATGCTCATTCAGAGGCCCACCCTAAGGTAGGGGCTGCTAACAGGCTTCAATAGAGACAAGTTCAGACACACAAAGATCAGGGAAAAAGAAAACAGCCCACTTGAAAGGCCTGAGATCTAAGAGGAACTACCCAATCAAAGGTAATGGAGAATGTTCAGTGTTATCTAAGCAAAAACTGTCTAAACAGAATTATTAATGTACTAACTGTGGGTTAAGAGAGACTTAAAATACAGGATGAGATTGGATGTAGATGGGAGGCAGATGACAAGGCAGAAAAATTTCTAGGCCCTCATCTGTCTGAGAAGATAGCAGAACCCTATGAACCTGTGAACCAGTAAAGGACACGGGCTATTGTGTCTCAGGTAACCAGAGAAAGCCAGGGTACAACTGTGAGGGTGTCGGGGCCAGGAAAACAACAGCTACAAAATAAGTAGCAACTAATCTAAATCTTTGGACAAGAAAGGAGACGGAAAAAATTGTATTAAAAGTATAGTCAATGAGATGCTGTGACCTGTCTCCATGTTGAACAACCTGAGTTCAAGCCCCAGGACCCACAGGGTAGAAAAGGGAACTGACTCTTACGACCTCCACTCATAAACTGTGGAGTGTATGCACCTGACCCTCCTCCACCCTGCACATACTTGCCCTGCACACTAAAGAATTACATTTAAACAATGTAATAAAAAAAGGAACAGTGGAAGTAAAGGATGTGGCACAAAATAAGAATGGATGTATCAGAGATTATGGCAGATGATGTGAGTGACAGACAGACACCTTTCAGACCGGAGACCAGGTGACGGGAACATTAAACTTATTGTTATAAGTCATCTATGCAGAGCAAACTGAAAACCAAGGTCATGGAAGTTAATGTTCCTATAAAGAAAACATATCAGGCAAATACCGGTGTGAAGAAATATTGTATAGCTGTATCAAAATCAAACTGAACAGACGAGAATATTTAAAAAACATTGTTTACTACATAGTGATAAAGGTTGGTTTTTGGTTTGTTTTTAGATTGGGTCTCACTAAGTAGCCTTGACTGGCCTGGAGTTTATTCTGTAGGCTGGCCTTGAACTCCCAGAGATCTGTCTGTCTGTCTCTGTTTCCAGCAGTCTGGGATTAAAGACATGTGCCACCACACTCAACTGCGATAAAGTTTTAACTCACTAGAAAAAATGTAAAGATTAGAAATCAACTTATAACAGATAATGGAGCAAAATTAAGAGACTGTGAATTGGACAAATTCATCCTATTTAGAATAAGATAGTAACAGAATGTTACCTGCTAAACTTGTAATATTTAAGGGGTGTGGTCCTGATAGGAAAATATGCATGTGTGTGTGTGCATGTACACACATACACATTAAAAGAAGAAAGCAAATACAATGATCAGAAATAAATAGAAGTGTTGCCATGTCTAGGTGGAATGGAAGCACTTGAGTATTACAGAACTTTCCGGTTTGAAGAACAAAGTCCCGATTGCAATTCAGTTTATATCAACCACGATCAACTAGAAGCATGACCTTTAAGGGATGGTGTTTAGACATAGGACAACATAAGGTGCCTAGGGAAGATCGTCCAGAAGTAGGGCATGTTTGTTATGGAATTTCATTGAAAAATATTAAAGTCAACCTAGTTCAGTGGAGATCTATACTCTGCGTTCACGATGCTGTTGTGTCTGATTTTAGTGTCACCTTGACACAAATTTGAACAACCCTAGTAGGGAACTGTAGCTGAAGGACTGTCCCGATTGCCTAGATTGATGTGGGAAGACCAGCCCCACAGGTGGAGCAGCCCAGACAATCAGGGTGGGCAGAAGGAGGATTGTTCCCATTCTGCCCACTTGGCTTTCCTCTTGCCTGCCAAGTTCATTGACCCAGTTGTAGCTGCCGCTGAGTCCTTTGCTGACACCAGAACCATCGTTTCAGGCTCCATCATGGGCTAAGGACCAGTAGCTCTCTTAGAGCCCTCCAGGTCTTTGTCACCAGATTGGGCCTGCTGAGGAACCCATCCTTGTGGATGGAACAACTACTGTGTTGTCATCCTCCCCAGGGTGAGACAGCCACAGGGGGGTGACTCCGACCGCTGAGACACCCAACATCACAGGCTTAGCTGCTTAGGTGTGAGGCAATTGTCATTACTGTTTTAATGTTGTCAACTAAAAAAATTGTGTGTGTGTGTGTATGTGAGAGTGTGTGAGTGTGTGTGTGTGTGTGTACAGGTGTACACATGCCTCCATGTATTCTGTTCCTTTAGAGAACACTAATATAATCATTGCTTCATGCAATATTGAAAAGGTGTTAGTATTCTTTAAACTGATCCACAGAGTCAATGAAATCCCAATAAAAATCTCAGCAGGAATCATTTTGTGCAAGTTGATGAATTGGTCCTAAAATTTATATGAAGGACTAAAGGGATAATCATAAGCCTTTCACTCTCAAAGAAGAACCAAACACAAAAATCAATTTATGGTATCAAGGTAGACTAAAGATTTAAACACGAGGTGGCATCAGTCCTCAAGGCTGAGAAGTCAATCCCTGGGAATGTCTTTGTGACTGTGAGACCTCAAAGAGTACCTTAAAATGATGTGCAAAAAAAGAAGCCACAAACGAAAGCATTGGAGCTTTATTACATTAAATGTGAGAATGTACGCTTCTCAAAAGAGTATTAGCTGAGTGAAAGGCAAACCCCAGTTTAGGAGAAGACATTTGTCAAACATATAATTTAGAAAAGAGTCAGAGGCAGGGCCTAGTGTGGCTCACGCCTGCCACCCCAATACTCTGAATGCCGAGGCAGTTCTTGTGTTTCAGGCCAATTCGGGCTACACTGAAAGATTTTGTCTCAAAACAAAATAAAACAAAATGAGTATTGGGAAGATATAAAGACCACCTAAAATATACAGAGGAAGCCATCTCACTGGACAAAGGCCAAGACTCAAGTCTTCTAGATCACAAGTGTCTATCAATAACAATAGGGAAAGATGTCCATCTCTGTTTGTAGTCAGGGAAGATTTAAATCCACAGCGAGACACTACCTCAGACTCACCTGTGTGGCCCAGGGGATTATCTACAAGAGCAAAATCCTTGGTTTCAGAGGAGTGGGTTTATTAAGTGCGTGGCAAGCACAAGTAAAGCATTAACAGTGTTGAGGCTATGCAAGGAGAAGAGCAAACGCTTTCGAACTCATGGAATGCAGCTCACAGGTTAGCACAATCATGGTGGATGTACCTTGGAGAGGCAGAGCCCCAAGGACTGTGTGTCCTGGGGACTTCATGCTGTCGTGGAGGTTTGTTCTGCTTATTGTCTTCATGGTAACCTCATCCCTCATAATCTAGAGTTATAGGAAAACTCTATGGGAGTTTACTGCCCCTCACCGGGCAGTTCTCCGGCACTCACAATAATAGTGCTTGATCTTTTTCAAGCGTTGCTGCTGGAGCAGGTTAATAATCACCGCCCTTGGGAAGAACTTGGAAGTGTAGATTGTCAGTCACGACTCACCGCCCTTAGAATCTGGAGATGTAGATTGTTAGTAAAGTTAAGTTAGAACGTTTTTGTCAGCGGCTCTGATGTAGAAATCTTAGGAAACAATTTGAAGTTCAGAAAGGCACAGTTTTAATAGTTAAGCTGGGGATTTTTTTAAAGGTCAGGGAACAAGAACAATGGCAGCCCAACTAGTACCAGCTGACACATTTCTCAGGCAAAAGCTGGGCTGATGATCAAGGTGATGATTAATTTCGGGTAGTTTTTGTCTTCAGCTTCCTGGTATGAGTTAGTAAAAAATAGTTAATGATCAGATGTGCACCCTGAAGATTTAGAGTAGAAATGACGTATTGTTTTTTTGTACAAAAGCTTAGATTTGTGATTCTTCTAAGAGTTTTATAAGATTACTTTTTAAGATTAAATAATAAAATAATTGATCCTTTATTGGTAACCGCAAATTGCTGCCTGCCAGTAAAGAGAAACTGGCTGAGAAAGCTATCTTGCTTGCTTATACTTTGTTAATCTATAATAAGATGCTTAGGTACAAATATATGTGGGTTCTTGGGAATAATTTGATTTTTCTTCACTTGTAATATGTAAAATGTTTATTCATGTGAGGGTATTGGAGAACATGTTTTTTCTTATGTATACTCATTGTAATTTCCCATTAGAAGAAAATTAGAATGTAGTCACACGGTAAGTTTTATACTGCTTGAAAGATTTTGTTAGGATATATAAGCTGTAGGGTTAAAATAAAGTGGTTGGAGCTTTGCTTTATCCACCAAATGTGTGAATATGTATGTATGCATATATGTATGTGTGTATGTATATGTATGAAGCTATTGGAGCTTGTTGAAGCTTCCCACTCTGTGTGTGTGTGTGTGTCTGTGTGATTCTTTTCCCTCTCTTTTGCTGGTCTCCAAGGAGTTTTTTTGTTCACTGGCTGCAAAGAATTTTTTGCTGCCCTCCCCCTCTAAGCATTTCATTGGCCCCAGCCAATTGCTGACTCTATGCCCAGCCTCAGTTTATCCTGGATGTCAAAGCTGGTCCTTGACAAAATAGCAATTATGTTAATCAGTGATTGATGGGGAAGAGCCCAGCCCAATGTGAGTGGAGCCATCCCTGGGCTGGTGGTCGTGGGTGCTATAAGAAAGCAGGTTGAGCAAGCCAGTAAGCTGCACTCCTCTCTGACTTCTGCATCATCTCCTGCCTCCAGGTTCCTGACCTATTTGAGTTCCTGCCTTGGCTTCCCTCAGTGGACTATAACCCCATGATTTGTGAACCAAACAAACCCTTTCCACTCCAAGCTGCTTTTGGTCTTGTTGCAACACAGTAACAGTAACCACAGCTAAGACACTCATATAAGTAAACTGTAAAAGTGAAAGATAAGAAGCATCAGATGATGACATCAAACAGGGTACTGGCAACATCTCAGAGACATCTATGGAGGAAAAGGCAGTCAGCTGGAGCTCCGAACTGGGTCTTGGTTGGAGAGTATTTTCTCATGCACATGATTCCAGCTTCTTATTCCCAAGACTAGCCTTTTTATACTGGAATATTCAATAGTCACCTCTGTTGGAAACGGTTTGCTTTCTAGCTGTTCTCAAGGATGTGATGCTCTTCTTACCCTTAGCTGTGTGTTGCTTTCCTCCTCCCTGTTTTAAGCCTTGGGGGTCCACATTGCCCCAGAGCAGAGGGCTTGGCAGGGCGTTTGTGATGATCATGCCTGAGCCTGGAACGAGACAGAGCCCCTGGCTTCTCAAAAGTGTAATGTATATTCTGTCTCAAGAGTGCGACATTTTAGATCAAGTGATGTTTCGGCCGTTCAGTGAGGCCCACAGGAACTGGACCTGACACTCCAGCTTGACTACTGCTTTCCTTTCTATACTGATCTTAGAAAAAAACCTCTGTACATGTGCTCTAGGGAAACACAAGTACTCAGAACAGCATCTGCCTAAAGGCAAATAAATAAATAAATAAATAAAAACACAGAAAGCTGGGAGAACTAATGGTATTTACTCCAAAAGCATGCTCAAGCCAACTGAAGTATGTGCTATAACGCAAACAGCAGTGGAGCCATGAAGTTATGAGTTATCAGGGCCAGAGGGATGGCTCAGTAGTTAACAGTACTTGCTGCTCTTTCAGGGGACCCAGGTTTGATTCACAGTACCCTTATGACCACTTACAATCATCTGTAACTCCAGTTCTAGGAACTCTGGCTTCTGAGGGCACCAGGTATCCTGCACATGGTTCACAGACATGCATGGAGGCAAAGCACCCACATGCATAACATTAAAAATAAATACATCTTTTAGAAGGTTGGTTAACAGGAGCTGGAGAGATGGCTCAGTGCTTAGGACCACATAAGACTCTTGCAGAAGACCTGAGTTCGGTTCCTAGGACCCATGCTGGGTGGCTCACAACCACCTGTGACTCCAGTTCAGGGGAATCTGACACCTTTAGCCTCCCCTGGCTATACACATTCACCTAAATAAAAATAGTAAAATAGATCTTACAAGAGATATCAGAGTGTAGAGGAATTTTAATCCGGTCACATGGCTGCTCTGGCAAGGGATCACATCTGAAGACCTTCCAGGACTGAGTGATCCCTCTGCAATGCAGACGTGTCCTTAGTTCACACCTTTAATCCTAAATGATGATGTCTAATTGAGGGGCAGACAAAGTGACAAATCAGTGAAAGATTTGACAGAATGGGTCAGAGATCGGATGCACACAACTCTAACGACAATAGCACAGGAAAGAGAAGCTAGCTAAGAGCAGCGCAGGGAGAGAGAGTCAGTGGGAGTTGAGTCAGCCCAGCTGAGCAGATTCAAGATGAGCAAGTGCAGTGCAGTGCCGTGCAGTGCAGTGCAGTGCAGGGAGTTCACTCCTGAGTTATTACAGAGGTGGTTGAAGCCAGAGAATAAGAAAGAGCCAGAAGGTTAGAACAAATTGCCATAGCTAGTTTGAGGCCAAACAGGGCAATTTAGTGAGAAGCCAGATCGAATCAGTCAGCTTGGAGAGGGGTTTGAGCCAGAACAGCTGAGCTGAACCAGCCATTGGCGTTCAGAAAGAACTAGAGAGGATGAACTTATTCGGCAGAAAGCCTCTGGGATAACAATTACACTAGGTGAATAAAAGTTACTTTTCCATCTGAGGTAAACATCAAACATATGAGGTTTCCACAGAAAATGCGTTTGCACATCCATGGACTAAGCAGGAACCCAAACCTATTCCCTAAAGATTTTATTTAATTAGTTAAATAGTTTCTTTTAAAGTTAAGTATGCTCTTACCATCCAACCCAGGAATCCTACACCTACATGGCTATTTACCCAAATCAAATGAAATGTGTGTTCATACAAACATCTGCAGGCTAATGTTGATGACAATTTAATTGCCCCAAACTGGAAATGCAGAGGTGGAAAATGAACACTTACACAGACAGCGTGGACAGGCTTCAGATGCTTTAGGTGGAGCAAGAGAAGCACACTTGAAGGCTTCTGTCTTAGATACCATTGCTGTGAAGAGACACCATGACCAAGGCAGCTCTTACAATGAACAACATTTAACCAGGGGCTGGGTTACAGTTTTAGAGGTTCAGTCCATTATCACCATGGCAGGAAACATAGCAGCATGTAGGCAGACATGGTGCTGGAGGAGCCAAGAGTTCTACATCTTGATTCTAAAGGCAGCCAGTAGGAGGTTCTCTCTGCAGGCAGCCAGGAGGAGGCTCTCTATCACACTGGGCAGAGCTTGAACATAGGATCCCTCCAAGGCCCACTTACTCAGCGGCACACTTCCTCCAACACAGTCGCACCTATCCTAACAAAGTCATGCCTCTTAATAGTGCCTGCCACTTAACATGGACCAAGCACATTCAAAACATCACATTCTACTCTCTGGCTCCATAGGCTTGTTCAAACACATGAGTCTATGGGGACCATACCTAGTCCTAGCATAATGCAAGGTATATTTAGTCAAAGTTCAAAAGTCCCCATAGTCTATCGTATCTCAACTATGTTTAAAAGGTTAAAGTTCAAAGTTTCTTCTGAGATTCATGCAATTTCTTAATTGTAATCCCCTATAAAATCAAAATAAAAGAAGCAGACCACATACTACCAACATCACAGGATCTACTTACCCATTCCAAAACATCATAATGAGGAAATACTCATTATGGACCAAAGCAAGACAGAAAAACCAGCTGGGCAAACTTCAAATTCACCATCTCCATGTCTAATGTCAAAGCTTTCTTCAGATCTCCAACTTCTTTCAGCTTTGTTGACTGCAACACAATTCTTTCTCTTGGTTCGGTTCCACTCATTGTTAGCAGTTTTCCTGACAGGTATTCCACGGCTCTGGTATCTCTAACATCTTGGCGTCTCCGAGGCAACTTCAACTTCACAGCTTCTTGTTCCAATGTCTGGGATCCACACATGATCTTCTGGACTCCTCCGAAGGGCTTTCATCACTTCTCCAGCTCTGCCCTCTGTAGCACTCTAGGCTCTGATTCCATTCCACTGCTTTGGTGGTCATCTCATGGTCCTGGCATCTCCGATATGCTGGGGTCTTCTGCTGCAGCTAGGCTTCACCAATAGCCTCTCATAGACGCTCTTCATAGTGCCAATCCTCAACTTCTTTGCATGACCCCTTAAGTCCTGGCCCATCAACTGCAACTGAGGCTACACCTTCACCAATGGCCTTTCCTGGTGTTACCTCATCTTGGTTTCTCATAGTGCCAAGCCTCAGCTGCTCTCCATGACCCCTTTATACCTTCAAAACAGTACCACCTGGGTGATTCTTACATAGTACCAAGTTTGGCAGCAGGGACAATGTCTATCTCTGAAATATCTCTTCTTTGTCCTCTTAGAAACATTTTTCAGAAGATTTCACCTCAGTGATGTTGGTCTATTTTTAATCACTGATAATTTCTTAGCTCTAGGTAACCAGCATCAATTGTCCCAGTAACCCCTTCTAGTCTTGATTCTAAAGCCAGAGCCACATGGCCAAAGATACTGAGTTCTTCTGCATGTTGGGCTGGAACATGGCCTCCTTATGCTATTACATTATCTTCAGCTGTTTTCCAACTCCTTCACTGCCTAACTTTGGCTGCCCTGGAACTTGCTCTCTAAACTGACCTTGAACTCAAGAGATCTGAATACCTGTGTCTCATGAATGCTGGGATTAAATGCATGTACCACCACACCTGAATCTAAACCATTCTTTAAGACAGGAACTTGCTCTGTACCAGGCTGACCTTGAACTCAAAGATCTGCTTGCCTCTCTCTCCTGGGATTAAAGGTGTGTACCACTACACCTGGGCCCTTGTTTGGTTCCTTTTCACAAGATCTTTATAAGTTATGGATTGTAATTCATTCTAGATATAGTCAAGTTGACAACAGAGAATTTCCACCACAGTCCATCCCTTGTCAATCTGACACACAACCATATCTCCTTATGTCCTAATGAAAACAATAACTAGGTTATAATAACATCTAATATGATATAACTATCCCTCATTCAACTGCAAAGGAATAAACAATAAGCTTATCTGAGAGGAATCTTGCCTCAAGGTCATCCTTCCTTTAATTCCATTTAATATCCTTAAATACAGGATTTAGCTCCATTCCATTTCCTGGTGCTTCCTTTCTTCTTGAAACATACACTTTATGTTTTTCCTTTCTACTCTTGCTAAGTTTGATTAAAACGCTTCTCATAAGAATGAACCACAAGATGAAGTCTAGACTAGGCTTTTTTGAGACTTCTTTTGTCAATGCAATTAATCTAAATCTCTTCACTTTAACCCAGACTATTCAGACAGGGGCAAAAAGCAGCCACATTCTTCACCAATATATCACAAAAATGATCACTAGGCAACATACTAAAATTCTTCTCCTCTGAAACCTCCTCATCCAGTTCCTCCAGAGTTCAACTTACCCTCAGCACTAATGTCTTTCTTATTCTTACTAGGGTGGTCCATTAAGCCCAACTTAAAGCACTCACTGCTTTCTAAATCCAAAGTCCCCAAACCCACATACCTCTAATCAAAAGAATGGTCAGGCCTGTAACAGCAGGTACCAACTTCTGTTTTAGTTAAGGTTTCATTGCTATGAAGAGACACCATGACCAAGGCAACTCTTTTTTTTATGATTTATTTATTTTTATTTTATGTGTATTAGTGTTTTGCCTTCATGTATTTCTGTGTGAGGCTGTTGGATCCCTTGGAACTGGAATTTCAGACAGTTGTATGCTGCTGTGTAGGTGCTGGGAATTGAACTTAGGTCCTCTGGAAGATCAGACAGTACTCTTGACCACTGAGCCATCTCCAGCCCCTCCAAGGCAATTCTCATAAAGGAAAACATTTAATTAGGACTGGCTTACAGTTTCAGAGTTTCAGTCCACTATCATCATGGGGGAAGCATGGCATCGTAAAGGCAGACATGGTACTGGAGGAGGAGCTGAGAGGTCTACATCTTGATCCAAAGGCAGCCAGAAAGAAGGTCTCTTTCCCCACTAGGCAGAGCTTGAGCACTAGGAGCCCTCAAAGCCCACCTACAGAATGACACACTTCCTCCAACAAGGCCACATACCTCCTAATAGTGCCACTTCTCATGGGCCAAACATATTCAAAGCACCACAGCTACATAGGATGCCATGAAAAGATGAAAAGGTAGAACCCAAGGAGCCAACAAACAGGGCTCCAGAGACTGGGAAAAGAAGGGTGGTTTGGTCAAAGTCACAAAGGGAACTTTATAGTGTAGACTTTGATCATGTCATCACTGACTTGACAAAATGGGTTTGTCAAAATTCATAGAAATCACACAGAATGCTATAAAGAATGAATTTACCTTAATTTTAAAATGCCTCCTTAATTGTAGCCCTAAATTGTCCTATTAAAAAACAAACAAACAAACAAACAACACCTTTTGTGGTCCAGGAGAGCTAATGCCAGATGTCACTTTAACAGCTTGGTAAAATTACAACTTCGGAAGCTGGACAGGTGACTCATTGGTTAAGAGTGAATACTGCTTTTTTATAATAGTTGGGTTTTCAACATTCATGTGGTGGGGGTGGGAGTCTTACAGTCTCCTAGTTATCTGTAACTTCAGTTCTAGAGGATTCTATGCCTTTGACTCTCTCAGGCACTTGCACTCAGGTGCACAAACTCTGTCTCTCTCTCTCTCTGTCTCTCTCTCTCTCTCTGTCTCTCTCTCTGTCTCTGTCTGTCTGTCTCTCTCTGTCTCTGTCTCTCTCTCTCTCTCACACACACACACCTACACATAATTTTAAATGATTTAAAAATCTTTTAAAAATTATTTCTTTGTTACTTCCCTTTCTTCCCATAGAGAAAGAGAAAACAGTTGCTAGAAAAATGAGCTAAGATAGGCTTTCAAGAGAGTGCACCACTGGCTTCCATCACTGGGAGCTTTCAGCCTGAAACAATGGCAGAATGAGGGAGCAGAGAGGAATTCTATGCTGCATAAAACTTAGAAGGCAGTCTTATTTCATGGGACTGGAAGGTCGACTGCAAACACAAAGCACTTGTACCTGAAAGTGTGGAAAAGCTATGGGAATGGCCAGAATTTAGATAAGGACAGGGGACAAAAAACCCACAGGAAGAATTTTGAAGAATAGCAGAAAAAAGGAATAAAGTACCTTTCTGATCACTCCAGTTTGTTTAGCCAATCTTAGTTCTGTGCACAGGGGTCACATCTCTATCCCCTACCTGTGCTGTTGACAGACTTGTCTTCGAATGAATCAGGCCCTGTTTTTACCTTAACTGAATAATGCAGGTATTGAACCCTCTTTCCCGATGATCCAGCACCTAAATATATTTCTTAAGGAACTAAGTTGGGACCACTGTACAAGCAGACATAATAAGGAGCTGCTATTCTGTGACTGACAGGCAAAGATGCCAGATGATCTAAGCTTCAATCTAGAAGGGATATTTGTCTGCTACACTCACCACTACAACTTTGGAGCCCATAACTGTCCCTAAGGCAGAGGATGGAAATGTTTGTTTGCTGATGAGGCATGCAACTCCAAGATGCAGCCAGGAAGGTGAGAAAAAGGGCTTGCTTGGTTTTTTTTTTCTGGGTACAAAGAGCAAATATAACTTAACTAAGGGCATAGGAACCTTCAACAGTTGGTAAAGGGTCATCTTAACCAGGAGACAGAGCATCACCCAAAGCCAGATAATGGGAAATGGATAGGCCATGGATAATCCCAAATAAAGGATCCGGGAACTCTCTATACATGAAACACAGACTGGAAGAAAAAAAATGGGTACAAATTCTTCATGGAGAATATTTTTTATTTTATTTATATTCTTCTTGCATACTCTAAATGCACAGTGTGGGTTTCATGTCTTCAAAAACACTTGTGGGACTGGTTAGTGTATCGGAGATCTTCGGAAACGTTGCCTTAGGTTTCAGCTAAGCGAGTCACAGAGATTGGTCATATACTACTACAAAATTACAGGAGATCTAGTTATTATTATTCAACAGTTACTAGAAAAGCTTTGAGAACACCTGACATACAGCCTGAGGGGGTAAAGAGAAGAGTGAAGGCTACTGAAGCAAGATTTCCATAACATGACTCTATGTACAGTATCAGAATTCTTTTCCAGACAGTACACATATGTTCAAATCATTATGTTAAGGGCACTCTAATATAAATGCAAGTCTCACTAATTTTCATCTTTTCTCTTTGGCTCACAAATGCACGAAAATACCATAAACAGTATCCAGAACTTACTCCATTAATATATAAATAAGATACATTACAAATGGGAAGAAAATACAAGATGTCTCTTTAACATGGTATATATTTGAATATAAATAAGCGAATATCTCAGTGACGTACAATTAAATCATCATATGCACTTCCCCCTGCCCAAAGATAGACAATGGTAATATACACAGTTTACACAGATTAATTCTCTAAAACACAGCAATCGCACAATCATGACAAAGACTCTGCTACTGTTTCCCCTAGCAGGGTACTAACGGGGAGGGTGTGACATTTGTCATCTACTGGTACTTTCTGTCATCCCTCATCCCTTCATGTGGGAACAGCTCTAGCAGGGAGGTAAGCTCCCACCAACAGCCTTTCTCTGGGTCCCTAGGACACTGCAGTGGGTGTACCATCTGCTCTGCAGCTGCTTGCGAGATGGCTAGCCTCATAGTAATTTGCTGGGGGTGAGGCTAATTCCCTGGGGACGAGCAACATGCTGTGGTCTAGGACTAAGCCACATTCACTATACATACATGTACATAGAGAGAGGTATATATAACTGTACATATATACTGTGTTTCTAATGTGCAATTTTTTTAAAAGAACATTATTTCCTGCTAACTAACAAACAAGCTTACGTGAGATGTGACAAATATTCTTTAAGAGATTATAATTTCCTTCAATGAAGTGGCCTAGGTGTGCCAGCTACTGACAGAGCTGTGTTCTAGGGCGTCAGAGGGGCAAGAGCGTGACCTGTGATTCTGGCTCTGCGAAGGGGCGTTACAGATCCTGACCCAACCTCTCTATTTCCTCAATGAGGAAATCGATGTCAGACTGGGTGGCGGCTGGGTTGGAGATGACCATCCGGAAGAAGTTGGCCTTGTCCCCTTGAGGCTGGTAGCCCACCATGGTTGTTCCTGACTCCATCATCAGGGCTTTGATCTTGGGAGCCACCTTGAGATGGAGAACATAAGACCAAACTCAGCACCAATGCTGACACGCTCTCTTTTTAACAGATCAATGTGACTTACTTCTTACTATGTGTCTAAAACAACAAAAACTGTTTTAGAACCAAGTGTTTTTCATGGCTAATATCTAAACCCACCCATCCACCAGTTCCTTTAGAAAACACGGCAAATCAACCTTAAAAGTTAGTCTTTATTAATGATAATAAAGTGAAAAAAAAAGAAGAAGCAAAGACAGAAAACCAATCAATTTTGATGTATATAGCCTCGAGTCCAGCATACTGCCTGGCACATAAACTAAGTTTATCAAATATCCATACCATGGTTGCACCCCTAAAAGTTACATAAATATGGCAACAACTCTGAATGGATAAACTAGATGTAGAAATCGACAGAGAACATGAGTCAGAATTCAATTAGGCTTGCACTTAGTAAAATATAGCCAAAAAGTAGAATGTAGAATGTTCCAAGAAAACCTCCATAACAAAGAACACCAGTCCAAAGTGGGACTCCATCTTTTTTTTAAGAGGTTCCTATTGTATCTGAACCACAGCCAGGGACAATGCAGACCCTAGAGGTATAAATTAAGATGGCTTTGTAACACCCATTACTCAGAAGTCCACCCAGAAAGGATTTTTTTTTTAAGTCCTTCCCCTTTGAGAACAGCGCAGTGGCACCAGGATGGCCTGACCATCGAGTCAAACAGCAGTAGCGGGGCATCTGAGACAGAAAGAGCGCATCCTTACCCTGTGTAGTTTTTCTCGTCGCTCAGGGCTATCTGGAACCCCTCGGAGACTTTGTGGAATGTACCAGAAACAGACATTTGTGTGCTCGGGCTACAGAAATTTCAGGAGACAATAAAACAAACAAAAATAAAATGATTAGAACTTGACCAAAAGCTGGAAGCATTTTTGGAGAAAGTTGTTTTTTTGGTTTTTCCCAGTCCAAAAAAAAAAAAAAAAAGAAAAAGAAAAAAGAAAAAGGTCTCCAATACACCAAACAGAAAGTACTGCTTATCTACTCTCCCCTGTCAAGAGTGCTGGCTCCCCAACCCCCATGAACTTTCTAGA
Organism: Tokudaia tokunoshimensis; assembly: GCA_036184795.1. Taxonomy (NCBI): domain Eukaryota; kingdom Metazoa; phylum Chordata; class Mammalia; order Rodentia; family Muridae; genus Tokudaia; species Tokudaia tokunoshimensis. The sequence continues at coordinate 44,799,307 of BTHU01000004.1, read as the reverse complement.
TCTCCAAGCCAACTGCCTCTGTACCTTGAAATGATAAAAACAATGGATGTTAGTAACTCAGTAAGGGGTGTTACTTTGCTGTTTGTAGGGCTGCTTAGCTTACTTTATTGTTTGTTGATGAGAGAGGTTTGCAGCGCTCCCCTTAGATGTTGCTAGCACAGTGCCAGCCCTTGAGCAGTGGTCTCAACCTTCCTAATGCAGACCCTTTGCTACAGTTCCTCATGCTGTGGTGACCCCCGACCATAAACTTACTTTCGTTGCTACTTCATAACTGCAATTTTGCTACTGTTACGACTCATAACAAAAATATCTGTATTTTTGGATCCCTGTAAAAGGGTCATTTGCCCCCTCAAGGGGTCACAACCCATAGGTTGAGAACCGCCGTTCTAGGTGGCTGGAGACATCATTGGTCTCATTTCAAGGTTCTAGAATGTATAAACCCTGAAAAGGGAGGTTCCACAGATGGGGTGCGTGAGTTCCACGTGGCTGACAGCAAGCGCTCGGGACTCTGGTGCTCCTTTGCTGACTCTCAGGGTATTTGGGAAGTGCTCTGGTAAATAGACACATGCTGGCTGTGGCTGTGCCCGGTAACAGCAGGTTAGGAACAGCTGTTTTATGTATGAACAGGCTTTCTTTTACCAGGGCTGGCAGTGAGTCCATATTTCTTTATTCAATTGTAAACTCTACCAGGGCAAACACAGTATTTGTTTTGGCCAATAATACATAACCCAGTATCTGGCACTCAGGAAATATTGGGCTGACAGGTGCTTTACTGTGTATAATGGGGGAGTGTGTGAGCCTAGGCAGAGGCCGTTTATCAGGCTCTCTTCATAATGAATCCACGGAGAGCAAGCCCTCATTTAGAGCCAGTCTTGGAAGATGAGGATCTACCTGACCTCTAAGCTTCTTGGGTCTGGGAGATACATCGTGGCTAGAGTCCAACTCAAGTCAGAGCCAAGAACAATGAAGGGGTAGGACTTGCCACAGGAAGCGCTCTAGGTCAAAGAGCTGGCTGAGAGCCGTGTGCTTTAGGGTGCAGCGCCTCTAACTTTGTGTTGCTACTTCATATGGGGTTGTGCCCAGAGTGGGGCGGAGGAGATTATAAAAGACTTCTGGTTATAGAATGTCCAAAGCTTAACTCTAAATCAAACATGTAACGAATCTGGGGCTTGCTGGCAGTTCTCGCCTGTGTTCCATGATGTCGCCTCACTACGGACTTGGTTTTGAGCGTACAAGATGCATACCTGCCATACAGTGCCACACAATGTCAAGGAAGGCTGCTTGAAACAGCCCTGGAGTCCAGATGGCTGCATGCTGTGAACAACACAGTTCTCACTGTACATACAAACTGCTCTGTGTTTGTAGAAAATGGCTCAATTACAGAAAACAAATACTTAATATTTTCCTATTGACATTCTGCCATTTTGTACTATATACTATATATTAATGCAAAGCAGCCTTCTCTACATTGAAGACTATAAAATCAAAATCTCCCTCAGCTCCAAAAAAGGTTAAGAATCCTCTACATCAATGGTCCTCAACCTACCAAATGCTGCGACCCTTTAATACAGTTCTTCATGTTGTGGTGACCCCCCCCACCATAAAATTATTTCTTTTGCTACTTCAGAACTGTAGTTTTGCTACAACTGTTAAGAATCATAATGTAAATGTCTGTGTTTTACGATAGTCTTAGGCGATCCCTTTGAAATGGTCAGTTGTCCCTGAATGGGTCACAGCCCGTAGGCTGAGAACCACTATACTGAATCTTGCAGTATCACATATTCAACCAAAATGTAATACTTTGTGTACAAATAAACAATAGCACCCCATCTCATTAGCATGCAAATTTACTTTAGTCTTTAGTAACATGGCAAAACTGTTTACAGAGAATTGCTTTAAAATAATTATCTTTACTATTCATCCTCAGTCTGTCTATTTTATGTATCCAAATACCTGGGCTTATGTAAAGATATCAGGGATAAAAGGGACCATGAGTAGTTAAAGTTCAAGTCCCGTTTCTAATGGGATGATGAGACACTGGTGATTTAAAGCTCCAGGAACTTCCTGTGTGTTTTTTCTGGAAGCCCTACATGTCCGGTCAACTGTGACAACCTACCTCCCCATCGAAAACCATCTCAAACTCTTCTCTGTTTTTGATCTTGGCATAGAGGTATTCAGCCAACTCCAGGCATTTGTTGATCTGATTTTCAAATCCCACAGTGCCCTGTTTCAAAGAAGAGAGCTGTGTTTGTTGCTGTCAAGTTGCATTTCCCTGTGACAGTTATTTGGGAAGGCTACGCTGGCATGGTTTATGGGTCATTTAAGGAAGTGTAGTCTTGGAGGTGGCTCGGAAGGACGATCTAATTAAATGTGCACAGCTTCTTCAAAGCCTTGAACGCAAGAAAATGCTTTCTCTTTCTAGGACCTTCGTTTGGTCTCTTAGAAGTTGTTCTCAGCAGGGCTGTAGCTTCCTACAAGCCAGCCACAGCTAGTTCGCCACTCAAAGTGTCCTATCTGGACTGAGGCCAGTCTATACATTGTTGCAGGTTGGGATGGAATGAGTAGAGAGGCTGAAAAGAAGAACTTTTAAAAACGTTTATTTATCCGCTCTCACTCTCACTCTCACTCTCACTCTGGTTCTGGCTCTCTCTCTCTCTCTCTCTCTCTTTCTCTCTCTCTCTCCCCCTTGCCCCCTTGCTCTCTCTGTGTGTGTGCTCTCGCACACACATGCTCACATCGCCTGTGTGTACACCTTTGTGTATGCCTGGGAGTGAAGAGTCAGAGGGCAATTAGTGGGGATCAAGTTTTTCTTATCACCATATGTGTTCTGGAATTTGAACTCTTGGTGGCAAGCAACTCTACCTGTTAAGTTACCTTGCTGGTTCCATTAAGAAACTTTAAAAAACAAATATAACTATTGATGTTAACAATAAGCAGTGACTTTGGGCTTGTGTTTTGCATTTCATTTTTTTTAACACTTTCATGATAGGTAGAAGGAACTACCCTCTAGTTCTTCACCACACATACTTTAAAGGACGCTATGACAGAATGCATCTTCTCTGGCCATATATCCTGGCCAAACCGGTCCCCAGTCCTCACAGGTAATTCCCCTTCCATAGAACAGTGTTTGCCCTTCCAGCAACAGGCCAACAGGCAAGTGTGTAAGCCATGGCTCTCAGCACATGCCCGGAGACTGTACTAGCTCTAGCTACTCCCAAACTGGCTGAGCGTGAGTTTCAAAAGCCAGCATGGCTGATTAGCAGCGCAGCAGTCTGGCTTCTGGTTAGGTTGGTGTTGATGAGAACAGATGCACGAGGCTGGCCTGTGGATGGCTGAAGAGCCTGGGAAGAATCCAGAGCTGGCAAATTTTTTAATAGTAAGAGAATAAGAACTTCCTATGGCGATTCAAACTAAGGAGAAGGAACTAAAGAAGAAAAAAAATTGACATACAAAGACAGTTATTCATTCACAGAGAAGATAGTCAAGTCAATTATCTAGATACAGTTACATGTGCAGTGAACTATCTGTGACCCATGACTTGCCTCTCTGTCATCAGCTAGCCCAGGCTAGCCACAGTTCCCTGTTTCCTGGATTTCCCCTTCATACCTTTGCTTTCCACATCAGCCAGAACTTGAAGATGTCCACATGGCGGCCACACTGAATCGCCTTGTCCCCGGTATCGTAGGAGACGTCATACTGCTTGTCTGGCTGGAAGAGGTAGCCTGCACACATCTGGTTGCATCCTTGGAGTATACCCTGTCATAAAAATCAAGATGTGAGCAACTGTCCTCACCAGTCAGAGATGTGGGTGCGAGGATGCCCACACCTCCTTTCTTCTGAGGCCTTCCATAGGTTCAGAAGTCCTTTAATGCCACTCTTGGGAAAACCCTTGCCTGTCTGCCCCCAACTCCTGCCTTCCTTTCTTTTCAGAAAAAGTTCTCTTGTGTTGGATGCCTACAAGGGCCTCACTGTTCCTCTAAGGGACATCTGGACATTTAAGTGGAGGAATTACTTTGCTATTCTTTGGGAGGAGCTTAGGGTAAAAATCTCAGTGGGTGAGGAAGCTGTTGCTATGAAGAACTTCCTATCCCCAGATGCTACCCCCTCCAAGTTTTCCAACTTATGCAAGACCCCCCTATAATGTTAGGGTAAGTGGAGGAGAGCCTGTGTGGGCTCTGACTACTGAAAGAGACACCTGAAGTGGGTACCTCTCTTGCAGTAGGTCTATGAAACATCAGTGCGCTGGGTGTTATGTGGGGGTTGGGGAGAAAAATCTGTCTGCAGCTCACTTACAGAAGCCTTTTTAGAAATTACATCTATTTATTTTGTATATGCATATACACGTGTGTGAGAGTGTATTACACACACACACACACACACACACGCACTTGTACACTGTGGCATATATGTAGAGATCAAAAGAGAGACACTTGAGGGAGTTAGTTCCCTCCTTCCTCCATGTGGATCCAAGTGAAAGAACTCAGTGCCCTCTGCCCTAAGCCGGGATCTGCACTTCCTGTTCCATCTAACTTTTTTCAGCTCTATAGACAGAGACTATAGATATCCACTAAGAACCCAGTGTACGCTCCAGTGAACGAGGTTTGTTCTCACTGATTGGGATTAGCAATCACTCTCAGGTCTGTCCACACATGAGGAAATACCCCAAGAAGCTTGCTCACTAGAGGGTCTATCACCAACAGGGTTCTGAGCACTGAACAAAGACAAAAGGCAGTGAAGAGCCAAGAGGAAACTCAGTGTCATCTGGGAGGGTGGGGAAGAAGCCAGCAGGCTCCCCGTGGGGCTAGCAACCGAGGGAGGACGAACCTTCTCCTTGACCAGAATGGCAGAGCACTGGAGCAGCACACCCATCATCTTGTGAGGGTTCCAGGTCACGGAATTGGCCCTGGAAGACACACAGGAACCTCTGAGAAGATGGGAGGAAGGGAAAGAAGAGCCTATCCACCAGCCCGTCTCCACTGACGTCATGGCTGTTTTCCTTGCCCAGTCTCTTAAATCGACCCTCAGCGGGAAGTACCTGCTTCAGGCAGTCTCTAGAGGTGTTCTTTATAACTGCAGAATTCTCTATAACTGCTATTAACAACAGTAGCCAGTTACTTATTATATCTCCTACTGCTCTCAGAGCTGTGGGAGCATATGATGGGATATGGGGCTAAGGTCTGGTGCTTTGCAGGAATACAGTCCAAATCTGAACCTTAAGTCCTGACATTTTCTGGCTTGTGTACATCAGACAACTCATTTGTGCTTCAGAGTTTACATCTATCTTATCAGAATGGAATAAAAGATAAAACGAGTTCATGGAATATGTAGTCATAGGGCCTTGTATATGTGATTCTCACAGCAACACTATGATGTAGATATTCCTATTGCTTCTCATTTACAAAAAGAAGCAGATGCACAGATAGACTAATTACATTATCCAAAGTCACACAGCTGGGAGGTGTTGGGTCATGGTCCAGCTCCAGGATTCTCTTTACAGAGTCAACACACACAGTCCATACACTAGACTACCTCCTTCTAGGTAACAGCCTTGGACTGACTTCTTCCTGCCTTTCTGTTTTGATTTAAAGAAGACCTAGTGACGAGGACCTGCCTGCTGATGGCAAAGACTGCACTGCCTGTAGACTTTGACTACCCAGCAATGGCGATTGAGAAATCAGCATGATTTTTGCCAGTCTGGGCCACCACGCTCACTTAACAAGCGTGGTCTCCTAGCAACTGGATCACTCTGTCAGACACAATTAGATGACTAAGGAGCACACTAGCTAGGACATTACGGAAACAACTGAGTGTAACGTATAATGATTCAAACTTGGGAAATCTACTTCTGTGGGTTATAGACCCTTTTCTGATGGCCTCCGCCACAGCTGGGCTCTGCATTTTAAGACCTGAGATGGGTGTTTCCTAGGATGTAACAATTGCCTTGAAATTACATGTCTGTGCTCACCCAGCACTAACCCCTTGCTGTGGACTTTTAGCCTCTTCCTTAGGTCGTGTATGTGTGCGTGTGTGTGTGTGTGTGTGTGTGTGTTCACACACTGAGTTTGAAGTGGGCAGAGCTTAAAGAACTTCCCCCTACATGCCCAAAAAGGATCCCTGATGAAAGAGGCCTGGGAGGACTCCCAGGAAGGCTGACTAAGTGTTGGCTTCATAGAAAAAGACTCCATGTCAATCCAGTTAGAAGGCATGAACTTAACCACTTTTGTCACTGCTGTTGCATGTCAAGTCATTAAGAATTATATTTAGATCTCAAAAAAAATGGCTTTAAAAATGGCTTTCTGAATGTCCCGAAGGTACGAAGTAAATGATTCTCTGCTACTGCAGGTGGAGGGAAATAGGGCATGATGTGGGTTGGTTCCCTTCAGAAAATACACATGCTGTAATGTTAATAAAGACCAAACTTAGTGTTAACTCTACACCTGACCCAAGGATGGAAAATGAGCTGCCTGAGATATTGCACGTTTCCTTCCAAATCATACGGTCATATACTTCCTCCTTAATGACCCAGTCTTGTGTTGACAGTGGTGCTTCAAAACAGAGAAGAGATCAGGCCCAGTCACACCTACAGAATCCAGAGTGTGACACTAAGAGAGTGCCCCCATGAACTCCCAGGCCCAGCCTTCTTATCGCCCTGGTCTTCACCTGTTCCATGTCCACTGTCCTCAAGGTGGCCAAGAGTCATGTCTCGGGGCCTTGGTATTGACCATGCTCACTGCCTGGAATATTCTTTTTTACATCTTTGCTTCCTGTCTCTCTTTTGCTGTAGATACTGAGATAAGTCAGGGGAGCTGGTGTCTCAGTCATCAGCTACCTTACTGAGGAAAAGAAGCTAAAGGAATCAATGACCTCCCTGTCTCCTTCACCTTTTTTCTCCTTCCTAGGCACCTCCCTGGGTGCCTCACTTTACCTTGTGTGAACTCAGTGAGGATGCATTTGACTTGGAAATAAACCATGCACTCAAAAGACACCAGGTAAGCTAACGTTTGCCTAGTCTGATTGAGATCCATCACTGAAAATCAGAGCTGGGGGACTTAAGGCTGACATGGGGGCTGGGAGGAGAAGGGACGTGCCAAGGCGTATAGTGTATCTGATGCAGAAGGAGGGCTGCGAAGCCTACTGTACCTTTCTATGCCGCTGAGTTTGTGGCGGTGCTTCCGGGACATGAGCAGCCCACCACCCCAGGCAGCCTGCAAGGACAGAAAAGAGACAAAAGGGGCTGTAACACTGAAGACTCTAAAATGAAGAAAGGCCTGCCTTTTGTTCTAGCACTAGAGAGGCAGAGACAGGCAAATCATAGACAGGCAGATCTCTATGTATTTGAGACCATACTTGTCTATGCAGCAAGTTCCAGACCAGTCAAGGTTACACAAGGGATGGCCTATAGAGTAAGCCCACGCCAGCAGTTCTAGTTGCCCAGGCTGTGGTTCTTCAGTGCTTGCCATTTCTTTACATAAACTTCCTCCAGAGAATGTCTTAGAGATCTAGAAAAACTGGGTCGAGTTTGTGGTGACTGTGGATCAAAACCCAAAGGCATGGAGTGGTATGGCAAGCCAGGGAGTCTCTGAACCCAATAGACTCATCCTTGTCCTGACAGCCATGAAGGACTGAAACAACTGCTTGCCTCTTCCAAAAAAAAAAAAAAAACCAGTCTTGAGAAACTCAGAAGCCCCAGTCTTATGAGACACTGCTCTGGGTTCCATGGTACCTGTTCTACCGAATAGCCTGGCATAGCATGCACCACAGCACAGCCTTGGTTAGCCATGTATCCAAGAGTGGGGCAGATTTTCCTTTTGTCTATATCCTCTATATCCAAGAAATTACATCCAGTAAGAGAATGGATAGGGTGTGTGTGTGTGTGTGTGTGTGTGTGTGTGAGAGAGAGAGAGAGAGAGAGAGAGAGAGAGAGAGAGAGAGAGAGAATAAGATAAAAGCCTCCAATGACATATGTAAGAGCACACATTTGCTATTATATTGCTGGGAAAATTTGGGATTACTCTCATAGCTGCTCATGTCTTCTATATACGTCCTTACTTTCCCGCATGCAGCAGATGGGCATCTTTCTGTGTCACAGATGGGGATGCAGGCAGGTGACTAAGTGTTCACACTCATGGCCACTTCCTGTATGTTATGTCTTTTTTTTTTTCTGAGATTCTTATTTTTTTCCTGAAAAACTTTTTTTCTGATTATCTGAAGTCAGCTATATTTTACTTTACTCCATTCATCCAAATAAAGCAACTGCTCATCATAGCAGCCTCTAGAAGGATCCACACAAGACAACTATGGGCCAGGATGGGATGAATCCCAGAGGGTTCAGGGCCAGGTTCTGTGGTAGGCACTGTTCACAAACTGGCTCACTGAGGAGTGGAGAAGAGCAGGAGCTGATGGAGGTAGGAAGGGCCGGGCAGGGTGTTCAGAAGAGTTGGAGGCAAGGCTGAAAGCAGGGCTGTTCCTGCCCCTTCATAGGACCGCGCTGTGTGTGGACAAGGACACTTACATCCACATGCAGCCAAAGGTTGTATTTCTCACATATGTCCGCAATCTCCTGTATTGGATCAAACGCTCCGTAGACGGTCGTGCCTGCGGTTGCATTGACATAAAGGGGAACATATCCCTACAAGGTGAAAGAGAGACGGTTAGTGCTTTAAAAGACATTTTCATTTATTTGTTTGTTTGTTTGGTGTGTGCGTGTGTGTATGCATGTGTGTGTGTGTGTGTGTCCGTGTGTTCATGTGCCTGTGTGCCCAGTGTGTAATAGCACCCTCAGATCACAGAAGAGGATTTTAGATGCCCCAGAGATGAGGTAACAGGTGGTTTTAAACCTGATGAGGATGCTGGGAACCAAACTCTGGTTCCATGGAAGAGTGGAATGGCCTCTTAGCTGCTGAGCCATCTCTTCAGGCCCCTTGTTTGTGGCTTTTAACCTTCCCCATCTGCTTGTTTCTGTGGGAAGTTGAAGGCACCAATCTCTATTTCTAACCGTGAGCCAAGCTGGTGAAATTAAGACCATGGCTCGAAGTATTCTTTGTTGTTCGTTCATTCATTCATTCATACAACAGGGATATTCTGTTGTTTTGGTTTTGTTTCTTTTGAGTGGCTTTTACATGTCAGGTCTTTTGGTTCTGGGAACAGTACAGGGAGCAAGTAGATAAAGAACTCTAACATGACGGACTTAAAATTAGATAAGCAAAATATATAAAATATATCACAGTGGTAAGTTATATGACAGAAACTAAAGAAAAAATAATAAGTATTTGGGGTGATGAGCACTCTTGAACCTCTCCTGGATACTGCTTTCTGCAGGAGCCATGTTGTTCTAAGTGGTTTGATAACACAATTAAACCAAATGTATTTTTAAAGAGGTGGATACAAGAACTGGGGAATTAGCTCAGTTGGTAAAGTGCTTGCTTTGAAATCCTAAGGACCTCAGAATTCACAGTTAAAAAGCCAAGCACATTGATGCGTGTTTGTAATCTCAGAACTGGGAATGGGTAAGTGGAGACAGGTGGGTCCTTGAGGCTTGCTGCTCAGTCACCCTAGCCTGCCTTGTGAGTATCAGGCCAGGGAGAGACCTTGTCTCAAATAAATGATGCATTGCCTGTGCTTCATGTCCCCTGGCTTCCACACACACCTGCACACACACACACACACACACACACACACACACACACACACCGGCACACCTGCACACACACCCCAGCACACCTGCACATCAGCACACCTGCATACCTGTATACCAGCACACCTGCACACACACACCTGCACATGCACACCAGTACACTTGCACACCTGTACACCAGCACACTTGCACACACACCTGCACACCTACACACCAGCACACCTGCACACACACCAGCACACCTGCGCACACACAAACATGTGTACCCACATAATAATAGTAGTAGGCCTATAACTGGGAATGCTGAAACACCAATTCATGCTAAGATGTTGACACGGAAAAGAGGAAAGCAAGGAAATGAACAAAAAGGAGCTAGGACAAGTTGAGGAGCCCTTTGAGTCTTAGAGAGTTTGAGAGCTCAGTCCTTGGCCAGTAAAACTCCATCCACCTTGGCCTCAGCAAATAGCCACAATCAGACAATAAGGAGCGAGAAGGTAACTAAGCAAGAGTGTGGTGGCAAATGGCGGAAGCTACGCGGCAGGGCCGTGGGGTCCATCTGTTCTATGGAATTGCCTGTGTAGTAGAGTTTGTTGAGTTGGATTTGCCAAGTATTGTAAGCCATCTGCTGGGGCACAGAAAAGCTTTGCTAAACAGAGTCCCACAATAAAACGGTACTAATTAAAACTAGAGTATATCTAACAAGAAACAAAGTTCAATTGCTGGGGTGAGGAGTCGGAGCCACCACATGTCCTGCAGGCTGTGTGAGTGCCATGGATTCCCCCTCTGTGAGTGGTCACCCACACGTGCTCTGGTCACTCTCACTCAATGCATTCGTCTATTCACTAAGCTGGACCAAGCTAAGAATCGCAGTCTTTCTAGAGCAAACCCTTTAGCATGGGCAAAACATGAAGGGGACAAAAATCAACAGGGAAGATAAATGTGGCTGGTGAGGGGACCCAGTGGATAAAGGACTTTGCCATTAAGTCGCATAACTGAGTCCAATCCTTAGAACACACTTGGTAGGAGAGAAGCAACTCCTATCCTCTGACTCTCTCTCTCTCCTCTCCTCTCCTCTCCTCTCTCTCTCTCTCTCTCTCTCTCTCTCTCTCTCTCACACACACACACACACACACACACACACACACACACAAAATGTATGACTTGTAGACTCAGCTTTGGGGCCAAATCCTTTCATAAGTTGGAAATAAGTGAATGACTCAGACAGGAATCTTGGAAATTCAATACAATTATCCCATTATCAAAATATTTCATCATGTAGGTAAGAAAGTCATTTTTTTCTTTTTAAAAAGTATTCACTGATGTTTCAGATGTATCAAAACATGCACACCTTTTGTTTGGCATCAAGAATTTTTGCCTCTAAATCAGCCGGAATTATCTTCCCCCTGTAATTATTATAAAAAGAGAGAAGTTAAAATAAAGAATCAACAAGATTATACAAAGGGGGAAAAAACCTTTTCATCAGCAGCAAAAAGTAATTTAAATGGACATTTTCAACAGACCATTAGCAGCTTGGCACACTGTACGGAGCCAGTGCTTAAACACAATACAGCAAGTTTAACAGATGAACACGTTTAATACACCAGGAACCTAATGCTGGCTCCACCCTGCCTACCTTTCATTGCACTTTATCAAAATCACATTGTCGGTTCCAAAGCCAAGTGCGGCTCCGGCTTTCTTTATGGAATAGTGACTCTGCAACAAAGGGATGCTCCAGGTTAAAAGTTGCATAGTCCCTTGGAAACTGTCACAAGCCACAAGCCAGAGCCCCCAACTCACGTGTTCGGAGGTGAAGAGGACCAGTTTGGGCACAGCCGCCATGCCTTTTGTCTTCACGTCTGGAAAGTACTTGTACCTAGCAGCCATGATGCTGTACATGTTGGATATGGCTCCCCCTATCAACAAGCAAACACAGCGGGAGGTTGTTGGGGTTCTACTGGGTTTCTAACACAAAGGTTGAGCTGGTGTTTCACCACATTGGGAAGGAAAAGGACAGTATCCTGAAAGTTTTGCTGGTTTTTTTACTCCCAAGGACTTCCCTCTGTACCCTTTGCACTTGTCCCCCAAGCTAAGTAGGCAATTCTGCTGGAGGTGATTCGTGCACTGCAGCGCCTACCCAAAGCCTATACACACTATAAGAAGCAGTAGGAGCAGCTGCTAAGACATGGTTAGTTACAGCCTCCCAGCTTCGGCCCTCTGGGTAATCTGTTTACTGAACAAAGATGAATCTGTTCCCTGAGTTCAGAAAGACAGAGAAAGAGAGTAATGGAGCTTTCAGAAAGAAATAGTGCATTTCTTGGTTACTGGACTGGGTACTCTTTTTCAATAAATAGCCCAGTTGAGTTCCTGAGTCTAGGAGAGGTCTGAGCTTATTTACATGGATACAAATTCTCTCATGTCCTTCTAAATAAAGATACAAAAGGAAAGGAGATAACAATCTAAGTCTAGCCAATACAAACTAGTCACTTTTGCATTAGTTGCCTTAGGATGAAATAGGCAAATCTGTGGTCTGCTTGAATTGCCTGGACAATTGTATTTGAGTTTCTTCTTTTTTCCCCTGTATGCAGTCCCACTGGCGCTAACACCATCTATAACTGCTTCTTACCTGCAAGGATAGCAGTCTTCATTGTAAAGATTTTCATTGTATCTACTTTCAGCTAGAGACTAAAGTAGATACAATATTTGGACTAGACTCAGCTCATTGATAATCTGACTCACTGATCCCTAGTTTTGCTGTTGTCAGAGCAGCAACATTTTGCATGACCCAGACACAGCCTTGGTTAGCTAGTTCCTAGGGTGGTAACATTCGAGATAGCCTTCATCCTGATAAAGACAGGGAGGCAGAGTGCTAAGACATATGTATATGTATATATGTATATGTATATGTATGCGCATATGCACATATATGCAAATATGAAACCCATTAATTTCTGTAATTGACATTTATTAGTAATTTTGATAAAAAGAACAAAAGGACCCACATTGGCAGTATTGGGGGCAATTACAGAAAAGAAACCTACCAGGAGAAAATATCCCATCACCATCTTTATTTGACCATCCAATGATCTCTCTCATCTTCTTAAGTGTAATCTGCTCCATGAGAACAAACACGGGTGCAATTTCATATGTGAACCTGGAGTGGCGATGAAAGGAAGAAGGGAAATGAGGAAATAAACCTACTTTTTAGATGAACACAGACCATTGGTTCAGCAGTTGTGGTTGGGTACTAAAAATGGATAGTCAAAACCACTAAAATGATTTTTTTTTCCTGAATCCACATGTTCGTCAGTCCTAAAGTATCAAAACTCAGCCTGGGTTACCAAGAGAGCTAGTGGAAAGTCCGCTGTGAGATACTTCACAAGCAAAAGAGAGCCTCACCTGTCTTGGGTGGGGTTCACCCGGAGGAGAGGATTCACCGTTATTATTGTAGGTGAGTGCAAGTGTTAATTTGAAAAACTGCATTTTGGCTTCTACTTACAATTGGTTGAACCATTTTTATTTTAAAAGAAGGACTGCCAGTTTCACACTTGTAGGCAGGGCTAACTTCTATCTTTCAGAAACATTGTAAACATCTGAAAGCTAACTGTGAAGATAATTGGGAATATTGACCCATGTTTTAAAGATCTCAATGTAATTATCTACATGTCCTTTCTTCTAATAATCCCTAAGGAAAACTATGTATCTATAATTCTCTGGAGTCAATATCTGTCAAAAATAATTAGAAGTGATGATTTTCTAATTACAAATTATAAACAACAAGAAGACAGTCAACTTGCAAACATATCTGACTGTGAGTATCAGATCTCCTGGCAGGCTGCCTGTGTCTCCCAACGAACAGATGAAAATGAAGCAAGCTCTCTCTCTCTCTCTCTCTCTCTCTCTCTCTCTCTCTCAAAAAAGAAGTTCAAAGTGTCTGGTAGGACAGTCATCGAAGCAAGATTGGGGTGCTTAAACAGGGTCCAAGAGAAGTCAAGGAAGACCACTCACAGAAAATCGGGCCTAAAGACAGAATCTGTTTACTAAACGCTAAGGCTCTTTTTCTTGCTTTGCCTTGAACTTCTTAAGTTTCAGTGTCTGTAGGCTGAGCCAAGACCATCCTAGCTGAAAAGAGATGCCCAGACCGACCCAGCCAAGTGATACAGGAGGTATCATCATCATTTAGGGATTTGAGGTTGAATGCCAAAGCCAAAGACTAATGGGAATCTTGCTTAATGATTTAGAAAAGCTACTTGCAAGAATGAGATAACTATGGCTTTAAGTAAAACACAGGTGATGCCAATAAGCTTTAATCAGGAAGGAAAAAAAAACAGTCACATTGATTATGTAGCTGTACAGGAAGGGGGACAACAGAAGACCCAAGAGGATCCTCAGGATATGTCTGGTGGGAGAAGGAGAAGAACTTTGTTTCAAAAGGATCATGTCCATTTTCCTTGGAGGTCCCCTGAAATTTTGGGAGCAAGACCCTGGGAGAACATGTGTTCAGTTACCATCACCTCTGGAGGTCACACTCATGCTTTGGTTCTGCTCTGAGCCCCATCACCGTAGCAACCAACACTCCCTCATGTCTGATGGCCTGATAAAGGAAGAAGAAGAGAAGGGTTCCTGGTTTAGCCTGGATGCTGAGTGTAGCAAGAGGCAAACTCATGGTTCGCATCTCCACATCGTTGAACAAATGTATGATCTACAGTTCCACTGATTTTTGGAAATGATGAAATGGTTGAAATATTTGCACGGTGAAGAGGGACCGATGGCAGTTTGTGTGCTTGGATCTCACTATATCAAATAGCAATAAGAAATCTCTTGAGGTCAAGGAAAGGAACAATGGAACCACACACCACAATATCAGAACTAGCTCAAGGACTGGACAAAAGTTGAGTTAGAGGCAAATCAGTATTAGACGCCAGGTAGGACCCATGTGAGGAGGGGGAATGTGTGGGACTGAAAACCAAGGAGTTGGTTTGATGTGTTGCAGGATAGAATCAACTTAGCTCTCACATTTGCATAAATCAGTCATCCTTTCTAAGGACCAGGAGCATGGCCATGTCCCTTCAGGACAGGCAAGAAGAGTCTAGAGCTCCCTCAGGAGACTATCTGGTCTCATGGATTTCTGAGGCTTTATTTATGTTGGGTATGTGGTTCCTAAACCTTCTTTCAGTTCTGTTCACTGGATACGGAGTGTCTGTTAGGTACCTCACAGTCCCCTGTGTTTGATGGAGACGGATGTTATGAGACACCATTCCCAAGCTTGAGACGGAAACTTAGTAGGGTAAATCAGCATTTTGTCCTTGACCTGAGATACATCTTGTTTGAGGGTCTCTGCCTTGGTCCGAGGGACCAGATATCTCACGGCTAGTACTAACTCCTGAATTTAGTCCTTATATCCTTCCTCTCCTAGAAGTTTAGAGAAATCTTTGGAAGAGAAGAGCTGTGTATGCCTAGGAGGACTACACATTTGCAGTTTCCTCAGGATACTTAGTGGTAATGACTGTTGGTTCATAATTTGATAAACGGGCCAATGAGATGTTTTGTTCCAGATATTTCTGACCCTGCCTGTCCATTTTGGGTCATATTTGTAATTAGAGTGGAAGGTGTTTTCCTGCATCCATATTCCTATGAAAGGCTTTGAATTTTACTCTAGCACAAGAGCTCATGATTTAATCGGATCACCGACCCCTTTAGGAATCCTGGGGAAACTACAGGTAAAAAGGTTATGATATACACATTGTTTTGTGTTCACTTGTAAGAACGCCCTACAGTTTGGACCCTGGATTAGCTGCCTCTCCCTACAGTTAGGAAGCCCTTCTCTAAATGACAGGTGAGAGATGATGTCAAGAGACTGAAGGTCAATGCAGATCTGGAAGAAGCTGGTGGGGTGCTGAGGTCAAAGCACATGGGTACAGTTCAGGATCGGAGATCAGTGAAGTAGTCCCTCAAAAGGCCTTGGCATACAGCGTAAGGCATGGAATGGAATTAAGGGTTTAAAATGTCAAGATGGGGGAATGTTAAGAGAGGACTCAGTGGGGAGGTAGGTCGGCCCCTTGACAGTCCACCTCAGCTTGTCTGTGAGACCTACTCAGAATTAAAGTGGATTAATTGTCAAGACACTGTTGCTTGACAATCAGTAACCAGAATGGTCTTCCATACCGTTGTAGCCAGTCAGTAACAGTATGGTCTTCCTTCCCTACAGTCTATTTAAAGTGTGGTTCACCAAGACCAGAGACTGTCTTTTCTAGCTTCCTGACACTCAACCATGGGCCTGTCTATGGCCAAACAATGTCTGTGGAAAGTGTTTCATGTGGTTCTGAGGTTTCCTAGCGGTGATGCTACATCCCTGCTTTTCAGACCCTGCTTCCTTCCCTTCCTCTCTTCCTCAGCCCCTCAGTCCCTCAGTCCATCATGCCCTCTTGTTTTCCTGAGTTTTGACACAGAGGGTAAGGGCCAGAACTCCAGCTGTCGGCAAGCAATATGAAGGAACTTTGTAGCTGAGAGTTTTGCGGCATACTATGAACCAGAAAGACACAAAGGAACATGGATTTTTGGTGACTTCCAGGCTGAGGACTTTAATGAAAGATTCTTCCACACTAGCTGCTGTCGAGATCCTCAGATGTCCTCTCTCTATAGATGTGGCAGGGGACATAAGTAAGATATTTAAGGGGAACTTAAGGAGATGTTCTTTTATCCAGAGATGGCAAGAATTAGAAACAAGAACAAGGAGGCTGTGTGTGCCTACCTATCCTGGGGTATGGTACCTATCCTGGGGTATGGTACCTATCCTGGGGTATGGGTGTCTTAGGACTGAGCCATAGTTAAGTCTTCAGGATCTCTCTGGAGGGAAGGTGCCATTACCACCACCCCCCCTTTCTCGATGAAAAGATTAAAAACTCAAGAAAGACACTGATTTGTGTGAGATCTCAGCTGTCTGTTTCAGGGTCAGCAATCCCAGTTGTGGCTATTTCCCGAGGACAAATGGGAACTGCCTGGTGCTGCTCTTACAGCTTGCCCGTCAGTGCCTCATGACTGATGACTCCACAGGAAATTTCTCCAGTGTGACTTCCATGAAAATAGAGCAATACACGCGTGAGACCCTCAAGCTCATGGTAAGAGGCGAGACAGATCTTGCTGTCACAATTACATATTATACCAGGTGTCCTTGCTTACACAGCCCGCTCACACAGTTGTTCTTGGTGGGCCTGCTTTGGAAGAGAAGAGGAGTACATGCCAAGAATGGCTACACTTTTGCCAAGTTTTTGCTGTATTCTCCTCGATCCTTGCCTGGGAGAACAGGTCTCAGAGCTGCAAGTGCAAGTTGATGGAAAAACACAGACATGAAGGTTCTTTCTTTGCTAACCAGTCAGATGGCCTACCTGGTCTTTCAGATCCACCTGAAGGAGGATATTAGGTCCTTCCCTGAAAGGACTTTTCAGAAGATAGTAATTATGCTCTTTTACTCGTGCTACCCAAACCCAATGGATGTGGGGTGGGAGGGGAGGTATGAACACATCAGTAATTAAATCACAATTGGCCAGAATAAAGGAAACTCTCCTGCCAGTCTCTCTCAGGCTTATTTGGACCAGTGTTCCTAGCTAAAGAAGGAATCGTCACAAGGGAGCAGGTGCTACCTGCCTGCCTGTGATGCTGCCGCACGCACGCCATGATCTTCCAGGGCTCCTGGCTGAGGAGACTGTCTAGAGAACAGTTATCACTTCCTTGCACAATGCCTGTCTCAGGAGCTGACAGGAACTCTCTCACTATTTTAAATAACCCTTTCTATCGATCTGTTGAAATCGAATCATATTTTACAAATACCTCCTGTTCAGTGGAGAGGCAATCACTATGCGTCATTTAGCTAGTTTGGCCTTGACCTCAGATGGCTGGGACATATTTAGTGTTTCATAGCTGAGCTGAGAGCTAAGGGAGGAGCAAAGAATTTTGATTTTTATTAATATAGACCAAAAAGTGGTCAGGGGGAGAACCTGTAATAAATAGTTTTCTGGTTCAAGAAAAGCTTTTAGAAGAAGATCTGGTCATAAGTGGTTAAAAGGGGAGAACTCTTTATTTACCTTGATATCTACTGCACATTAAAAGTGATACTCAGAAGCCTATAGAACACGTATAAAGACGCTGGGAGAATGCAGGGCCTATGGTATTTGAGTTTTGCTGAACCTGTGTTATTTTGGGGGTCAGGAAAGATCAAACCTATAGCCTTGAAGATACCTAGCAAGTGATGTACCACAGAGCCACATCCCCAGCCCAGATTCATACATACCCTTTACTTTGATTTTCCCACTCATTTTCTAAATTGCTGGGTTAAAACAAACAGACTGCACTTTCTAATTTAAGTTCTTCCTTCCTGTTAGACGTTACAATTAAGCATTAGCGTGCTTTCTCCAAGTTATAATTAGTATGTTATGGTACTCGTGCTTGGTGATAAATATTTTTATTCTACAAACTGTAATAAAGATGGCGGGGTTGGGGGGCAGAGCTTTGTGTTTGAAGAGGTCATGGATCGATTGACTGCATCCCTGACCCAAATTCCTGGCTTTTGAAGTCTCAGTAGTCCAACACAGACACGCCATGAGATGTCATGACTCGTGATTGGAAAGTATGATGAAATCACTTTCATTCTCTAATCAGTTCAATTTTTTATGTCTTTTAGCACAAAAGACTCCACTTGCCCTGTTCATTTTTAAAGTTTTGTCTGAGTTTCTGAATGCAGTTTTAGTATTCGAGTCACCGCATTAGGCGGCCTTGGGATGTTGCATGAGCAATTTGCAATTTCAAGATGCCCTTTTGGCTCTGTGGCTAGCCACGGCTCAAGAAAAGCAGGTTACCTTGAACTTTAATAACCAGAGTTCTGTCAGCTGTCATGTGAGACTTCTCACAAACCCACTCCTTCACCTAAGTTCACTTTTTAGAATCTATTGATGGCAACAAACTTGAGTGAGTTGGGGTTAAAGTGGAGCACAACGGCAGAACACATGCTTAGCGTGCCCTAGGCCTGGGTTAGCATGCTTAGCATGCCTGAGGTCTGGGTTTCGTGCCTGGTGCCACAGAATAATAAACACATAACAAATAAATAGCTTTTCAATGTTGCAGCAGTGACAGAACCCCTGTGGTTCTTATGCAGCTGTCATTACATTATTGTAATACATTTGCTTCATTAATTTCCTTTGGATACTTTAATTGAATGTTATGCCACTGTCTGGATGCATTGATAGTAGTGAAACACTGTCATTAGTGCTGAGGGAAAAAATAATCGTCCTTAAGCTATGGTAACCCTCCATATCTTGTAATATATTCTTACCCCCAGAGAGGACACATATGGGGTGATTGCTTAGACTACTCAGGTTGTACTTGGACCTTGAAAATCTTAGGATAACTTCCATGTAAATTTAAAAGATAGCAGAAATAAATGAGAGCCTGTCTACATAAGCAGGTTGTGTTTCCCAAAGTGTTAAACTAAGCAAAACCAGTCAGTTATTTTGGAATGAATGCATGCTATATCTGCAGTAGATGAAAGCGGCTGTAGAAATTTTAGTTAAACAATAGGTTGATCAAACTGATCCGTGGCTTATAATAGCTTAACTATGAAAAAAATACAGCCTAAGTGTTAAGTACCAATGTGCTTGGGTGAAAAATGAAAACGAAATCACAGCCCCATGGACGACCTTTTGAGATGTGCATCCAGAGAAGGAGTCTGCTGTGCGATTTCACACGGAGATTTCAAAGCGAGTTACCATTTCTCACGCACATGCTCTTATTACATTATTCAAAAATAGTTTCTCACCTTGTGGCAAATCTAGAAGAGTTTATGAGAAAAGTGAACTCGGAGAGAACAGAACCACAAGAGTGAAACCTTTAAACTACAAGCCACATCTATCATGTGTGCACATAGGAAACGAGCCCATGAGACTTACATATTGGTATTGGCAGTTGATGTCAGCCATTCACCAGCTAAACCGATGATATCCAAACCAGTAGAGAGCTGGTTGAAAAACCGAGGGTGACCTAGAAAGGTAACAGGCAAAGTGTTAAGACAAAGTCGGAGTTTTCAAGCTAACTTCAGAGCAAAGGACTGGAGCACATGACATAAGCTCCACGCTATGGTTTCATAGAGCTCTCCAAGGGTCCTGGAGGAGGAGGAAGGTGACCAACCAGTAATAACGATGGTGCCTTCAGATGTCTATGTTTCTGAGGCAGCATCATTTAAATTAAAAAATTGGAAATTGGGGTTGGAACAATGGATCAGTGGTTAAGAACGCCGACTGTTCTTCCAGGTTCGATCCCAAGCACCCACATGGTAGCTTATAACTATCTGCAACTCCAATCCCAGGGGATCTGATGCCCTTTTCTGGCTTCTGAGAACACTGCGTGTACATGGTGCATGGGCATACGCAGTGTGCCATTTGCAGGCAAAACATCTATCCATACAAATTAAAAATGAAAACATACACACAAAGCTGAAAGCAGTAAAATGAACTGCGCTTTCCAATATCTTATTTGTTGACTTTCAAGTGAGCTCCTCTGTCACACTTATTTCTTCCATTATGAGAAAGGATATGGCAACATCCTGTGTGGTGATGCATGCTTGGGATCTTGGCACGTCCGTTGGGAGGGCAGAGGCAAGAGGATTGTGAGTTCAAGACCAGCCTGGATTACAAAGTAAGATCTTTTCCTAACTCCCTATTGGGGAATGTGGTAGCTGTTTTTCTGTTTATATATATTGCAAATTTTACTTCAATATCTCAAGAACTTTAAGTGCCAGGCTGAGATTGGCTAATGGAGAAAGGCTATAGACCTCCGAGTTTTGTGGCTCAAACCAAACCTGGGAGAAGTTTCCGCTCAGACCTGATATGGAGACCAACCATCGCTCTCTGAGTCTCTGGGGCAAATGTGATGTCAAGCATCAGTGTTCTTTGCCCATCTAGAGTTAGGTGCTCATTAAAGTAATGGAGCAAAGCAGATTAAGCGCTAGCTGACCCAGCATCTTCTCCGTGAGTAGGCAGATCATCCCTCACTCAGTTACTGAGCACAGAACCACTTAGGTCCTGTGACTCAAAAGTCCCGCGCAGCCCACCGTGTGTTTTAAACGGCCCTGCCCTCGGCAAACTTACAACTATTGCCAAGTTTTTGCTAACTTGATGCTCACCAAGGACTCAACCCCACACCAGCAGGCTCAGCTCTCATGAAGGAGGTCCCACAATAGATTATCCAGGAACTATGTGGCGGAGGGCAATGTTGCAGAGATTTGCTGACTGCTGTGTTTCCAGTGGAAACTGCTGTTGTCGGTGAATAACTGCCAGAGACCTAGTGTTTGAGTGTCCCTAGTCTAAGTCCCCTCCCTGAGAATCTGCTCTTCGCTCAATGTTCTGGGAGAGGAAGAGTCACTTTTCCTTGGGAACATAGCTGCTGGTAGGGGCCACAGTCGGAGGGAAGGCCCCCACCTAGGAATATTCAAGCAACACTAACTGGACCCAGTAGATTATTAAGAAATAAAAAAACAACGTGAAGGTAGGAGGAGAGATTTTTAGGGGAGCCAGGGAGAGTGGGAGGGGCAAGTTAGGGCAGCTGTAATCAAGATATATCTTATACACATATGAAACTGTCAAACAATAAGATATCCTAAAGTAATACTTCTGTTGAAATCCATTAAAGTATATACTGTGCCCATTTGAAAACTTAAAGCAACAACAAGAACAACAACAATTCTTTCATTCTGAGCTAGAACTGGATTATAATTAAGGTCAATCACATTTTATTTGATACTGCATTAGAGTTCCATAGCATAGCAGAACAAAGGACAGAGAGACTGAAACAAAGTGAAACAGTTTGTACAGGTGATAAAGTACAAAGATCCCCAACACCCTTTATCACATGGCTAGTGTCTACCTCCAGGATCCTCTAACAGAGTGTCTACTGTGTAGCAACATAGTTTAGATGTCACTGGTTTCTTCTCTCTCTTTTTTCCCTCTCCCCTCCCTCCCTCTCTCCTTCTGTTTCCCCTTCTCATATTTTGCTCTTTCTAAAAGAAAGGTCTAGTTATGTAGCCCAGACTGTCCTCAAACTGGGGTGTCTTCTTAACCTCATCTAAGTGTTGACTTTATAGGCAGATGCCACCAGGTCCGAAGCCAGACTTGGTTGTAATTCTGACTGACAGGATACTGAGTAACACATGGTTTAATGTCAAGTCAGGGGAAAAAGTCATTTTAAAGTAAGGTTTCCTCACAAATAAACTGCTGGATCCCAACTCAACTGAATTGAAACAGTATGCAACAAAAGCACTTATATATCCAGGAGGCAATTGAATATTCCATAGCATTAAGGAACCTAGGTGGGTTCTTTTTCACCTAGGACACTGACATAATATTTAAAGGAAATTCATGAAGGTGCAAATATATGTTGATGCAATAATATTCTGTGTAGGACCTGCTTCCATACAATGCAGAGAAGGGGGTCAGCAGGATTTGGTGAGAGTCAAACCTGAGTGATGGTGTTGGGTGCGTAGAGATCATTATATAATTCTACTTTGGTGTAAGTTCAAATTTTCCATAATGAGAAGTTATAAAAAGAACAAGCCCAGAAATATATGGCTGCTGTGATTGAAAGCTGCCTCATCTCTGCATTGGTCCATGGAAAAATCTGTGTGTGCTGGGTCCTTTGTTAATTCATAGAGCGAACTCAAATGCCACCGTTTCCCTTCTTAGACTGTGCTGGAACACTGTGCTTTCATTATTAAAACCCAATTCATTATTTTGGCCGTTAATGCACTAGTAGCCTCCAAAATGTTTCTGATGTGTGTTGGGGGCTTAGTCTATTGTTTGGATGTATACTCCAAATGATAGACCAGCAAGCAGAACTGGCTTTGACAGGGCAGCAATGGTGTCCTTTAATCAATGCCAACCCCGTGAAGGGCAGCAGAAAGGTCCACGTGGTATGGAAGATTATGTACTCTGTAAATGCAAATGTCTACCTCCGGAAGCGGCTGTGCTAATCAGAAGTGGATGGCCTCAGACTAAACATTGCACTGGGTTCCTACAAGGAGCTAATTGTCTGCTTTCTCTGACCACAGGCTTGAGATGCTATCATGACCAAATTCTGTGTTTTCTTTGATAGACATTCTGGCCTTTAGTGCATAGATGGATAGGAGATAGATAAAGATATATAGATATAGATAGATAGATTGATAGGTGATAGATGAATGAATAGATAGATAGATAGATAGATAGATAGATAGATAGATAGATAGATGGATGAAAGATAGACCCCCAACAGGGAGAAAGTGTGTAGAGCAAACTGATAAGACACAAAACATTGACCAAAGCAAATCAAGCTGGAACACAGAATTGTGTTTCTCCCCTAAGCCAGGAGAACACTGCTTCTCAGGAATGCGTTAGCCATCCAATCGGGGAGGTGCTAGTCAAGTTGAGTTGATGAGCGCTTCTTTAACAAACAGACTTTGTGCATGCGAGTGAGTCTGGTCTATGCAATAATTTTAAAGATGAAACTATACTTAGGCCAGCGGTGTTGGCTAACCTCAAAAGCTGATTGGAATTCTTTATTTAAATAGCTTCTTTGGCTAACTTCATTAGTTTTCTATAGCAGCTTGTTTCTGACATCCAGTTACCTTGCTTAACTCTATTACCACCAGCCTCTCTGATCTTCATCTTCAATCTATCTATCTATTTATCTTTCCATCTGTCTGTCTGTCTGTCTACCTATCTATCTGTCTTCTAGAGGTTTAGATGATGGGAAATGAAGATGGGGAGAGAAAGAAGTGGAAAGAACAATAAGTTGCTATTCTTTTCCTTGGGGCTTCCCCCTGTGATAGCAATTGTGGTGACTGAGGACTCCCCCAATCCCTGAAGTCTGTAAGGGACCTGAAAAGCCAGGCTGGGAGGGGAAGAGAGTGACCTGGCAAAGGAACTGTTCTTTATTTTGGTGCTAAGAAACAGCTCAGACAGAGATTTTAAATGTCTTTGAACTTGGGTGATTGCAAAGTAACCACTTGAGCCAGGATTGCTGATTAGAGAGGACTTGGGAAAGGGGAAAGGCGCTGGAATACCATATAAGGGGAGAGATGGGGAGGGGCAGAGGGGGGAGGGGAGGGGGGAGGGAGAGAGAGGCTGGCGGGCAGTCAGAGACTGATCCTTTTGGGTGTTCTGGATTGAACTGTATCCCTTAAAAAGATGAACTCAAGTCTCAATCTCTTGTTCCTGTAGAACATGACCCTTCTTGGCAATAGAGTTTTCTCAGATATAAACAAGTTAGACAACCCTTAGAAAACGACTCCAAAACAGAGGGAAAAGGGCAGTTACTTTCCCAGTGCAAGGGACAGATGATAGAGATAGGGGTTCTTCAGAATGAAACAGAATGAGGTAGACCAGAGAAGGGGAAAAGGGACAGGTCACTCTGCTCTGTTTAGGTTACAAACAGCCTAAAACAAAACCCAAACAAACAATAAAATAACCTGTCACCCTATAGCTGTACCTTTTTCTGTTATAAAAGAAATGATGACTTTGTCAGGCCTGTTTCAGCCATCGTGGCCCATGGTGACCTTGTGGTCAATGGGCATCTGGTTCCCTCCCGCAGTAGAATGAGGTCTCTTCAATATGAGTTGACTATGCTCCCAACCAGTGAGGTGATGGTCAAACCGTCTCTTAATCTTACCTGTACGAACCCCGTACTTCAGAGTGTCTCTACAGTCAACCAGGATCTGCTCCAGAGACTCGGGGTGGTCAGACAGTTCCAAATTAAAGCCTTCCATGCCTTCCAGCAACTGGTGTGGGTGGTGGAAGTCCAAAACCTTGGTGGAGCGGTCAAACGTCTTGCGGACATAGTTGAGGAGTATGTCCACCACTTCCAGCAAGAACTGCACAGTTTGCTCCTCCCCATTCTTAGCTGGAAGCAGATCTAAGCAGAGAGGGGAAGCCAAACAGTGATTATCACCTGCTTCATGCTTGGGTTTCCTGGGTCAGCCTGCAGAGGGCTCAGGGGTTTCCTGGGTCAGCCTGCAGAACGGCTCAGGGGTTTCCTGGGTCAGTCCGCAAAAGGCTCAGGGGTTTCCTGGGTCAGTCCGCAGAAGGCTCAGGGGTTTCCTGGGTCAGCAGCCTGCTGAGGGCTCAGTTGCTTTCCAGGACGTGGGTCTACACTGAGATTTGGACATCCAGTCCCCAGAAGGATGCACTATGCCCACAGATATCTGAAACATTCCTAGGGCTTCACACACTTCCTAATAGTCAAGACTGCTCATATGGGGGAGGAGTGGAGTACTAAAGGAAACCTTGAGCAGCTGACCCTGGCAGCTGTCCATCTGCTGAATGGACACCTGGGAGGAACACGATGTGAAAGTACTTCTGTTGGTCTCCTGGGGACCAGGTGTCCCTGTGCATCTGGCTTGATGTTAATGATTTGCTTGATCTGTGGGTGGCAGAGGTTGGGGCTAATATGGGTATGGGCTTTAGAAGGTGCCAGAGGGGACCACTGTCTTCCTGTTGGCGTCATCCTTTGGGGCCTTAATTTTTTTTTATTTTATTTTTTTTTTTAGGCATCTGGAAGTGATGTGGGTTCTAGGCTCTGTCGAGCAGAATTAGAAAGGGGGATGAGCAGGAAGAAGAGCTGTTGGGTCTCCTGAGTGAAGTTCCCAGGAGAGTACAAGAATAGGTTGTGTGGCCATTCACGGCATGGCTGTTCCAGAGGTTTAGTGAAGTTGTGACTTCTGTGGTTCTGTGGGAGCTAAGGGAAGTGGGAGTTCCCAGAGCTACCAAGGAAAGATTGGTGAAGCACTTCCCAAGGCTTGCATTGCAGAGCCATCAGAATCTAGAGCAATCTCTCCAAAGAGTCTCCCATGTTTAGTCATAAGGCTCAGAAGCTTCCTATGGAGCAGGTGTGGGGTTTGGGGTTTGGGCTGGTAATCTTGGAGGGTAAATGCTAATAAAGGAACCATTCCATTCTCTGATTGTAGGATTCCTTTAGCTTCTGAGATTCTGTGAGTCCCTATTGGCCTCTGGGAGTGTCTTTAGAACTGAATGATTTACAGATATCCTTCAACTACTTTTCAAAACAGCAGGGACCTAGGCAGAAGGAAAGGAGGGAGTCTGTTCCATACAAACATCAGAAAAGCAGTTTCAGGAGAACTCACAGGGAGTAATGGCATTTGTTGGAGAAAGAAGTAAAATTTCAAGGGGGAAAAAATCAAGACACACTGGTTGAGCTGGGTGGGGCCCAGGGAAGAACCACCTTGAGCAAACAGGTTGGAGAAGTCGGTCTCTGTGCGCCTGAAGCGGGAACCCGGGTCACTGTTTTCACAGGAAAGCAAGTTCTTGGAGGACTGCCTCTCCCTGAAGGCACTCACGAGACGACTCTTCTCTTCCAGGCTATTGGTCCTTTGCAAGAAGCCTAAAGTGCAAGAAGTTAGGTCAGAGAAACTGGGAAGGACCCAGCCACAAAAGGCCAGCAACCCTCCAAGCAAGGCTCTCGCTTTTGCCGAGAAGAGAAGCCACTGAGTATCTATGTTTTATATACAGTGACTGTGCACTGCTTGCCTTCAGGCGGGGAGGGGCTGTGTCAAGCGTCATCAGTGGCACAGGCCCAGTCATGCAAGAGGGAAAATCAGCAAGTGAGTCCCATCTCCTCTCTGAACATGACAGAAGACTCAGAATTAAGTTGACCGGACAGCTTCCACTCCAGTAACCAGCCCCAGGATGGGGTTTGGAAGGAAGGGACCCAGAGAAGATGCTGCCAACATTGGGTTTGTGGGCTATAGAACCCAGGGGGATGAGAGCATAAGAGGGAAGAGGTTGAAGACCAAAAGAAGGGGGAAGGGAGAAGATAGTAGAGTGGAGGGTGAAGACAGCAGAGAGGGGGAGGGGAGGACATCCGAGGGAGCTGCATGGGGGCAGCAGAAAAGGAGGGTGAGGCTAGGAGAGGGAGGAAAGATAAGGTAAATATCACAGGTGAAATACTTTTTGACTCAGATATGCAGTGCGCCTATTCCTCAACCTCTCTCCATTGATAAAAGCTTCAGAGAAAAAGACAAGAAGGCCTCAACATCTCCCAGCCTTGACGTGGACTCAGCTCTAAGTATTTATGGAACACTTGTAGAAGAGCTGTTTGTTATTTATTCAGAATGAGACGGATGAAGTGAGCCCAATCTCCCATCATCCAGAAGCTTGTCTGGCAGCTGGCCACCTCTGCTGCAGCCATGATGGAAAGCGCTCCAAGAGGCAGAGTGAAATGAACTCAGCGCTCAGGCTGGGATCCGCAGCACTCCATCACTCCCCCCCAAGAAGGAGGAGAACTCTCACTTACTCATGGTGTTAAGTGCAAATACCCTCAGCAGTACTCCAGGAAGCAGGGGTGAACCCCGATGGGCTGGAGTTGGGGTTCCCTGCCAACTTGGGGCATGCTCTCCTTCCCTGACCAAGCTCTGTACCCTGTTCTTTCCTCAACAGTACCTCCAACACAGCCTCGAATTTAGCTCCAGAGGCAGCATAATGAAGAGAGAAAACACAAAACTTTCTTGGTGACTCCAAAGCTGTCTTTGTCGGAACCAAGATTCTTGAGACATCAAAGTGAAGATTCTGGAGTCAGAACCAGGAGGCAGTTCTCACTCATCCACTAGAGGGATGTGGGGGTCCTGGCTCCTGGCACTGCTCCCCTTCCTCCATTACAATGGTTAGAGAGTATGTCTGGCTGGAGAATCCAAACCCATGTGACCCAGTGAAGGGTGGTCCTGCCTGTCTAAGACCTACTCTGGGGCTTTTGTCATCTACCCAGGTTTCTGGCTCATTCTTGAGAGACCCCCATATCTTCCTACCTTGCACCCCCTTTGGAAGCCAGAGGCAGGGAGATTAGCCTTTAGATATCCTCTCCCAAGATGGTTTCCATACTGGCTTACCCAGCGATGTGCTGCCGATACAGGGAGACATAACTTTAGGTCTCTGTGCCATTTGGAGCCACCTTTTCTGTAATGCAAGAATCAGAATTTTCTCTAGATTCTGGTTTTATTTTTCACGCAGCACATTCACACTGTGTTGTAAATTGTGTTTAAAACACTGGTGTGATCATGTTAACTGTGCTTTTTTTTTCTTTTCTAATACTGGAGATTGCTGATGTAAACATTTAATATATAATGTTGTTTCTTTCATTTTATGTAGGTAAGTATTGTTTTGTTTTTAATTATTGAGATCCTTTAAAATGATCCAAACTCCTCTTGGCTCAGAGGGGCTCTGCCAAGAACTATTCGCTTCTCCAAGGTGGAAGAATGAAATTGAATGGAGAATACTATTGACTGGGTGCTTTAACAATGGTCTGACTAGCAAGGGGTCCTGGCTAGGGGACCCTGGGACTTCCCAGGAACACTCTATAGTCTCTGTTGTTCTCTACTCCAGCCACCAGCATTTAGAGCTAGCCTGTAACTGTCCCAGGAGACAGAGAGAGAGAGAGAGAGAGAGAGAGAGAGAGAGAGAGAGAGAGAGAGAGAGAGAGAGAGCTTGAAGTTGTATTGGTTCAAGTCATAGATGGCCACCCACCCACACTCAAATAAAGATGGGCAGCATCCCAAAAGGACTTCCCCTCTGCTGGTGGCTGGTCCTCTTTCATACTCCCAGTGAGCCCTGTGGAACCAGAGAGTAGCCTACTCCAGACAGCTGTTTGCAAGTGGAGCTCCAAGCTTGGTGTGGCATAAAGACATGTGGTCCCTGGGCAGAGGGGATACTGAAGCTCCCACCAAACCACATAGATAAAGGAGCTTCTCCTCCTCCTCTTTTAAATGGGCACAAAGCATATTTACAGACTGTCTACATTTTTTTTTACAAGAAACCAGAGATACGGAGTACCTGAGGTATCTCTCTCTTTAAAATAGGCAAATGATTAAAAACATAGACACACGTGTGGAGGGACTGTCTGAGCAACAAGTTCTGGACCTCTACAGGAGAAAGTGATGGAAGACCAAGGGCAGAGCCCAGTTCTGGCCACACGTTTGCTGCTTATTCTATCTAGGTCACTGTGCCTGCAGCCGATGTCCAGCAGAACCCTGGGTTTCTTCCATCTGATTACTCCCTGGGGTTCAGCCTCTAGAGCTGAGATCATGAGTAGTAACACCCCCCCCCCCCATGGCCATCCTTGCAGCTTCATTTCCTGGGGTAAGAAGACAGGTATGCAGATGCTTAGGGGACCTTCCAGGATGATGGATTCAAGGGTAGAAAGAGACTATTAGATCCTTGGCTGTCTAAGTCAACGGTGTGGTGGTGTTAGCTCTAGAAGGTGAAATACAGAAAGGTCTGGGATTAAGTGAGTTTGGGAAGGGGCTGGAGCAGAGGTTGTGTGGATTCAGGGTCAACATTAGTTGGCTTCCACTAGCTTAAAATGGAAAGCCAGAGTTGACCCAAAGCATAGGAAATGAATCCTTCATGTTATCTGCTTCCCTCCCTGTCAGTCAGGTTGTAACTTTCTTCGTGTGTGTGTGTGTGTGTGTGTGTGTGTGTGTGTGTGTGTGTGTGTTTACAGAGAGGAATCTCCGTGTCCACTGCCTCATGACATTGGTTGTCAGAAGAGACCAAAGATGATCCTCCCCTCCTGTCTCAACGGCTCTAACTTTATCCTGACCCCTTTCCCTTTCGGGACATCCTGAAATTGACATTGTTTGTTTCCAACAGGACCATTTGCACCTTGTCTTCCGAGAACCAGTAGCAAGAGCAGCAGGAGGCAGGATGGCGACTGTTCCTACTCACCCTCTCCCACAGGCCAGGAGCCTCTAAGAAAAGTGGCCTTCACCTGGAGACCCCAGGGTTCCTATCGTTCTGCTTGCCACTTGGTTTCACAACAACAGAGGCAGAAGGCGAGAGCCAAAAGGGACCAGGCAGGAAACGGGCCATTAAGCCAGGAATGGCTGGGTGGGAGTGGGAAGAGGCTATTAATAGAACAAAGCTCGGGGGCTGTGGACGTAGAGACGCTTCTGGTGTTGCCCACCAGCTTTGAGCGCCCGGGATTGGGTCACGTCCCAAACCTCTGGGTCCTATGGCCGCAGGGCTAAGCTTTTTCAGAAAATGCACTACGTCCTGCAACCGAGCTAATGCACTAGATCTTCGACACTCGCAAATACTGGACTTCGGGATCCAGACCCCCAGTGATGCAAGGAGGGCGCTGCACGGCCAAACACGGAAGGACACTGCTTTCCAAAGGCCCTAAATAACCGCTCTCCCCAGCGATGCTAAACAGCCACAGACCGGGAAGCAGGGGGAGGGACATGGGGGGGGAGTGCGGGAAGGTCAGACCTCAACAGCACCCACTCCCCTCGGGGTTCTCTGAGCTTCCTAGGCTGGGGAGGGCTCCGCGCCCCGCGCCCGCTCGGCTGCTATCTCGAGCGCAGCAGCTGACGGATGGCTCTTTAATAAGTCCCTCGTTAATCTTCTCCCGCCTCTCCACCCCCTGCCCGGGGACACCCGTATTTTCAGGCCCGATAAGGCTAGAGAATTTTAGACAGTGAAATGTAGTCAGGAAAGCAAGTCCTCATTGTTCAGCCGGAACCACTCAGCTGTGTCCCTTCGAACAAATCTCCCCCCCCCCGCCCCTTTTTTTCCTTGGGCGTTTTCATTTCAGATCCTCTCGTTCCTTTTCCTCTCTTAGCTTTCGGGTCTGTTTTTCTTTCCTGCTGGCAAATCGTACCAGACAATTACCCTCTCCAACGTTCCCTCCCTCCTTGCAGCCCCCTTTCCGCACCCCCCCTTCCTTTCTTTCTTCGCTGTCGAAGACCTGCAGGGCAAACGGGTCTAGCTCGCTCTGCCTGCATCTCCCCTAGAGAGGCCACCCAGAGCTGGAGGCAACCCTTTTCCTTTCTTGGGCCCCGAAGCTCCAGGAACGAAATTTGAATTACCGTGGCAATTAGGTACAAACCCCACAAGTTGGGGAAGTCACTTCTAATGAGGGTGAGGGGTGGAGGATGGAGTGAGCGACCACGAAGGGTTAGAGTTCGAGCCTTGATAGATATTGCGCCCTTGGTCTGTTTGCTGGGAAAATAAGACCGTTCACACTTTTTGAGATTTTACAGATTTGAGAGCAGACCGCACTAGTCCAAGCAGCCCAGCGCCGGAGAGGATAGCCTGGCTGCCGCTTGGGGGTGCTGTATCCCAATTTCCGAGGCCATACTGGGTGAAATGAGTCCCCAGAACTATGCGGTTTCTGGTTATAAAGACTCCAAAGGAAAAGGCCTCTCCTGCCAAGTGAGAGAAGCCAAGGGAGGATCAGAGCCTCCAAGGGACCGCACCTGCTGGGCGCTGGGACAGTAAAGCAGTTAGAATATTAGACCGAAGGGCCAGAGTTCCCCTCCGAATGGAACTCTCCTACAAATTCAGTCTCTCCACCCTCGGAAAGCCATCCCCTGAGGGCCTGTTTACTTACCACAGATCTTCAGGCCCAGTTTTCTGGTGCATCCATGGGCTACGCCACACCAAGTATCATATGCTAGGAGCAGAGAGACGGGGGAAATTAGCGAGGGTCAGACCAATGAGAAACTGGGTAGAGGGCAAAGGTTCTCGCGAGGGTTGTGGAGGTCTTCATGAAAAGCCACACGGAAAGCTCTGTTCTGGAAGGAGCAAGGTTCAGACAGAGCTGCCTGCTCCCCTCACGTTTCCTGCCTACTGCTGGCTTCAGGTACCCGACCACGTTTTGGAGAACTGGGGCTCACAGCCTCGGACCCCGCCCCCAAGCGATCCCCAACCGAGGCAGAGGCTAACTCAACGCACAAAGATCCAGACCTTAGCGCTGGCGTGGCCCAGCACCCACCCGTCAGGCCCAGCCCCAGGTCCCAGTCCTCGGCCTTGAAGGGCGACAACACAACCGCTCAGATAGGGAACACGGAGGCATCTGGGACCCAAACGTCTCATAATTTCTTGGCGGGTCTCCAGCCGAGTGGCAGCTTAAAATAAACTGGCATGAAATGGGGTCGCGGAAGAGTTCAGGAATTAATTGGGTGAAAAATAGTATTTGAGTAGATGATCGGACTCGCATGGCTGCTCCAGTCGGACTGGGGAGGCGAGAAGACAATGGTGCGCCAGCCGTCCTGTCCTCAGCCCACTCCCCCAACCCCCTTCGCAACCCGCCCCTCATTAACCCTTCCGACTTCTAGAGTCTGAAGCACGGCTGCTGTGAGCACCTTTCCTCCGGGTCTGAAAAGCTGGCGGCAGGACTTGGCTTTTTTCTTTTCTTTTTTTTCCTTTCTCCCTAGGCCATTCTCAAGGCGTTCTGGTCTACCGGTCTTTCGCGTTAACTCCCAGCAAAGAATGCAAAGAGGCAGCCTACTGTCGGGAAAAGCCTTCCTGTGGACTCCTGGGATGGGCCCTAGGAGAAATCCCCTCCCCATCCCTCCAAGCAAGGCGCCTCCCATCCTCCACTCCAGCGGTGCGGGAGTGTTGGCTGTGATAAGCAGAGTGACATCCATTAAACCTCAGGCACAACAGAGCCCCATAGGGACGAGGGACCTGGCTGACGTCGTGAGACAGTATGTCACGGCTGGAATTCCACTGACAGACAGGAAATCTGTGCAACAACACGCCCCTAATAACAGCACCTGGAGCATAAAGCGTTACTTCCACCCAGTGTCTGTGCTTTCTCTTAACTCCAATCTCATCTAATCACCAAAAGAACCCAGGAAACGGGTGTAGGTCTAAGACTCAGGTGACAAAAATCATTTCAGCGCAGAGGCTACAGTTTCTCAAGGTCACTTGGCCTGAGGTTGGAGTTCAGAAACATTCCAGTGCCGTCTCCCCCCGCGCCCCAAGTTAGGCGTTAATAAAAATCAGGAAGGAAGAGAGATAGGGTCGAGAGCCCCTTTGTTGTGGCCGGAGTTGAAAATGCCTTTTCCGATAGGCAGGAGAGCTCCTGCTAGCCAGGGGGTTGCTGGGAGAAGGTGTGATGGGATGAGGTGTGTAAGGTGTGTACTGGAGCAGAAAGGGACTCCTTCCCGGAGACCCTGCAGAGGCAGAGCCCAACAGCAAGCCGGGCGGGTGGGGGTGTGTCTTCCAGGGAGGACGGAAATTGGACAGAGCGGACAACGCTCTCCAGTTAAGGGTTAGGGGTTCCCAGGGAAAGGTTGTTCTTCCTGGGCTGCGGGGGAGGGTGTCCTTAGATCTCTGGCCTCCATTTAGGTGGTTTCCGGAGGCACCACGCCTTGTATGAATTCAGATCATCCACCTCGGCCTTTGCTGAGACTGGACGTTTGAGGACTATGGGATAATCTGCTAGGATGTAGGGGTGCCCAGTGTGGAGGGTGGACTCCAATCTTGCAGAAAGAATAACTGTGCGTTGGGGGGGGGGTGGATAAAGACTGGAGTAAGATGTGGGGAGGACTGGAAAATAAATCTATCCAGTTCCAATCTACAGACAAAAGGGGCGCAGGCCTCGAGTTCGGCGGGGCCGGCTCCCACCGCGGGCTCCAGCGCCAATGCCTGGATCACGTGCCACCGGCACTGACGACTCTCCGGAGCTCTGCTTTGTGGTGTGGGTAATTGTCGCTTGCCTGTGTGCGGGAAGCAGGGACTGCTAAGAGAACTGCAAGGTAGCCCGAGGACTTAGGGCCTCTTGCCTAAGAGTCTACACCAAGAAATTGAAGGGGGGTTTTCCTGCCTTTTTCTTGCCCCTTGTGTTCGTGGGAACTATTGTTTTCTTGGGGCTTACAATAAGTGTCATTAAAAAAAATGCAACAATAAAGCACTCTCGACCACACCGATCTCCCTCAGCTCCTCTTCTGTAGAGATTTTTGGGGAGCCAGAGCTGTCTGGACCTGACAGATCTTTTTTGGGAGATGGGTGGTGAAAGACATGAAAAAAAAAAGATAAACAAATCCCGCGACTCCAGTCCTCTGTGTGGAGTTAGAAAGTCAGGCTGAATTAGAGACAGATCGGATGTGGGAAGCATAAATGCCCTTTTATCTGGTTTCCCTATTCTCCTCAAGACTTGTCACCTGCTGACAGGTCTCTAGAAAAAAAAGCACAGGAGTGCTTGCGTCCCTCTCGGCTTGCCAAGCCGCTGCTCTTCCTAGCTAGCTGCCACCTCCCCCCCCCCGCCACTCTGGATGAAGCTTAATGCCCCCCCTCGCCCTTTTTGTCTCTAAGATGTAATTAATTGAATCTCAGGCAGTTTTGTGCACCTTTTACGCCCCTGGCTTCGCCCTCACTCGTCAATAGCTAGACGCAAATTTGGAGCAATTAGGGACCCAGAGTTTTCTAAAAGCTGCAATTAACGTCGAAATTTTCCCTGATTATGGACTGGGAGTACAGCGCTGGGGGCGGGGGGGCGTGAGGGAAAGGAGAGAAGGAGGTCAGGTCTCATCTCAAACCTAGAGCTAGAAAACTGTTCTCGTTGAGATTCCGGGTTCCTCACACTGCCCCTCTGTTCTGACCCCTATTGTCCCGTCAGACGAAAACACAACATAGCGCCTTGCACGTCTCTGCCCCCTAGACCCCAAAGATCTTTCTTGCCCGGCCCTTGTGAAGTCCTCGCTCTTCGGTGCCCTGGGAGTAACCTCGCGTCCCTGGCAGCCAAATGACCTCTAAGCAGGAACCTGGGATAGGGCCCCATTTGTTTCCCAGCCTCCATCATTTCTACGTTCTCCTTTCGCGTTCCGACAGCGCAGCCTCCCGCAGTGCCAGCGCCCCCACCCTCGCTGCAGTCCATTTAATAGGAAACTGGGGCAGGACCTACTTGTAGGGCGCAGGTTGGTAGTATTAGGATCCGCTCCCGCGTTCGAGGAGGTTGCAGGCGAAGGAGTGGAAGATGCCATCAGCTCGGTGGTCTTGGGGTCTCGACTGTTCAAGGGTCCCCCGCGGACTGGGCGCAGGAACAGGCTGCAAACAGAAGGGAGAGCTGTGCCGGGAGAGCTTCTAGGTCCTGCGGCCCGGGGCACCGAAGTCTCGGAGACAGAAGGGAGAGCAAGGGCAGCGAGCTGGCTGGGTCCTGGTGCGCGGTCAGTGGGAGGGGGTGGGGAGGCGCTCGCTAGCTCCGGGACTGGGGCTCAGGCACAGTAGCCCCGGGCGACTCTCAAGTCTAGAGGCACAACGGGGTGCCCCGAGTGAGGCTTACAGCTAAGGGGCGCCGGAGGCGGGTGCAGGACGAGAGGGATGGGGTGAGGATAGGGCTTAGGAGCACTAGGGAGCACTCATCGAACGAATTCCTGCCCAGCCGAGACAAGCTCCATTGGGCTCCCAGCAGCCTGGCGGACGGGCAGAAGGGGGGGCGGGGAGGGCGTGCGGGGCGGGCACGTCTGGTTCGGTGTCTGGTTCCCGTTGTTGTGTCTGGCTAATTCCTTGGAAAGAAGGAGGCTCACAGCGCCGGGGACAGGGACTTTGATGAGACAAGGTGAGAAGAAAAAGGTCCCTCGCCCCTCAGGACTTGACCCGCTAAAAATCAGTCACCTTGCACTCCAGACAGCCAAAAGGCAGCGTGTCGGAGCCTTGCTGATCAGTTTCTTGTCCCACCTCGTTTCTAGCTTTTTCAACCCTAGGGCGAGGCTCCGTCCCAGATTCACTGTTTCTACTCTATCTAGTCCCCGGAGTTTGTTTCACTGAGCCAGAGAAGATGGCAGAGGGTAAAAAGGCGCAAGAGACCTAGGAGAGAAGAGTGCGCGGCTACCCTATTTGGTGCTTGTTCGTGGACAGAGTGAACGAGAGAGGGCGAGAGAGGAGGAAGAGATGGGGAGAAGGAGTGAGAGAAAGAATGAGAGGAGCGGGAGGAGAGCGCTAATCTGGGTAAATCTAAGACCCCGCAGAGCCCAGCCCACCAGCCGCCGTTTGCGCGTCGTCCCTCGGGCAGAGCATCTGTCCCCCCCGCGCGCGCGCTCTCGCAGCTCCGCGGGCGGCGGTGGAACACGGGTGCTGGGGAAGTAACAGGTTATCGCTCCTCGCACCTTCTGCCGGCTGCTACCCAGGCGCGTATTCGAGAGCCGTGAGCTCCGATCCCCGAAGCGCAAGTGAAAATGGCTCTGGTGGCACTTCAGCCCCTATGTGTCCTCCCAAATGAAATTGATAAGGTTTGCAAGAGCGAGGAGGGCCAGGACTGGGGGGGGGGCGCCAAACCACAGCTGCGACAGGACTGGCGGGAAGCACTCGGCTGTGGAAGGTGGGCGACAGGCGCGCGCGGGTGGGGTGGGGTAAAGGGTTGGACAAGAAACCGCAGGCTGGGAGCACCGGGTTGAATAGCTAAGGCTGGGCTCCGGCAAGTCCGGGCGATCCGGTATTTACCCACCTCGGTTCAGCGACAGTGAGCTGGACCCTCCCGCGACTCCTCCGCGAAGCGTCACCCGCTCGTCTCGGTTCTGCCACAGGCTTACGTGCAGGTTGTCACCCCAGGGCTGCTTCCTTGCTTGCACGATCCCTGGTCCGGCACGCGAGAGCCTGAAGAAGAGAGCGATCGGGAGAGGCGGCCGCTGGGCTTGGGGGAGGCGGGGGCGGAGTGGGGAGGCGGGGACCCGCTCGGCGGGGGGAATCACGAGGCCGCTGCTGGCGGGGGCAGCTCGTCCGCGCAGCGCTGGGGCTCCTTTGCAGGTGTCTGACTGCCTCTGGAGCTTTATAGGGCGATTATAAATCCAGCTCACGGGTTTGCGACCAGAAGCGGGGAAAACAAAGTCCTATGAGTAATCCAGAATGCACTCGGCACGCTCTGGGTTTTTTTTTTTTAATTATTTTTGAGATAGGCGATGTTGAGTGAGAGCAAAGAAAATATAATTCCTACGAAGAATTTTGTCTCACTCGGCGATTCTTCTTTCTCCTCTTCTTTGCCCCCTTCCCATATCTTGGAGAAGACTAGAATATTTGCTTTGCCGTAACCAATTTCCTGTGATTGCCCTGGATTGGCGATTCCAGAAGGTTTTCTCTGGGTGGTGTCCTGGGGAGCGCTCTACTGAGCCAGTACGGCTGTTCAGGCAGAGCAGAGATGAGGGGACCCCCCCCACACACACACACCAGATCGTGGAGTTTCTGCACTCCAATTTCTTCATTCAGTTCATCTCCAAACTACCTCGTTCGAACACAGCTTACCTGGTACCACAAGAGGAAAGGGGTCTATCTCCCTTTCTCTGAGCCCTCTCCCTTGGAAAGAAATCTTCGTAATTGATCATGTCTGAAGGTTAATAACATGCACCAATGCCTGGGGAACCAGAGCGTGGAGGAGGCTCCGGGGCGCCAGGACGGCAATCCTTGTCGTGGCCCACTCTCCCCGCTTCTTTTCAGTTTCACGGTGTTCAATGATTGTCTCCTGGCAATATTTAGGCACCTTACTGAGCGGGGTGAAGTCCCCCACCATAAAAAGGCTTTATCGGGAAATTTTCCACCAGAGGGCGCCAAACACACAGAGACCCCGTGCTGGCTGCCTTTTCCCTGGTGCGCCCCAGACAACACCTGGAGATGCCCGCAAGGCTCGGTATCTGCCCGCCTCTTCAAGCCTTCCGGCAGGCTTGAAGGCTTTCTTTTTCTCTCCCTCCGTTTCTTATTCTTTGGGGGCAAAACAAACTGGATTTTTGGGTCTGTCTGAGTGACGAGGAGTACTCTATGATCGCTTTTCTCGTTTTCATAGTGATTTCCCTCACATTGTGGCGCAGCAGACGGGTTTATTTATGTGCACCTCTGGGTCTTCAATGGTTTATCCCTGGCCTGTCTTTTTTCTGTGACTATCTTATCGACTTTCATCACCACCGCAACGGAGACATTAAAAAAAAAAAGTCGTATAAATCACCGAAATTTCCGTGAGGGAGCTCGAAGACTGGGGAAGGGAAGATATGGTCTGATCAACAAAAGGGATTGAAGTAACCGCGTTGCTCCTTGCTACCAAAGAAAACGTTGTTGCTTTCTCTCCGGCTCACAAAAAAGTCCCCGCGCTTTTTAAAAACAAAAAGCACGCGAAGGGTGGGCTGGGCCGGAACAGAAGTTCCCTTGTGCTCCTGGTTAGGTAGGTTTGTGTGTGTGTGTGTGTGTGTGTGTGTGTGTGTGTGTGCGCGCGCGCGCGCGCGTGTGTATGTGTGTTCCACGAAGGAAATGCCCCTTAAAACCACGCACTTCATGGCTTTTCAGAATATCTCGAAACTGTTTATGAGGAGGTGAACTCGGAGTTTCTTCCACGCCTCTTTTTCCGGCCTTCGTTAAAAGATGTAGTGACATCAATCAGGAATCTAGGTGTCACTGATTAATCTTTATCATTCAAGACTCGCTGGTCAGAAGGGAGGAAGTATAAATCCTCCCGACCTTAAGTACCCACAATTCGGCCTCTGTGCTGGCCTTCCTCTCCTTAATCTTCCTCCAAAACTCTGTAAAGGAAGAGGTGCCTTCACTTCACCTGTGGCACTAGATGGAGAGATTTTCGGCCATGTCTTTCTTTGACCACGGAATTAAAAGCTCTCACTCCTAGGGCTTTAGCAAAAAAACACGTAGGAAAGAAAAGAATGTTCTACAATAGTAGAAATTAACAAATTAAACAAGCCTGGGTCCATCTTTGAGGTGATCTTTCTCCCTCCCTCCCTTCTTCCTCTCCTCTCTCTTTTATGATGAGGATGAAAAGAATGAAGGCTTCTATTTGTCCTTAATTTGAAAGCATATGAATAGTAGTAACCAATTGAACGATATTAGTGACCATTTGAATTATATTATCTTTGCATTCATGAAGATGACATTCCGGTGAGCCAGCAGAAAGACTGAGGGACTCATGACTGAATTAATCTCTGGTTATCTGCTACTCCAACTCAAGACTCTTGGGCTCAGCGGGATATTAAAAACTGAGGGCCTAGAAATCTACTCAGTTCCGGTACATCGAGTTTTGCGGCAAGGAGAAGACTTCAGCACCGAGGACAGCGTCTGTCGTTAGGAGCTTTCCAGGGTGTTCACTGCAGGTGCCGGGTCAACCTCCCCGTCCCGCCCCAGGCTGGGCCCCACCTTCTTTTCCTTTTGCTGTTTATTTTCCCCTCCTAAGAATTTGGATGGATGACAGCTGTCCTTGTCATTTGGATCTTTGGCTTTTGGCTCTTCAGAAACAGTATTTGGAACCTAAATTTTTATTTGGGGTTTTCATGCTTTTTATCTTTATACTCCCAGCTGGGTGGTGCTTAGGAGAATGGGGGTGGAAAAAAAGACATCCTCTCCAGGGACTCGAACCGATGGTGAGGGGTGGCCCGGCCTGGAAAGGTGTGGTGTCCGGCCAGCTGTTTCGTTCGTATTTTGATCTAAGGATTAACGCTTTGAAAACATGGGAAAACAACTCTCTGAGGCACAGAAGGGCGGAGAAACACCCACGGCTGGGTTCTTTCT
Organism: Tokudaia tokunoshimensis; assembly: GCA_036184795.1. Taxonomy (NCBI): domain Eukaryota; kingdom Metazoa; phylum Chordata; class Mammalia; order Rodentia; family Muridae; genus Tokudaia; species Tokudaia tokunoshimensis. Next base: position 44,760,373 of record BTHU01000004.1, on the reverse strand, counting down.
CCCTCCTCCGGGCGTCTGGGGTGGCCGGCCGACTGCTCACTTGTTCTATCTACCAAGGACAAAGTTCCCTAGGTCAACAGTGACACTGACAAACATATTCCGTCCACTGTGCTCTCTACCCAGGTCGTTTCAAGATGCTCAGAATGTGTTCGGGGAGGCGTGGATTTTCGAAAAAGAAGAGAAAAAAATCTGGTGGGAGGAGCGTTAAGCGTGGAAGAGGCGCCCCAACCCGCTTCCGGGATTTCCCCCCTTTTTGCTTAAAATATTTTCGGTCAAGGTGAATAGATAAGAAATGTCAACTGATTTTTGACGCACGTCGTCTTATTAGCTTCCAGGAACAGTAATTTAGAACCGTGAATTTAGATCATTTTAGCTGGGTCATAAAGGTCTTATTTAAAGTATCTACATTATGACTTTTAAAAAAGACTAAGAAAGGAAAAGGAAAAATAGCAGTGCTCGCCTTTAAATGGTCCTTTCAGGAGGATAGGGAAGCGTTTTTAAGTCAGACTGCAGGTGCCTTCGCTGTGTGTCCATACTTTAAAGATAGATCTCCGAGTCTTTCTGGTTTTCTTTGAAAGGCCCTAATACACACCCCATCCTGACAGAGAGCAGGCTGGAAGGGTTAAAAGGGGACGGGGGCGGGGAGGGCCCCCCGCCCTTCCCTTCGCCCTCCCCCCCCAACAGAGCTCTAGAGAGGATTCTGGAAATTGCAATGATTTCTCGTGCAGACCTGTTTTCTTCAAATACTGTCATATGGCCGTTTCCGTTTGATAATCCGAAGCTGAAACTGAACATAAATCCAGCAAGCAAGCATGCAATACTTGAGGATTTATATTATTTGTGTAAATCTAGAAACGCCCAGTTCTCGCCACCCCAAGCAGGCACACAGTGGCCAGCAGGGGGCGATAGATTACAATTCCTGAGAACAACAGCCCCAAACAGCTGGTCTTCAAGGAAGCCTGCCAGGCTGTTTCCATTTCCCATGCATCCCTGCTATTTTTTTTTTTCTTTTAAAATAAAGCAGAACCTCTTTAAACACTGAGAAATGCCCCAGATGTGACCCAAAACACCCAGGGTCGTGTGTCCCTTTGATGAAAGAAGACATCCGTTTCTTTTCCTCGCCACTGTATCATAAAGCTAGCCTTAAGGAATCCTTTGATTGTAAGCTAGAAAACAGCGTCACTGTAAAGCAGATAGCATAGACCTGAATACCGATGCGAGAAAGAGAGGATTTTATTGTAACCTGAGTTAGTGGAAGAGTACAAGACAGGAGGCTAAGTAATAGTTCATTCATTTCTTTTTCTGTTTAAGATACTAGGCATAATCCCTATTTACAGACTTACTGTATCTGGGACTGTTTGTGAGAAGGTTCTGGAATGTTGTGATGTGGTCATGGAGAATCTGGTTATTTAAACTTGTGGGGGTCAGGTGTGGCTCCTTCTAGGCATTGGCCAGTACTCAGGGGAAAGAGAACCTTCATGGTAGGATTTGTTCCAACTCCTGAAGTTGTCAGTCCATTTTATGTGAAGGGCCTATATTTACAGCCCACTTGGCTTAGGACGATCATACTGTAGGTTTTCCTAACATAGTAAGGGGCATGCACTGTAGTTCCAGTTGGAAGACCAAAATACTGTTTTCTTTTGACCAGGTTAGCCAGGGATCTTAAGATCCATTTAAACTGAAATGGAACTCACAAATATTAGGATTAAATAAGAATCGTTATCTTCTTACTAGGACTTGTTTCAACTCTACAGCTAGGAACCAAACCCTAGAGTGGGAGGAGACTTCAAAGTTCTTCACCTCTCTACCCTTCCCTTGGTGTTAGGTTTAACCATGCAATTTGCTTTGGACATTGGTACGAAACTGACCTTCAAACTCACGAGTATTGGGGTGCTGTGCTGTGCCCATCAGTATTATGGTTACAGCTGACAGCTATAGGTTTTTACATCAAGAAGGTTAAAGGGAGCCAAGGTGGAATTTAGAACATTTTGGCCTGGGTGAAGACAGAAGGAGGATGAGTCCTCCTTGGGGGTGTTTGGCTGGAGGCTACTCATGATTGATGTTTCTTGAAGAAAATGTTAATTTCATGGCAAAATCTTTGTCAACACATCTGAATGTTTTTGCATTTTAAAATGACTGAGCTAAGTTGCCAGTCTTCCAGAGGATGACCCTCCCCACAAGAGCATATGGGCAGTACTAAGGGGTTTCAGTGGATTTAAGAGTGTACTGGAAGTTAGGAAGGAAAAGTGGTCTTGGTGGTATTGGAGGAGTTCGAGGGAGGAGGATGGGGAGGGGGGACTTAACCAAAATGTATTATATTCATGTATGAAATTCTTGAACTAGAAATAAAAAATTAAATGCAATGGCTGAAGCTGCCAGGCAGGGGTTGTGGGTCTTCTCCCTCTGTCAGAGGGCAGCTGGAACAGAAGCCGTGTCTGAGGAGGTTGGATGGAACCCTCTGTTGACTCCTCAGTTCCTAAGCCCAGCAGGGCCGTGAAGAATTTTGTCCGCTCTTGAAGAATAGGCCAGCAGCAACCTCAGCTTCAGTCATCTCCACTGTGGGGGCGGGGGGAGCCCCTTGGGAGAGTCTCCAAACCATCGACGGTGACAGCCCCCACCGATTCGCACCTCTCAAACAGAGAAACTGATGCCCACTCTCCCCTCCCCCACCACATTGGATTTCAAAGAGTCTTCCTTTCAGTGGGAAGGACCAAAGATATGATTGTCATGGAAGCTGCTGACCTCTAGGGGTCTTTGCTTCAGTCACAGCAGATTCAGGTACCCCGAAAGGCTGCTGAGGGGCCCCACTTTCATCACAATGATCCTCAGGCCATTCCACCCACAGTTACAGTGGGAGGTCTGGGTGGGTCTAGAATTTCGGCTCCAGACTGTATAGCTAAGTAGAAAAGCTGGTTTCTAGCATTTCTATAAGTAGCCCTCTTCTCATTCTTCTCTGAGTAGGTGAAGGGTATGATGCTGTCAGCTGGGCCTCATCTAGCGCATTGTTCACCTTGGGTGGCCTAGGTCCCAATGAACCCCCTTTGGTGTCTACTGTCTATAGTCTTTATATCAGGGGGGTCAGGTTTAAGCTGGTTACTGGGGGACAACATCTTAGACTGCCCTCCACCTCCCAGCACAGCTCCAGGCACTGTAGACTAGACCAGGGCGTAGGCTACTGCAGAGACTGAAGAGGGTTGATACTGGAAAGTCAGGACAGCACATACTAGAAGGACCACACAAGTGTTGAGAAGATGAGAGGGGTGGAGAGCTGCAATTGCAGATGGCACAAGGCTGGTAAGCACAAGGCTACAGACACTAGCAGTGGGTTCCAGAAGGTTGGCTGTAGGGAGCTATAGAGCACTAGGGCACAGAATCCCAGCACCCTTAGCTCAGAGATGTTACACCAGTCACTGGGTGCTGGGTCATTGCTATTTAAAGTGTAGAGTTCTAGATCCCAACATCAGAGGCCGAGAGACATGGACACTGAGGAGAGCTGCTCTGTTTGTAGCTTCTGTCGAAATAGAGCAAAATTTCCCTTGGCTGATTGTAATAGAGTCCCAGAATCGCTTCCTGTTGGCCTGCTGGTGGAGAGTGTTTAGAGACCTATGTTTCTGTCTCTCTGTCCCTCAGTCTTTCTCTCTATCATTATGACTAAGAGAATTGCAGTCCTCATATTATAGATGATACGTCTCATGGAAATTGTGTATTTTTTTCAGATTTATTTTTATGTGTATGAAATTTTGCCTACATGTATGTATGTGTATTACATGCTTGCCTGGTGCCCACAGGATTATCTCATTGAACTGGAGTTACAGGCAGTTGCAAGTCACCATGTGGGTGTTGGGGACTGAACCTGGGCCTCTGAAGCCATCAGTGATCCTAATTGTGGAGACATCTCTCAAGCCCCATTTGTGTGTGTGTGTGTGTGTGTGTGTGTGTGTGTGTGTGTGTTATGGATTCTCATTTAATTACAAAATGTCCTCTGCTTTATACATGAGGCAATTTAAGGCCAGAGAGGTTCCAGGTCTTAGCAGCCAGTATGCTGGGGAGAAGTGGGAAGGCACCCCCCCAGTGCTCTGTGCTCTGCTCTGTGACACATTCCAGTTCTGTCACTCATAACAATTCGACCTGGAAAGACCATTCTCTCAAGGGCTCTGTAAGAAGTGGGTTGGGGTATCAGAAGAATACCGACAAAGTTTCATTCATCTGAAATAATCTGGTATGGTTTTGTATATCTTCTCTCTGGGGAGCATTCTCACGTTGTAAATGTTATGGTCTCCAAGATCTGTTGGGGTTTTTAAGGTAACTTCATCTGGAGAGAAAGCCAAAAACAAAACAAAACAAAACAAAACAAAACAAAACAAAACAAGAAAAAACAAAAAGCAAAACAAAACAAAAAACCAAAAACAAAAAAAAACCAACCCCCCCAAAAAACAAACAAAAAAAACCCAAAAAACTAAAACAAGTTTAAATCAATTAGACTTGAAGTTAACATTTCCACCTTTCTTCCACCGTTTCAACCCCCCACACTCAGAGAAGAAAGAAAGGATAGAGAGGAAAGGGGGAGATGACATCTTTAGACTACTTGCTGCTGATTAGGGGTCTCTCGAGTTCCTTGGGGCAAGTTGGATCTTCTTAGTCAGGATATCTAATTTCTTCCTCTTATCTCTTTGCACTTGTTCATGACTACTTTACAAACTACTATAAACCATATCCAACCATGAGCCAGCCAAACAGGCCTACAGGTGGGAAGACACGAATAGAGCTACCGGCCTCATACGCCCCCTGGTGGCTCAAGTAGTCACCAATCTTCTAGGGAGCGATATCTTACAAGACTTAGAGGTAGCTCTTACTATGCAACCAGAAAGGGGCCACATTAAGATAGAGGACATCACCTATAAAGAAAGTAATATCCAAGGGGACCCTGAAAACCCTCCTCCAAATCACCCCCCAATTCTAGGAGCCACTGTTAGATTTAATACTCCCTGCCTGATTGGCTCTCTAATGAAGCAATCTGGGTCCCACAGTAGCCTCTATCAAGAGAGAAGCTTAGAGCCCTCACACAGCTGTTGTATAACACATCCACCCCTCCCGCAGTCCATAGAATACCCGTGTTCTCTGTAAAAAAGAACTCAGGAGGATGGAGATTATTACAAGATTCGAGGACAATTAACAAAACCATGCAAGTCTGGGGCTCCCCACAAAGAGGGCTACCCCACATCTCAGCCATTCCTGTCAATGTCCCCTATTAGCAATAGACATAAAAGACTGCTTTTTCCCATCCCTCTCCACCCCTGAGACTGTGAACGCTTTGCATTTTCAGTGCCTGCTCCCCCCCCCCCGCCCATTGTACCCACTTGTCAGGAGGTTGTAGCCACTGCATTAAAACTCTATTTAGACAAAGGACTCAATATATACCACTATATGGATGATATATTAGTATGGGGAGATTCTTCTCCCTCCCCCTCCCAACTTAAGGACCAGCCCCTTCCTTAGGAAGATAATACCTTCCTTATCTGCCCTAGGATTCAACATAGCCCACTTCCGCCACAGTACAACATACTGGAAAAGGAGTAAGACATCAGGACCTTCCCTTTGGAGAGTGGACAAGAACAGACTCACATGGCAGGGCTGAGGCACATAAGAAGGCAATTAGCAAACAGCTCGAAGCTTGCTATGTTATATGGTGCAAAGGCTGCACTGTGCCCCATGAGGAGGGAAAATTGCTCTTACGGGTTTCTCTCTGAGGACTCTGGCACTTCCTGAGAAGAAATTTAAACAGGCATTTGGTGGGGTTGCTGAACGTTAGAAAACAGCGAGGACTTAGATGCTCACTGAACTCGTTGCTTTTGCTTCAGAGAAAAATACTGTAATAAAGTGAATGACCTCTAACATTCTGGATGTTGAAAACTAGGGCTAAAATGGGTTTAAAACGGTCTGAGGAAAAGACCATACATCTCCCAGAATCATCAGGCCTGCTTTCAACACCACCTATGATTAAGCCACTACGTAAGCGCAAAGAATGAAGGTGGAGCCTTTTCTCAATAAATGCACAAGCTATCCTGATTCACCCTCAGATCCCGTCTGAATCCTTTATTCGATAACTTCAAACCTCCCCTTTGAGACCTGAACCCTGCTGGAGCTGAACTCCATCTTGGCTCATCCAACTGCACATCTTGACTCAACAGTGGGACTCAACAGGCACCTCCATCCTGCCCTTGGTACCTAATCCCTGCCCACTATCCCACTAAATTTGCTAGCTAAGCTTGTTAGCCTGCCCTCCTTTCAGCGGAGTTGCTGATCATCCAGGGATGAGTCTGGGTTCCTCCTCATAGTGATGTAAAGGTTGTGTGACTCACAGGGATGTGATTCCTGGAGAAGAAAATGTTCTGATGGGGAATTCAGACTCACGTGGGAGGAGAAAAGAGTCCCTAGGATGAGCCGGCTCTGTACAGTTCCTACTCTCCTTCTCTCTGTGATTTCATCTAGTCATGTGACTTTAAATGCCGTTCCTATTATGAGTATCTTCCTCTAACGTTACAGGTCCATATGTTTCGTGGAGCTTTTTCGCTTAGATTTTTAATAACAGGTGCTCTAAAGTATCCCAAATTAAACTCTCGATTCTTCCCCCCAATGTATTATGATCTTTTCCCACGCCAGTGATTGAGAAATAGACATCTCTTGTCTTTCTAGCTGACATAAGCAAACATCTTGGAGTTATCCCTGTCTCTGCCCTTTCAGTTGTGGTAAATCATTGGATCGACTTTCAAACTCCATCCACATCTCAGGTTCTGCTCCTACTGCCCTCATTCTCCTCCCCATGGCTGACAACACTAGGATCCATGATGGATTTCCTCTATGTGACGCTCTCTGGGGTCCTTGTCTCCAGTTAGGCCCAGGTCTAACCTGCCACTGTTACACTCAAAACACGTCTCAGGTTCCAGTCTAAGCGAAGCCCAGGTCTTTGCAGTGTTCCTGTTGTGAGGTATCCACTGGAGAAGACCACTCGGACATGGGTTCAAGCCAACAGAAGGTCTTCGTTAGCTGGCCAGTGACTGCACTGGGTGTTTGGGACCAGAGCCTTTCTCAGGGTGAGCTTTTAAGCACAAAAACCACATCCTGGGTTGACATAGCTCAGTTAACAAGAATAGCTTGCCAGAAGTGGAATGACATAAAAGTCTAAAAGCAAGGTTAGTATATTTAGGGACTTTCCAAGAACTATGGACTTTGAGGGCTTAGGTTTTCGTTTTCATTTTTGGCAGGTGGTGCTGCCTGCATGCTAGGTTCCGATGCCTGCCTGGTAGGGCAGTTATGGCGTCAGTCTTGCTAAAGCCTGGGGCCCTGCTACCTTCCCACTGCTCAGGCCCCCAGGATCCTGGACTTCAATCTGGAAATGCTGTTTCATGCTGCTCTTTTTGCTGTTCTCCTGACTATTCTAGGCATTCTTTCATCTCAGCGGCCTTGCAATTATCACCTGATTGCAGAGTTCCCCTGTTATGCACAAGGTTTGTCCCTTCACTGTCGTGCTGGTATTTAATATTAATGAGGGTTTCTACCCTGCCTTGGATCATTTACTTCCCAGATAAAAGACACAAAACTTTTATATTTATAATAAGCCTTTAAAGAACTAGAGCTGGGCAGATATTGATCCTCTATGCTATTCTGTCTACTTCCTTATCAATAACCCCGAGATTTAACTTGCCATGTTCCTCTTGGGTCATTCCTACTCCAACTGGCCAGCCCTGATGGCCATGTTTTCACGATTTACTTACCCCAGGGTGTCTTCTCTTCTTTCCACCTTCTCTTCTCCCTCATGGTCCTGCCTCAGAGCCTAAGCCCAGGAGTTGAAATACCACCTACCTCTCTTTTGCCCAGTTACAGTCTGTAGGCATCTTCATTGGCCAATCAGGGATAACTTGGGGGTCAAGGTTACATAGCATCACCTGATTTACAGTAAGGATCTCCTTATCCCTGAGGAAACTGGGCTAGAGTTTACATTCAGCACACAGCAACAGACCAAGCCTCAGTCCTTCATGTTCTAGTCTTTGTTCTCATGTTCATTTCTCAGTGAGAGCTTCTTCTACCTTCTATCTAACACCACGATTCTCTCGGACACCACTTTCCCTAACACTTTTTACCTCCTAAAAATGTGTTTGTTCACACTATTTAGTATTCATTCTTCCCACAGAGATAAACTCTGGGGCTGGAGAGTTGGTAAAGTATCTGCCATGAAATCTTTTTTTATCTATATTCTTTATTTACATTCCAAATGATTTCCCCTTTCCCAGCTCCCCGCTCCCTGAAAGTCCCATAAGTCCTCTTCCCTCCCCCTGTTCCCCATTTGCCTAAGAATTTCATGAATTCATTGTTTTTAATTGCTGAGTAGTAGTCCATTGTGTAAATATACATGGAAAATATCTCTGATAAAATTGAAGAAATATATAGGAAAAACACGTTAAGATTGACTATTTCATGGAAAAATTATACAGATAAAATGGTAGGCATAAAAATATTCCTAAGTTGATTGAAAGTGGAATTATAAACATTTTCTGATAAAATTGAAAATCTACAAGGAAAATATTTCTGATAAAACTCAAGAAATATATAGAAAAACATGTTAAAACTGACTATTGCATGAAAAATTATACAGATAAGATGGTAGGCATAAAAATATTCCTAAATTGATTGAAAGTAGAAGTAAAAACATTTTCTGATAAAAGTGAAGATTTACATGGAAAATATCTCTGATAAAATTGAAGAAATTTATACAGATAAATTGGTAGGAATAAAAATATTCCTAAGTTGATTGAAAGTAGAATTATAAACATTTTCCGATAAAATTAAAGATTTACATGGAAAATATTTCTGATAAAATTGAAAAAATATATGGAAAAACATTAAAATTGAAGATTATCATGGAAAATTATACAGATAAAATGGTAGGCATAAAAATATTTCTAAGTTGATTGAAAGTGAAATTATAAACATTTTCTGATAAAATTGAAGATTTACCTGGAAAATATCTCTGATAAAATTGAAGAAATATATAAATATCATGTTAAGATTGAGTATTTCATGGAAAAATTATACAGATAAAATGGTAGGCATAAAAATATTCCTAAGTTTTTTGAAAGTGGAATTATAAACACTTTCTGATAAAATTGAAGATCTACAAGGAAAATATTCCTGAAAAAATTCAAGAAATATATAGAAAAACATGTTAAAACTGACTATTACATGGAAAATTATACAGATAAAATGAAAGGTATAAAAATGTTCCTAAGTTGATTGAAAGTAAAATTATAGACATTGTCTGATAAAACTGAAGATCCACATGGAAAATACTTCTGACAAAATTGAAGAAAAATACAGAAAAACATTAAAATTGAAGATTATCATGGACAATTATACCAACAAAATGGTAGGCACAAAAACATTCCTAAATTGATTGAAAGTGGAAGTATAACCCCCCCCCCGACGAAACCGAAGAGCTACATGAAAAACACCTCCGACAAAATTGAACAAATACACAGACTACCATGAAATCTTAAGGACCTGGATTCAGATTCCTAAACTCCACATAGAAAGCTGTGGCGGTGTGCACCTGTAACCCCACTACTGACTACTGACATCTGGACCTCAATGGGCAGACAGTCTAATCAGTTGGTGACACTCGGTTCAGTGAGCCATCCTGTCTCAAAGAACAGGGGGTAAGCAGTAGAAGAAACCACCCAATATCCACACTCTCTCTCCTCTCCCTCTCCCCCCTCTCCCCCCTCTCCCCCTCCCCCTCCCCCCCTCTCTCTCTCACACACACACACACACACACACACACACACACACACACACAGTTATGAGAAGCTGAGTAGTACTGACTTGCCATTCTGTCCCAGCACAGAACATTTCTTAATTACTGTAACTACTCAGTTCATGTTTTGTTTTATTTTGTACAGCTGAATAGACACATTCCTAAAATCTCCCAGCAGACATCTGTGATTTTGATCAGGGAGGGAAGGTACCTAGTGACTGTGGAGTGAGTGTGGCTGGTTCCTGTTGGGTTGTTTATTTATTTATTTATTTTTCTTCTGGATTCTGATGAGAAGGCAGAGGAAGGGAGAGCAAGGAGCTAAGTTCTCCCTCTCCAGACCAAAGCATCTTAGAAGAATGTTAAGTGCATAGTGGATTGCAACAGTATCTAAACATTGCCTTAACAGATGGAAAGAGAGCAAGGTTTAGTGGATTTCAGTTTGAGACAAATCTCAATGTTTTTTTAATTTATGTTTTAATTTATATTTAATTAATATTGTTTCTACCAACTTTTTTTTTTAATTGGGTTTTTAAAGACAAGGGACAGGGGCTGGAGAGATGGCTCAGTGGTTAAGAGCACGGATGGCTTTTCCAAAGGTCCTGAGTTCAAATCCTGGCAACCGCACTGTGGCTCACAACCATCCATAGTGAGATCTGACGTCCTCTTCTGGAGTGTCTGAAGACAGCTACAGTGTACTTACATACAACAAATAATAAATAAATAAATCTTAAAAAAAAAAGACAAGAGGGACCTAATGGAGACCTCCAACCTGGACTCCCTCAGCCTAATGTTTGGCTGTGGTCTCGGCACCCTCTCCCAACAGCTGCTGAACTAGGCACCGGTCTATGTATATAGACCCCTTTTTTTGCCAGTCATGGTTGGTTCTACCCTTTGTCTCTGGGCTATCCAACCTCCTGTTCCTGGCCATCCAGGCAGTGAAGTCATTGGTCAGTCACTCCCACGAGTTCTGCACCACCATTGCCCCAGCACATCTGGCAGGCAGGACAAGTTGTATGCTGAAAATTTTATGGCTGGGCTGGTGTCCCAGTCCCATCACCGGAAGCTTTGGTTACAGAAGATTGGGTTACTACTGTTATAACGAAACACTATGACTCTGGTCTGCATGCTGGACACTGTTCAAGGAGATCTGTGGGGCTCTGGCCTGGCAGGAGTGGTCAAGGAGTTGCATTCTCTGAAGGGGAGAGGGGCATCAGTGCGAAATGGTGAGGTGCTGCCAGTGTGTAGGGGGTGGGGGGTTGGAGAAGATGCTGAGGCTAGGTTGGGGAAGTGATCCGTGGGCCCAGGCAGCTTCCAGCTGCGAAAGCCAGGAAGTGTTATAGCTCTTATATGACAGAAGCTCTCAGATGATCCAAGATGGAGTAATTCTCATACCTTTATTCCTTCTGGATAGTATCTTATATACATTTTGGGGTGGGTTGGCGTCTGAAAGAAGATGCTTTCTATTGGCTTGTTCGATGCCTCATCTGCATGTGGAGGGGCTTGGGGTGCTGCCCCTATGTGACTGTCACGATCCTCTCCATAGGGTGCTGTGGTCACATGATGGGGACCTGGTAAGGGGGCAGGAGAAGCTCCTCTGGTATAAGTGCCAAGGCTTCCAAATACACTCATCCTCACCAAGTTTCCTGCCTCATATATGACCTTGGGGAGGAAAAGGTTTATTTTGCAAAGTCCGCTGATGCAGAGGCCATGGAGGAGTGCTGCTTATTGGCTTGCTTTATCTTGCTCAGCCTGTAGTACACAGGAACAGAAGCCCAATGCTCTACAGGCCTACAATGTCAACAGCTGAGGCAATTTTTCAATTGAGATTTCATACCCTTAGATGACTATAGCTTGTGTCAACCTGACACAAAATTAGCCAGCATAGATGCCTGGAAACTGGAGTTACCGAAAGCTGTAAGCTTACTATGTGGGTGCTTGGTACTGAACCTGGGTCTTCTGGAAGAGCAGTAATTGCTCTTAACTGCAGAGCTATTGCTCCAGCCTCCATTAAAAAAAATAAATTTAAAATAAAATATAACTGCTAATTCCTTCATTTTCTCCCTTCCCAGTCATCTTTACAATCCCTCCCTTGTACCCTGTCTGCTTTTCTCTCTCTCAAAATCATGGACTGTTCACACACACACACACACACACACACACACACACACACACACACACACGCGCGTGCGCACGCAAATGCCTAAATGTGTAAATACAACCCGCTCAGTTTTTTTTAGAATTACTTGTATATAGGATCTCAGGGTTGATCAGTTAGGGAGATTATCCTAAGGGAAAAATACAGTTCTTCAGATTGTGGTGACCCCCAACCATAAAACTATTTTCATTGCTACTTCATAACTGTAATTTTGTTAGTTATGAATCATAAATATCTAATATACAGGATATCTAATATGTGACACCTTTGAAAAGATTGTTTTATTTCCTCAAGTGGTCATGACCCACAGGTTGAGAACCACTGCATACTTCTTGTTTGTACTCCTCTGTCTATAGGTGAGACACTGTTAGACCTCCCCCTCCCATGTTAGCAACTCTTACTGGTGGTGTACTTCTTTAGGTCATGTTTAGGCAGTTATATTGCTGAGGCATCATGGGAGTTTTCCTGTCATTTCTGAAAGACCCAATCTCACAGCTGATTTCTGGGTCCCCTGGGTCTTACAATCTATCTGTCCCCTCTTCCTTAGGTAAAAGCCATTAAAAAAAAGTTGTGAATGAATTTTCCTAATTTCTGTCACAACTTATTATTAGTATATAAAAAGTTACTCATTTTTGTATATAGATTTTTTTAAATCCTGACACTTTGCTGAGAATGCTCAGCAGATCTGCTTTCTGGTGGACTCTAATTTAGAGTCTTTTAAGTAGGATCATGTCATCTGTAAATTCTGATTTTTTTCCTTTTTATTTATCACCATGACTAAGAATTAAAAAAAATTAATCAAATAAGAGTGGAGAGAGTGTACCCATATCTTCTCCTTGATTTAATACCTTCAGCTTATTCCACATTTGTAAGAGATTTGCCACTTATAACTTTATTTTGTCGAGACATGCTCCTTCCAGGGCTAGTTAGTATCTTCAGGCACAGGAGATGATGATGAGTCTTGTCAAAGTTTTTATCTCTATCTCTTGGTACAACCATGTGGTTGTTATTTGCTCTTGATTCTATTTATATGCATACTAAATTTATTGATTTGTCCATACTGACTTTTTCTTCCATCACTAGAATGAAATCAGGTTGATGATCTGGCTGTCCTGGAACTTGTTCTGTAGACCAGACTAGCCTTGAACTCAGATCTGCCTGCCTGGGAGATCTGAATGTTGTGATTATGGGAATGTTCTTTGCTGATTTTCAAAAACTGACTTTTAGGGGTGTGTGTGTGTGGGTGTGGGTGTGGGTGTGTAACATGGCATATATGTGTGTATGGGGGTTCATATAGTGACAGTGACTTTTGGAAGTAGGCTCTTCTATCATATGGGTTCTAGGGATCAAACCTAGGTCATCAGGTTTGACAGAACATACCTTTTACAGGGTTCTCCTGTAGACTTATATTTTTCAAAGCCTACTTTAATAAGTGTTCTTAAGTGTTTCAACCTCTCTTTTAGCCCACTGACCAAAGGTAGGGGAGGAAGATGGCTAATAGAACAAGGGGGACATGCACCTGTTTAGAAATAGTTCCTTGGGGGCGATTTCAATCTTCATTGTCTGTAGTCCAGTTCACTAACAAAAGACATGAATCAGCAGTAGTGGCTCCATCCAGAAGAAATCTCGAGATTCCACTTATTGGTAAGCAGCTGGAACACCACCAGAAGTTCTTTGGTGTGTTTCTCTCTATGAAGTTATTTGGTTTTTTTTGGTTTTTCGAGACAGGGTTTCTCTGTGTAGCCCTGGCTGTCCTGGAACTCACTTTGTAGACCAGGCTGGCCTCAAACTCAGAAATCCTCCTGCCTCTGCCTCCCAAGTGCTGAGATTAAAGGCGTATACCACCACCGCCCGGCTCTCTCTATGAAGTTATAATAAGCAAAGATCAGAGAAGAAAGCAAGGCAAAGCAATGCCAGAGTGTTGTGAGTGAAGACCACCATCAGTGAAGCTCAACGAAGACCAGCAAAGCAAAGCAATGCCAAAGCATCGTCCACTGTCTGTTGGGTTATACTTATACTCTTTCCAAAATTCATGCGACCTCTCAAGCGTCTGCTCCAGCAAAACATCACATGTCCTTTTACCAGGAAGCTTCCAGAAAACATCACATGTCTATTTTCAGCAAAACATCCTCTCACAAGAGTTACCAGAAAAACATCAGATGACACAACTGGGTCTCCAACAAACCCAGAAATTTCCACTTCACCCTCCTATCCCTTTCTTGATATTTTTTGGGGGTTGTCTAGATAATCTATATTTTGATGAAACTTGAGTATTGAAGTTACCACTATAATTATATTTTGACTAATTTGTCCCCTTATAGTCTACCAGTATTTGCTTTATAGAACTAAGTATATCACTATTGAATGTATAAGTACTTATAAATGGTGATATCTTAATAGATTGTTTCCCATTATTTATAGTAGCCTTAAAAATCTCTTTTGACCCATTTTGGCTTAAAGACTGTCACACATGCGTACAGCTACTCCTCTTTGATTTTGGTTTCTGCTCGAAATACTCTCCATCCTTTCATTTTTATTGTGTCTTTATTCATTAAGTGAATTTCTTGCAGACAGCTAATAGTTGGATTTTGCTTTTTAAACCATTCAACCAGTCTGCATCATTCAACTGAAGAATTAAGACCATTTATTTTTAGAGATGTTGGGCTAAGGATGTAGCTCAGCTGGTAGAATGCTTGCCCAGTGTGTACAAAGCCCTAGGGTTGACAACCAGAACTACACAAAACTGGACATGGTGGTGCATGCCTGGAATTTCAACACTTGAGAAAATCAGAAAATTTGAGATAATGTTCTGTTATATACTGTGTGTACTTTGAAGCTAGCCTGGGCAAGAAAATATATTTCATATGTAATATATATATATATATATATATATTATTTTTTAAAGGTATGTGTCTTTTCCTACTTTTCATTTTATAGGTTTGCTAGTTTATTGGGCTAATAATGTTGGATCTTTAGTTTTTATAATTTATCTACTCTTCCAGGGAGATTCTTTCCTGAGATGTATCTTTTTCTGTGTTGTATTCCCTTAAGTCTCTCTTGGTAAAGCTTTAGTGTGAACTGTGCGTGTCTGTGAGCTGGTGAAGTGGCTTAGTGGGTAAAGGCACTTACTGTCAAGTCTGACAATATAAGTTCAATGCCTGAAACTCTTGTAAAATTGGAAGGAGAGAACTGATTTCCAAAAGTTGTCCTCTGACCTATATAAGCACAATGTGGCAAGATGTGTGTACATGTGTACATACATAAATCAAACTTAGTCTTCAGTAACAGTTTTGGAATATTTTTTGAACTATGCTGTATTTTGGATATATCATGACACTGTGATATCTGAAAAGTTAAAAAATGATCTTGCCCTCAATTCAGATTGGCATATTCTTAAAGAAATTACTTAGGAATGATTTTTAAAATTTTCTTAATTATCTCACAGCCAATTTAAAAGTGGCAGAAATTTCTCAAACCATATGAAATCTTGGGGTTGGAGAGATGGCTCAGTGGTTAAGAGCACTGGCTACTTTTGCAAATGACTCCAATTTGGTTCCCAGCACTCATATCAAGTGGTGTTTCACAATCACCTGAAACTCAATTTCCAGGGGGCTCAATGTCCTCCAGAAGCATATACACACACACACATACACACACATACACACACATTCAGTCAGACACACACACACACACATACACACGCACACACTAAAATAAGTCTTAAAAAATTCAGAACCAGGTGCTGGAGAGATGGCTCAGTGGTTAAAAGAAGTGACTACTCTTCCAGAGGTCCTGAATTCAATTCCCAGCAACCACATGGAGGCTTACAACCATCTGTAATGGGATCTGATGCTCCCTTCTGGTGTGTCTGAAGACAGCAACAGTGTACTCATCTAAATAATAAATAAAACTAAAAAAATAAGAGAATCAGAAAAATAACATCATATTGATGCATAAGTATAAAGCCTTTCCAGTGTTGGATCAAAAATACATTTATCTTTCTTTTCATTTATTGAGATTATATATGTACACAGACACACAGAAACACACAGACACACACATACATATGCGCATGTCAAGGACCAGCCTCCTCAGCCTAGAGAGGGCTTCCTAGGGGAGGGGTGTCTAGGAGCCATGAAAACAAATAACTCGAAGTCAAGTCGTGGGTCCAAGCTGGTGGCTTATGTTGAGATGGCTTTCCAGACTGCTTTGCTCCCTCTCCCCTCCCCCTCCCCCCTCCCCCCCCTCTCCCGTTGTCTCTGATTACCATGGAGTCATTAACATTAATAGGGAGGACCTTCCTTGGTGGAATGTGAAAATATGAACATTATTATAGAAACAAACTTCATGTCCACAGCAGTCATAGACACTCATTGAGGTTCATAGCTATCCCAGGGGCAGGAACCATGTCATTCTGTCCCTACCAAGGCACGTATGCACGCACTCACGCACTCACGTGTGTGCGCGTGCGCACACACCCCACACACCTTTATTTTCCAGTTACTTCCCAGTTGCTAGGGATACAATTATAAAACCACCAAAGTCCTGTTTCATGAAACTGGAGGTTGTACTCTGCCAGGGAGGAGAAGCAAAAACTGACACATGCTACATGAACAGTGATTTCCATTCTTTTAAGGCTTGATATGGTGGTCATTGAAAGGGGGTTGAAAGCACAGCTGTTGACCCATGATGTCACAGAGGCAAATCCAGACTCTAAAAATAGGTGACAAATGCTGGAGAAAACTATTTACCCTCACTCTTCTCACCTGTAAAATGGGGATAGTAATGTAATATGTAGGTTGTAAGATTTTAAAAAGTGTGTAGAGCGTACTTTATGCTCTACCTACCTTGTGTTCCTGGCACATTCTATCTCTTCCATGCTTCCCTCTCTAAGTGGTCAGCCTTGGACATGAGCAAGGAGCTCAAACTAAGAATGCGGGACACTCGAACTCCGAACCCAAGAAGCCACAGTTACACTACGCAGCAGCTCTCTATTTTATATTTGGATTTGCATGGCATATACTCTTGAAAATAAATCTCACGGCGGCAGCGCTCGCTAGGACCCGTCCTCGCACTCGTCCGAGCTGTCCTCGCTGCCGTCCTCACTGCTGTCCACCTCGCTCTTGCTGCTTGAGTCCTCCTCACTGTCCTCTTCATCCTCCTTGTCCTGAGCTTTCTCTGCCACAGAGAGGAGAGAGGTGCTAACCATGTCCCCCAGGGTCCCTCTGGATCTCAACTCCCTCTAACACCACATGTGCATTTTGAGGACTGTGAAAGCTGAGCTGAACTTGGTGGAGAATTAAAATAGAACATGGAAGTCAACGTAGTTATGTTGACTAGCAGGTAGATGTTTGTGGGTTCAAAACTAACTTAAAGCACAGGTCTATAAAAATAACTCTTACTATTGGCAATGAAATCCTTAAGAGGTCCAGCAGGATGGTACATGTGTAATCCCAGAACTCAAGAAGCTGAGGCAGGAGGATCATAATTTCAGGGCTAGCTTTGATATGCCGTCTCAACAATAAACTAACCAAACTTTGTAAAAGGGAAAGGAAGTTCTGAAATAGAATAAGGGAAATTGGCTTAGGGTGGTTTAGAGGGTTCTGGCATCACTGGAAATTGTGAGACACGTAATACTGTAACACATGGGCATGGTGACACATTCTGTTTTTTCCATGTTCAAGGGAGCTGGCTTGTTTGAGCAGTTCCATCCATGGGGAGATGGGACAGTCACCTTTCCCATTCGTAGAAGACAAGCTGATTTTACTTTATCATCTTAAACACCTGATTAGACCAGTGGTTCTTAACCTGTGGGTCTTGACCCACTTTGGGAATCAAAACTTTCACAGGGATCGTCAAAGACCATAGGAAAATACAGATACTTATGTTAAGATTCATAATAGTAGCAAAATTAGTCATAAAATAGCAACAAAAGAATGTTATGTTTGGGGGGTCACCACAACATAAAGAACTATGTTAAAGGGTCTCAACAACAGGAAGTTTGAGAACTGCTGAGTTACACATTCCTTAGCATTCCCTGAAGATGCATTTTCATAATCTCTCATCATGTTTTTTCTAAACACTATTTACAGTTCTATGAGAAAAAAAGAATTTCAAAATTTAAAATTACCCTTCAGCAATATCTCTTCAATAAGTGAGAAAAATTCCTTGGCCACAGGGTTTTCTGGTTCATAGATTAGGACTGAAAATAGACAACAGATCACATATTATTGATATCCAGTGTTTCAGTAAATAGCCCCTTATAGTGAGACCGCCTGAAGCTGTCAGTCAGAGCAGACCAAAGCACAAAGCAAGAACTTCCACAATTGTATCACATGCACATCTGAGAGTTTTGGAGTTTTATAAGTAAAATGATGCTCTCTGTATTTCCTACCTCTTGTCCAAAGAACACAACCTCTTCAATACAGTGTCCTTCCCAGGCCAGGGAAGGAAGCTCTTTGAGAAGCACATTCTCCAAAGGGCAATAGTCTTGAAAATGTGCAGACTTGGATAACAGGTCTGCTAACCCAGCTCCTCCTCTAATTTCACCTACCCAGTGCCTACATAAAGGTCCTATCTATCCCCAAAGAGTAGCATTTTTTCCCTTGTACCAACCCTTCAAAGACAGAAGTGCCAATGCTTCAAATAGGGAAACAATGGTATTTCCTTCTCTTTATTCTGGCAGCTTTTACTCCTAGTCTGTACCCGGCCTCTGACGGCTTCCATGTCCTCTCCTCTCCATGCCCTGCCCCTGATTTTTAAAGTAATCTTTGCTTTTGCTGATTATTGCTGCAACTGTGTTACTTCTGTTGGACTACTTTCTGGAGGGCTTGTTGATAGGCTACCAAGATCCTAAAGGTCACAGTTCCATTGGTTCAGAGTCACCCTATTTTTTTAAAACTCTATAGATCACTCTCTACTTCTTTTCCACTGGCCTTGAGGAATATTCCTGATGCTTTCCACTCACCCATTTCATGCTCATGGGGTATCTTGGGGGCCCCCAGGGGCCAAACATGCTATTCATGTGTTTGTGTGTATGTGTGTGTGTGTGTTTGTGTGTGTGTGTGTGTGTGTGTGTGTGTGTGTGTGTGGTAATTGTGGATAGTTTAAGGCTCCACTGACTCATAGGAAATGATCCTGTGGCTTTCACGTCAATTCCCCATGCCAGTGACTATCTCTGAATCACTAAACGTGACTAACGCTCATCACCAGTCTGAATTGGACTATGCACCTGCTCAAAAGTTCCTTTCCAGGACCTTAGGTGTCCTCTGAACCAATATTTTCTTGTAAAACTCTACTGCTTTCTATATTTGAAGTTAGACTAAAATATGCTTATCATTAGTCTAAAGATTTCTGTGAGGCAAAGACCCTTTGTAGAGCTTGTTCCTTTCTTCACCCATTTCTTAAGTATTTAGGAAACCAGGTCAAATGCAGTTGAGGAGGTAAAGTTTAGATGGAGAAGTAACCACAGGATTTACTGAAACATTCACATATTCAGATCATGGGTTTCCAAATTTATTGGATGATGGGCCCTTTTTGGTGGAATGTGCTAACAATTCTTGGGACACTCTAGGAAACTTCCTGCTGGGATTAGGATTATCTCATGGGCTCAGATATGAGATCAGCTGCTCCTGGGAAACTTCCTGCTGGGATTAGGATTATCTCATGGGCTCAGATATGAGATCAGCTGCTCCTGGGAAACTTCCTGCTGGGATTAGGATTATCTCATGGGCTCAGATATGAGATCAGCTGCTCCTGGGAAACTTCCTGCTGGGATTAGGATTATCTCATGGGCTCAGATATGAGATCAGCTGCTCCTGTGCTTCAAAGGTAAGAAAAGGGAAGGTGGACAGAGCGGTTGGGAACACGGCAAATGCCAGCCGGGAGCTGGGACTTTCCGAACCATTAAAGAGACATTGTGAGGCTGGAAAGAGGAGTCTCCAAAATCACTCCTGGGTAGTTTTGGCAGCAGACCGGACACAAGGAAGGAGGGTACGTAAACCCCAAAACAGGTCAACAGGAAATGCTCAAAACAAAGCACAGAACTAAGATGTAAAAATGTACTTATTTTTATTTTATGTGCGTTGGTGTTTTGCCTGCATGTATGTCTGAGTGAGGGTGTCTGATCACCTGGAACTGGAGTTACAGACAGGTGTGTGCTGCCATGTGTCCTGGGAATTGAACCCAGGTCCTCTGGAAGAGCAGTCAGTGCTTTTAACTGCTGTGCCATCTCTCCAGCCCACCACATCTAATATTTAAAACTCAGGACTGAGTGAAAGATACATGTTAGGCACCATTATTATTATTATTATTATTAAATTTATTTTGTCTGTTAACTGGAGACCCTGGAAAAGTAGAGAGTGACCAGCTAGGGCAGAAGTGGTATGTGAGAAGGTAATTACCAAGAAATTTTTGAACTTGATGAAACTATCAAGTATAGATTTAAAAAAGTCAGCAAAGCACTCATTGCTTAAACAACAAGAAAACCTCAACCATTTTGAGAAATTCTAACCACCAAATACCAGCTAAAAAGATAAGCTAGACCCTATCTCTCCTCTTGTCAGAAGCTTCCAGTGTTTTCCACCTACCACAGGGCAAACAGCCCTTCAGCTGGGGAAAGGTCTTTGATGCTCCCTCAGCCTGTGCCCATGTCGTGGCTCTGGCTTGTAAGCTAGCACCCGCCTCTTGCCCAGGGTGATCCACACTGGTCTGAGGCCCTTTCCCCTCTTGGCACACCGGTGGTTCATCCTGCTCTGTGCCTTGTTCCTCCGTATGCCCACCGTCTCGCTTCCCACGTTTCAGTTCTGCGCTAAAGCTCTGAATGAAGCCTCCTATGGAAACTGTTTGTCCTTCTATACCTTCTCTTCCTCTCCCTTACTTTGGCTTTCTCCATGCTGCCTAACAGACATGACACGCCATCTACTTATTACTTTATTATTTGTCCAACACTAGATCTGACTGTGGAATTGGTTTCGGAAGAAAGTTGATTTTCCAGGGTCTCACACAGTGCCTCCCACACAAGCAGGGCTGAACATTTGTGGAATAAACACATGTTCAGTCAGTACAGACTCCCAGGCCACCTGGCTCTTCTCTGAAACTAGCAGCATAAAACGATTTACTGCCTCCTATGTCATGAAGATTCTCTTTTCCAGGATAGCACTCAGTCTGTCTACATCAATTTGATACACACAGAGGTGCTCTTGGAGTCCCAGTGAGTTCATAGATTAACTGAACTCATTTATTCTAAAGGATCTCTGAGACTCTGGCAGAGAATTCACTAGATTGGGATAGTCAAGCCATCGTCACATTATGGGATCTGTTCTAGAAGCAAAGAACAGCTGGAGAAGGTAAGAGTGTTTTGTACTTACTCATCTGACATAATTTTTTTGCCAGCTGGTAGTCTCGGCCCATTTCTGCTCTTAGGAACTGGAAAACAAATTCTTCAGATAAGTGGTTTCAGGACAAAATTTAAACAAACTCCTTAGAAAATACTGATTAATGACTAGTTATTCAGCTTTCACTTGTTTTGTTTATTTTTTTAATATATTTTATTTTATGTTTAGAGACAGGGTTTCTCTGTGTATCCCTTGCTGTCCTATAACCTGTTCTGTAGATCAGGCTGGCCTCAAACTCACTGAGATCTGCCTGCCTCTGCCTCTTGAGTGATAGGATCAACTCCTTTCAGGTTTTTTTTTTAAATAAATGAGCGCATATACACCTATATAACAGTTATGTAAATATGTCTTAAAATCACTCAGAAACTTCAAACAATTTGTGATTACTCTCTGGCACTAAATAGTCTACTAGATGGGAGTCAGGAGTAGAGGTTGATTTCAAGGCCTTGTGTGAACTGAGAATGTGTTCTACCATTCAACTGACATCCCTAGAACTAACTGTACAGCCTCCCTTTGAAGTTTTCTTTACTTAGGGTATAATTTTACTAGAACGATATTGTATTGTAAGCTCTTTATATTGCTTCTAATAAACAAAACACTCAACTATCTGATGGTTATAACTTGTTTTTGGGAGGCAGTTTTTGAACTGTATACAAGCACAGAGATCTATCTACAAGAGCCAAGTTTCCTGCAGAATGAGGAGACACCTCTCTCTCACTCCCAGACTTGGGGAAAAGGGCCATTTACCAATTTAAGAAGTAGTTATTTATCTTTTTTTCTCAGTTTCTACCTTAAGGTTTTTAAACATTTTTTTCCTGGGGGTGGTGACATGGCTACTCAGTTGGTAAAGGTGCATTTGTCAAGCCTGATAATCTGAGTTCAATCCCCAGGACCCATGTGTGCACCGTGAAACACACGAGCACACCTCCCACTAAGCAAATGAAATAAAATGTAATTAAATGTTTTTCTTAATGTAAACAGAACTCTGAGAAATGTTTCTGTTGATTGTTAATTTAGCTGGAGTCTTTCCTTACATATTAACAAATGCCATCACTGCTTTTAAAAAAATCTCTATTCTTGTCCAAGGTTAAGATTTTCATTTGATTTTGTATTGATTTTATGTATATGTGAGTGACTGCATGTATGTATGAGTATCACGTGTGTATCAGGTGTCCACAGAGGCCAGAAATGGGTATCAGAGACCCTGGAAGTTACAGGCAGTTGTGAGTTGTCAGGTAGGTATACACATGCAATAACCAAACTCAGGTCTTCAGCAAAAGTAGTAAGTGCTGTTAGCTGCCGAGCCATCCCTCCAGCCCCAATGCTTTCATTTTCACTCCTCTTTGTAGCTACACTTTATTTTAAAACTTTATTTATTTGAGACAAGGTCTCAAGTAGCTCAGGCTGGCCTCAAACTCTAGCTAAGGATGACTCTGGACTCCTGTTCTTCCTCCATACCCCCCACTACACACACACACACACACACACACACACACACACACACACACACACACACACAAACACACAAAAAGACACATGGTCTGGGATCATAGGTATGTGTTACCAGGTCTACAATTTTCTGCTTCCTTTTTAATTATGATATTCATTGGTTTATCTGCACATTTTATAAATATCTACCACTTAATCTATTAACTTGTTTCTTTTAATTTGAAATTTAACTAGCTTCTTCAGTGCTTGTTTGTAATTTTTCCAGTTTCTGATGTTAATATTTAATGAACACTTTTAATTGCCACTGAACCATTTAGAACTAAGTTCTGAGGGTTAGGCAGAGGGCTCAGTGGTTCTGAGCGCTACCTTCACAGTCATATGGACCAGAGTTCTGATCCAAGCACTTGTGAAACAAGCCATGAGTTCTATCTACCACACCTGGGACCCT
The DNA here is from genome assembly GCA_036184795.1 of Tokudaia tokunoshimensis. Taxonomy (NCBI): domain Eukaryota; kingdom Metazoa; phylum Chordata; class Mammalia; order Rodentia; family Muridae; genus Tokudaia; species Tokudaia tokunoshimensis. The sequence continues at coordinate 44,737,118 of BTHU01000004.1, read as the reverse complement.
GGCTCCGGGTGTGGGTGGGATAAGATGGAGACAGAAGTAAGTCTGGGTCTTGTTGGCTTCCAGCTAAGCCAAGAAAATGCAAGCCCCAGGTTTAGGGAAAGATTGTGCCTCAAAACAATAGGCTAATTTTAAAATTATTAATCTATACCGATTCCTTTACTCTAGCTCATAGGACTGTGTCCTGTTTGAACATTTCAGTATCTGTGTGACTCTGCAGTCACAACACACGTGCACAGACTTACTTCTGCCATTAGCTCCAATGGGGCTCGCGTCTCCTTCTTAGAGGGGCCTTCGTCATCTTCGTCGTTGCTGTCCTCTTCGCCATCACCATCCGTCGAGTCTGACAAGTTCTCCTCAATGTCCTCAAGGCAATAGTCACTATTTTTCTCTTGATTTTCAGGGACCAAATCCTTACCTCCTTCACCTTAAACAGAACACACATAACCAACAAACAATGGGAAGTTTAGGTGTTAAATTAGACCAGGTCCTATGAGCAATCCATGAGACAGGCATATTAATAAAAAGTCAGCACGCAAAAATCCTCACTCCTCCCATCTGTATGCATATTAGGTTATTTACCTCTATCAACATCCCAATGAGATGGTTAGTGTGTCTTTTATTTATTTACTTAAATTTTAATTTGGGGGGGATCTTCAAGACAGGGTTCCTTTAAAAATTTTTTTTAATTTAATTTATTCTTATGTGCATTGGTGTTTTGTCTGCACCCATATCTGTGTGAGGATGTCAGATTCCCCGGAACTGTAGTTACAGACAGTTGTGAGATGCTATGTAGGTGCTGGGAATTGAACCCGGGTCCTCAACAGGAACAGTTAGGAACCAGTGCTCCTCACAGCTGAGCATCTATCTCTCTAGTTGGATAGTGTTTCTATTCTTATCTACTGGTGAAGAAACTGGGGGCATAGAAATGAAACAAGTCCATATTCAAGCTCATAAGGCAACCGCATTGACCTGGGAGTAAGTTTGACTGGAGTTAATACTCGTAACGACAGTCTATATTACTCTTTCCTAAAATACATTAAAATGCACTATTAGGGCAATTAAAATGAATATTTACTTTGTTTCTTCTAATGTGGACCTTTGGGAAACACTATGAGACTGTGCGGTTGGCTTTGTGTAGTCTTTATTCTTTCAGACTGAACTCATTAGACCCAGCCCCTTCTCAGAACAGTGTCTATAAAGTCTCTTCTTCGATGGGATCATGGCCATGAGGTACTATAAATTATATATAAATATTTATATGGAAAAGAAAAAGACATTCAGGGGAGAGCACCAGAGAAGACAGACTGGGAAAACACAGATAAGAAATAAAGAAAAAAAAGAAAAAGTTGAAAGCAATTCTAAACCAAATGCCCATCCTGAATGCAGAAAGTGGATCTTAAGGGTCCCATCTACCTGATTTCGTCTCCTCCACAGTCTCCATGTAATCACGCCCTCCTGAACCTCCAAAGTGTACCTGGTCTGTGCACTACCTCACCATAATGATGTCATCAGGGGAAGGGTCATAATAGGTGATTAAGAACATCCTGTGACATCACAAGGATGGCCTCATTCAATGCAGACACAGCATTGTGAGGAAGTTTCCTGATCTCTGACTCTAAAGTACTCTCTCCTGGGTGCTGTTAATATCACTGTAGCCCAATTACAGCCTCAAATTATCTTTCATGGTGATGTTTTATATTGCTGTTTGAAATTTTTACTTTTAAAGTGATTGATAACAATTGCATGTATTCAGCTGGGTGGTGGTAGCACATGCTTTTGAATCCAGCACTCGAGAGGCAGAGGCAGGGAGATCTCTGAGTTCAAGGTCAGTCTGATTTACAGAGTGGGTTCCAGGACATCCAGAGTTCCACAGAAAAACCATGTCTTAAAAAAAAAGTGCATGTATTCGTGGAGAACCATGTAATGTTTTGATGCATGCATAAATTTTGTAATGTTTAAGGCAGGTTAAACATACCTCAGCAAATGCATCACTTCATGGTGAAAACAAACTCCATCAGTCTAATTTTTTGAAAGTGTATTTTCCTTGTTTCTAGTCATCCTACTGTTTAATAACACATCAGACTTCTAACTTCTATCTCTAACCTGCACTGACCAGTTTTCCTCTGCTTTCCTCTCTCTCTCCTCTCTGTCCAGCCTTGGTTACTACCTCTCTCCAGTCTTAACATTTGGTCGAGAGCCCTTTGGCATTGTCTTTCTCTGCCTGTCTTATTTTATGTAATGTAAAGATCTCCAGTTCCATCCATGTTGTAAATAACAGGATTTCATTTATCTTTAACATCCTAACAGTATTCTTTTTTTTACAAAAAATTTACAACACTTACTTTGTTAGAACTGGCCAACTATCTCTGTCTAGAAGATGAACTTCCTAAGAGAAAGGTCAGTGTCTGATCTGACAACTGGATCCAGTTCTTAAGCTGGCACCTAGCATGCTAGCTTGTTAAGTTTTCATAGTATTTTAATCCATTCTATGTGGCAGGATTTTCCCTGTCCAATTACATTAGTCGAGAGGAGGCCTGTGATTTGATGGGCAAAAGGGAGGCGGAGCTAAGAGTTACAGAGACAGGGAGAGTCTGAGAGAAAGGAAACCAAGATGGCTGCTGAAGTGTACCTGCCTGGCATTTTCCAGCCACAAGTAGCTATGATTCCACAAGGTTAGAAATATTGGGATAAAGCTTTTATCATTATCAATTGGCCCTGAAATTATTGTATTGGCATCTTGTAAATTGTGATTTTTATTGATATATAAATCTGATTGGTTAATTAAGCTTTAAGAGTCTTGATTCTACTGGGTAATTAGGTGTTGAGATGGCTGATCATGGGGTGTGTGGGGCATTGTGTACAAGCGAGAGGAACTCGGGGCCCTCACTGGAGAGATGGCATGGCGGGGGCTGGCAGGAACTTGGGAGTGTGGCCCAAACCCACTGAGAGTTTGCAGGTCTATTTTTAATATTTCTCGAAACAGTTCTAGGATTTAATACCCTGTAATGTTTATCTTATATAGTATATAATAGTCACAGATGTCCTATCTGGTTGTATATCAAATAATCCAGTATATGAGTTTGAACATGTACTGTGTCCTTTGACTTACCTTAGATCGACATCAGTGTCAACTCATGTCTAAAGGTCATGGACAGTGGGCTAAAACAGAAGCCACAATTACTCAGTTCAGTAAGACAAATGCTATTCGTTACCTGCACTTTCTTTTAGGAAGGAAGATGACCATAGGTTGGACTGCCAGTTTGTTAGGACATCTTTATTTTCAATACTCCTTGAGGAGGGTCTGGTTTCGCTACTTTTAAAAGAGACTTTATCTTCAATCTTCTTTGAAGAGGCTTCTTTTCTAACCATTAAAGCAGACAGTGAAACATCTTAGTCACAGTGATCATCATGTTTTATAAAGGTTCACAAAGCATATATGTGCATACTATGTCTCAAAAAAAATCAGAATATAATGTACCAAATGAACATAGATTTAAATAGTATGTTGGCTCTTTGGAAAAGCATAATTTTTATTATTCATGAAAAAACATTTCTGCTTGGTATTTATTGTCGTGAAACAATTCATAGAATCTCTTTAGAGTTCCAACACACAGCACATAAGAGAATCATTTAGGAAAATATTTATGGTTCTTCGTGATGTGGTGACAGAAAACAATAAAATTGGCCTCGAATGACTTTTGAAGTTTGTAAATAGGTGCCTGCTCCTGCCAAGAGCAGTATCTTATTCGTAGTAAGGTTCCAACACCAATATTAACCCTATAGTCATAAAACAGCTTAGCTTTCACATTAGAAACTTCATCCCAATAAGCAGCACATGGAGAAAAGACGTCCTGGGCACAGCACTCCATCCACAGAGAAACCAGCTATGGTTGTGAAAATGTTCCAATGCCCTTGGAAGAGTGTTAAGGATCTTTCAGTGTCAGCCAGATGTGTGTTACATACCTTTAGTCTCAGCACTTGGGAGGCAGGGGCAGGTGGATCTCTGTGAGTTTGAGACAAGCCTGGTCTACAGAGTGAGTTCCAGGACAGGAAGGGCTACACAGAGAAACCCTGTCTTAAACAAACAAACAACAACAAATAACAACAAAACCAATGTTTTATCATGTCTCTTTTGAAAAATAAATTCAGCTTCTAGTTTCGTGGAAAGATAGAAAATGATAAAATTATGGTGGTTTTTGCCCTTTCAAAGAAGACTGAAGTCTAAACAATCAATATCATCAGCTATCTTGGGTTCTGCTTTTTCCTTTCTTTTTACATTCCTTTCTTTTACATGTGTTACACATGTGGTCATGTGTTATGTCACGTATGTGGAAGTCAGAGGACAATAGTTGTAGGAGTTGGTTCTCTCCACCAGATAAGTCTTGGAGATCAAATTCAAGAAATCAGACTGGGTAGCAAGCTTTTTGCCTTTTTCTCCTTTTTGCTAGCCTATGGGTTTTGACTTTACAAATGGGTTGACTGGCTTGTTATATTCCTTTTTAGAGACAATAATGGAGCTTTTATTTCCCTAGAATATTTGACTAAGATATCCCATTCTTAGTTGTTTACTCAGGAAAGTTTAAGTTAACGTACCCCAATAAACAAACTTGACATCCATGTGTTTATTACTGTACCAAACACTATAGCCAGGAAGTAGAACCAGTCTAATATTCATCTATGGAAATGTGATGGTTTGAATAATAGCCCCCATAGATTCAAAGGTTTGAATTTTGGTTCCCAGTCAGTGTAATTGATTAAGAAGGATTAGGAGGTGTGGTTTATTAGAGTAGGTATGGCCTTATTGGGAGAGCTGTATCATTGGAGGTGGCTTTGAGGTTTCAAAAGCCTATACTAAATTCAGCCTTGCTCTCTCTCTGCTTAAAACTCATAGATCAGATGTGAGCTCTCAGCTCCCAGAACCATATGGCCTTTCTGCTGCCATACTCTCCACCATGATGGTCATAGACTCACTCTCTGTAACTGTAAGCCAGCCCCTCAGTTAAATGCAACAGAACAGGGACACACCCCACCTAGCCAGGTCTCCCTCCGCAGGTAAGCAGGCCCACATCAGAACGGCCCGGCAATACAGAACTCTTGGTTCCTTCATTGCCATGTCTGCCTGCACACTGCCATGCTTCCTATCATGACAATAATACACTGAACCTCTGAACCCGTAAGCCGGCCCCAATTAAATGTTGTTCTTTATAAGAGTTGCCTGGGTCATGGTGTCTCTTCACAACAATAAAACCCCAACTAAGACAGATACAGAACCCAAGTTTAAAATTGTATGTATGTATGCATATGTGTGTGTTTACACATGTGTTTATAGATTATGAAACTAGAAGGGGGAAGAAAGCATCTCAAGAGTACTACGAAACAGAATAATAGAATACACGGAAAAGAAAAGTGGAAATGGAGACTGACTGCAGAAAGGGACAAAACAAGCTGCAAGGGTGAGAGATGGCAGTAGGGAGGGACTAACAGAACAAAGTATGACACGCATGTGAAGACGCTGTGATGAAGCCTCATACTTCGTATAAAAATGAAAGCAGGAACCAACCCACACACTTTCTTCTCCGTACATAAAGAAGGAACAGGAAGATGTTTTATGTTCTGACCCTTTGGTCTTTTAATTGTGTCTGAGAAACTTGACATTGAGAGTTCAAGTCCTCAATTGCTTGGAATGGCAGGACTATTGTTGGGCTGCCATAGAATCGCTTGCCAAAACTTACATATGGTCTTATCAACTCTAGGAAAAGAGGTTTCATGCCTTTCTCTTCACTAAATGACAGTATTCTGTTGACTTTTCAATGTCATTATTATAAGACATAATTGTTTTATATACCACATTGCTAATGCTGGCATACCTGAAGTCAATAGGAGACAGCATATACGCCTAAGACTCTGTGAACTAGGATGTCTGCAGATTCACTAACTTATATCCCTGAGTAGGGGAGTTATGCAGCATACTTTGGAGGATTGGAGTAGTGAAAATACTCTGCTTAATCTTAAACACATGGAAGCAGGTGACAAGTTCACTGTCGTATGGCACCATGGAATGCTAGCTACTGTTGCAAGCTGCAACCATGAACACTCATGACCAAAACCAACCTGAGAATGGACCCAATAAGTTAACAGTAAAGCACAAGGCCCTTTCTTCTCACTTCCTATAGAGTCTACAATGTAGACACTTAAAAAAGTGTCACAAGCCATAAATTCAACCTTTTTCCAACAGTCAGACTACTGACTTTAGCAGGATGTGGTGGCTCATGAATTTGGTCCTGGGAGGGAGAAACAGATGGATCTCTCTGAGTCAGAGGCCAGCCTGGTTTACAGAGTGAGTTCCTGGACCACCCATGCTACCTAGTGAGACCCTGTCTCCAGCCCTTCTCCTAAAAACAAAACAAAACAAAAACAAAAACCCGACTGACTTCCTTCTGAGATGGTGATATTCACAGTAATTAAACAGCTAAGAGACCAATTGCCTTCACAACAGCGGGGATGGGGGGAAGGTTGCAAATGGTACTGCATGTACCGACATCTTAGATATAGAAGGTATTTATTCAATCAAGTAGTTTTGAAAGCTACAAAGTTACTCAGATTAGATGGTCTGGCAGAATGTGGCTATGCTGGAGAGTAAATACCCTAAAATTTAGCATTTTCCTTAGTTTTAAAGGACTATATCCAGCATATTTAGAAAATGTCCCCCAATTGCTATTAGAATTAGTAGTATTTTCAGAGAACTTACAATCTAAATTTCATCTTAAATGATTTATTTTTTTTTAAGATGTATTTATTTCATGTATGTGAGTACACTGTCATTGTCTTCAGACACACCAGAAGAGGGCATCAGATCCCATTACAGATGGTTGTGAGGCACCATGTGGTTTCTGGGATTTAAATTCAGAACCTCTGGAAGAGCAGTCAGTGCTCTTAACTGCAGCCCTTAAATGATTTATATTAATCAACTATATAGGTCAAAAATCAAAACTATTTAAATCTTACTTTGCTGAGAATGCATTAGCTCCACCCGGGATCTGTGCTGGAGAACTGTAAAGCTTGTTTGATAATCTTGGTCTGCGTCCGAAGGAGGATTTGCTTAAAAGTGAAGTAGTAATGAGAAAGCAGCTTAGCATTCATTTTAGAAAAGGTTGTATAGCATACACACCACCATATGAAAACCCCAGGAGACAGTTTCCTTAACTTTGGTCAAAGAACTGTGGATTTGCTTCAGTCATTTCCCCTGGGAGAGAGACAAGGAGGGAGAGAGAGAGAGAGAGAGAGAGAGAGGGAGAGAGGGAGGGGGAGGGGGAGGGGGAGGGGGAGGGGGAGAGGGAGGGAGGGAGAGAGAGAGAGAGAGAGAGAGAGAGAGAGAGAGAGAGAGAGAATGAACTAGTGTTCTTTAACCTAGCACAGGTAGGGTGTTTACCTAAACTGGACCTCCCAGTGGTGGAGCCAACAGTTATGAGCTTGTATGGAAGCTCTGCTAAGATATTCTCTGACTTTGAATGAGTTCATTCTTCTTTGAGTTATGGTCCCTATAGTTTCCCATTTTTACTGTGACAACCTGTCTTCAAAACCTAACCTCATTTACTTTTATCTTTTGATAAGGGGCCTGGGGTGGTCACACCACACATCCATGAAGCTCACTGGCTGCGTTTACCAGCCTTGCTCTTGTCCTCACATGAGCTCAGAGAAACCTGACCACAGTGGTTTTTTTGGTATTGTTTTTTTTTAAAGTATGATCGGTGTTCTTGCAAAAGGTAGTTTCATAATCCAATGCAATTGGCACTGAGCAGAGGAATGACCTGTCCCTCTGCTCCTCTGTCCAGGTCCAGGCTGCACTGACTTCCTGAGCTGTGTCCTTGGGATGTGGATCATCTCTGCTTCAGGCCCACCCCTGCTCAGCATCGTCTACAAACACTGGCTATGAGGATGAGTTCCCATTACTGTCTACAACCATACCAGCCCTAAGGTACACAATTTCCTCTGATTGTCAATTTGCCAGGGTCTAGATCATCTGGGAGACGATGCTCTGGGCTCACTTAGGAGGGAGTTTCTGGATTGAGATACCGAAGGTGAAAGAAGGTATTACATATGAGCAGCGCCATTCTGTGGGCTGGATCTCAGCTTAGTGATGAGCACCACATCCCAGCTGCCGGAGTGTGACCTGCCACCTGGCACTCCTTCCACCATGCTTCCTTCCCGGCCACGACGTGGTGTATTCTATGACCCAGAATAAACCTCCTCACTGAAGTTACTTCTGTCAGGCGTTTAGTCACAGCAATGAGAGAAGCAACCAATACAGCTGGGCACACTGACACAACAGTCACTTATTTCCGCTGACGGCCTGTCAACTTCCATTAGTACTGGAAGAATCACAAGTCGTAAATTCAACCTTTTCTCCAATGGAAAGCTACTCACTTTAGCAGGATGTGGTAGCTCATGCCTTTAATCCCAGCACTTGGGAGGCAGAAGCCTGAACATTAGTACTAGACAGTCTATCTTTTCAACTCTGTGATAACAGGATACATAGAAGTCTGTGTAGGTAGATGGATATACTTTATACAGGACTTTTTTTCTGGTGAACTGTAACTTGAAACAAATGTAAATCCTTTGACATTGATCTATATTACATATTACTTTCTCTTTGATGCAAAATATTGGGGGGGGGTGAGACGGCAGAGCTGCTAAAGGCAGTTACTGCCAAGTCTGATGCATTGAGGTTGAGGCCTAAGGCCTCCATGACAAAAGGGAAAAAAAAATCAACTAGTAGAAGGTGTCTTGACCTTCACATATATAGCTCATGCCACTCCCTACCTGGAACTAGCTCTGTAGAACAGGCTGGCCTTGAATTCAGAGATTTGCCTATCTCTGTCTCCCAAGTGCTGGGATTAAAGGTGTGTGCAACCAATGCCTGACTACAAGTTTTTTTTTTAAGTATTATATTTATATAATGTATAAAGTTTGCAGCAAAAGTGAAGATGAGGAGGAGGGGACCCTCAAGATTGGACCAGAGACCTGGGAGGTGAGAGACTTTTAGGATTCAAGGGAGGAACCTTAGATGAAATGCCCAATAGTGGGGAGAGGGAACTTGTAGAGTCCACATCTAGCAGAAAGACAGGGTATCAAGGGAGGGATGGGTGGCCACCCAACAGTCAAAACTCTGACCCAGAATTGTTTCTGTCTAAAAGAACTGCAGGGATAAAAATGGAGAAGAGAATGAGGGAAAGGAGGTCCAGTAACCAGCCCAAACTGGGATCCATCTCAAGGGAAGGCTCTAAGTCCTGACACTACTACTATGGTGTACTTACAGACAGGAGTCTAGCATGGCTTCCCTATGAGAAGTCAAACAAGCAGGTGCCAGAGACAGACACAGATACTTACACCCAACCAATGGACTGAAGTGGGGACTCCTGTGGTTGAATTAGGAAAAGGCTAGAAGAAACTGAGGAGGAGGGCAACCCCACGGGAAGACCAGCAGTCTCAACTAACCTGGACCCCTGAGATCTCTCAGACACTGAGCCACTAACCAGGCAGCACACACCAGATGATATGAGGCCCCTGACACATACAGCAGGGGGCCTGGTCTGGCCTCAGTGAAAGAAGAGTTACCGAACCCTGGAGAGACTTGAGGCCCCAGGGAGTGGGGAGGCCTGGTGGGATGGGGTGGGGTAGGGTGGTTGGGGACATCTTCTTGGAGACGGGGGGGGGGGGGGGGGGGGGGGGGGGGGAGGAGGAATGGGATGAGGAACTTTCAAAGGGTGGACCAAGAGGGGGATAATGACTAGACTGTAAAAAAAGATTAAAGATAATAAAAAAAGTAAAGATGAACATTTTTAGCTATTACACTATGGAAATTAATATATATGTTTCATGGAGTAGAATTTTTCTCAGTATTCAAAATGATCCAGGACTTCAGGCATGATAGACAATGTATCTGGAACTCCCAAGAGCTACAGTCACACACACACACACACATATACACACTATGAATTACTGGAAGCTGGTTCTCTCCTTTGACTGTGTGAGTCCTTGGAACTGAATGAGGTGGCCAGGCCTCGCATAGGCACCTTTCCTTTTTTCATTTGATATGTGTATGAGCTTTGCCTGCATGTGTCTATATACAATATGTATGTAATGCCCAAAAAGACCTGAAGAAAGCATTGTATTCCCTGAGACTGCTGTTAGAGATGGTTGTGATCCACCATATATCAAGCCCGGGCCCTCAGGAAGAGATTCTTCACTGCTGAGCCATCTCTCCAGCCCTAGGAATTTGTTCTAAGGTCAATGTTAAAACTGTAATTTTTCATACAATAAATATCATATTTCCTCCCAAAAGGTAGGAGATGATTGTATTGTAAAGGACTTTAATCAAGCTTTGGAACTGATACTATCAGTGGAGCTAATACCTCATTATCGGCAATTCAATTGATCTACACTGTGGTTTTCAAGTATCAGCCTCTTCAGCTATTCAAGGGGACTTTTTTTCTTTATGTGGGACTATGATGCATGTTTAATGAGCTGAGAATACTAATTTTATAGTAGGTGTTCACTTACAGAGATGTTCTAGAGAAGGAAGCTGTATCAAAGGGAAATGGGAAAGAGTAGAAAATTAAACAAATAAAAGACAGAGTAGCCAGAAAACACTGTTTAAGTACTAGAGGCAGAAGTGAGCACCACGGATATTTCACTTTTTCACAGTTTAATTTTCATTTTAGACGCCCTTCCATTCAAGTAACAACTGCAGTCCATCCACGCATGGCTGCCTTTGCAGATTTAATTAGGTGATATCTGGTTTGTGTTATCTACTTCTAATTACTTAAAGGCCAAAGACATGTTCTTACTGTGACTTTTCTTTATTGCTGCCACTCATCAGTTTTTCTGAAAGAGAAAAAAACATATTTAGTATTTTTTTTCCTACAGCGCTGTTCCTAACATAAAATTTTAATTGAGAAATAGTTAAAGGTTTTTTTTTTTGAAAGATAGAGAACAGGATTTAACTGTTGAGTTATACAATGGCATCCAACCATTCCAGTATTCTTAATTAAAATTCAGAGCAAGATCATGGTCAAACACGTTCTAAGTAATAAATCATTTACCCTTCGGATCATACAATAGCAATCTGCCATTCTGTCTGCTTTTTGGTGCCTAAAATAGAAGCAGGAATAAAAACTAGAATTATCATTATTATTTAGTTGATTTGGAAAAAATATATTGTGAGCCTTTATGTAAATATTTCTATTGTATAATATACACTAGACCAATTATTTCTAAACTTTATAAATGGATGGTAAAGCTGACACAAAGCACTCTAAAAACAAAAACAAAACAAGAACAAAACCTCCGGCAATACACATTTTATTTAATTTTTTAAATTTTTTTGAGACAAAGCATATTTATGTATTCATGGCTGGCCTTGATCTTACTATGTAGCCAAGTGTTAGGACGGAGGTGGAGAAATGGCTTAGCCATTACCAGGGTAGGCTCATAAGCCAAAAATGAACAAGGGCAAGGATAACAGGCGTGCACCCGTGCCAGTGTGTGCGGGCTGGGGGTTGACATCAGGGCTGGGGGTTGACATCAGGGCTGGGGGTTGACATCAGGGCACTGTGCCAACTGAGCTCCGCCCCCAGCTCCAAATCCTTTACCTTTACAACGTCAGTCTTGTCCAGGTAGTTGCTGAAAAACAAACAAGATACTTTTACTTCATAAATGTCTAAACACTTGAATAAATGTAAATGCAAATGAAACAGAACACAGAACTATGAGCAGGCTGTCAAGCACGGGCTAAGAAGTGACATTATAAAACCTAGAGCAGTGGTTCCCAATCCCCAACCTTGGGGTCATGACCCCTTTGGGGGGTGGTCAAACAATCCTTTCACAGGGTTGCATATGACCACCAGAAAGCACAGAGATTTAGATCATGATTCTTAACAAAAACAAAATTACAGTTGTGAAGTAGCAACAAAAATGATCTTATGGTCAGGGGTCACTACCACATGAGGAACTGTATCAAAGGGTTTCAGCATTAGGAAGGTTCAGAACTGCTGCTCTAGAGAACAACTCTCTTCTCATCTCACCTTGAGGTCCATCTAAACAGAACTGCAGGGATGATTCTGCTCGGGGCAGTGCTAATGTGCTGAACAATCCATTAGTTCTCTTATCTCTTCAGTCCATTATCTTGGACTCTAGACTAAAATACAGTCAATAGCAGGTCCTAGGACACCCTTCCCATTGAGCTGACTCTAGAAATCATGGCTTCTTTTGGGCTCACAGTTACATGTCTCTCTCCAGCTTCAACAAGCTAAATATGATAAATAAATCTCTGCCCCTGTCCAGTTTGCTGGTGCCATCAGAGATAACGTTTAGAGGAAGTATGAACCAGAGGAAGGTAGAAGGCTTTCACATTTAGGATATGGAATTTTAGTAAAGTATTGTTTAAGTATATAAATGTACAAGTTGATCCTTTATTTTATCCAATGACACATTTTATTTATTTATTTATTTATTTATTTATTTATTTATTTATTTTTTTGGTTTTTTGAGACAGGGTTTCTCTGTGTAGCCCTGGCTGTCCTGGAACTCACTTTGTAGAGCAGGCTGGCCTCGAACTCAGAAATCCTCCTGCCTCTGCCTCCCAAGTGCTGGGATTAAGGGCGTGCGCCACCACCGCCCGGCTCCAATGACACATTTTAATTTTTATCTTCACATGCATTTACTAATACTTAGAGGTTTGATGTTTTCTCCAAGTTTTTTGTTGCTTTCTAGGCTGTCCAGTTATAGGATTGATTTTCCTCGTAATGGAGCCCTTTATATATCTGGAGAAGTCATTTAGTTGTATTATTTTTATTTATGGAAAAGGTCACACTTAATTCTAGCATACATTAACAATTCACTTGTCCCCCCACTTGGCTCCACATCCCAAGGCAGACTTTTTGTTTATTTCTGAGAGTCTCACTTTGTAGCTCTGTCTGACCTAGAACTCATGACTCAGAGCAAACTGGGTTTGATCTCACAAAGATCCACCTGCCTTCCAAGGACTGGGATTACCATCTTGCCTGGGCCTCAAACCAGACTTTTAAAATGGTTATTACTACATACCTGGGAATTTCAGGAATACAAAACTCAGGGACAAGACTGTGAATGACAAAGGAAAGAGGCATTAGTTGGTAGTATTCCCTTTTCAAATGTCTCTTGTTGAGAAATGGTTCTAATGCTTTGTCTTAATTTGGATCCCAAAAGCTGTGCTTCCAGATGCTAAGGGTCCCTGCCCACAGCTGGCCTTGACTGGCTGGACAGGAAGATGGAGGTGGGACTTTTAGCTTGCATGGGCAAGGGACTGAGGGGGAGAGAGAGAAAGAGAGAGAGAGGGAGAGGGAGAGAGAGAGAGAGAGGAATCCCCATGACTCAGAAGCAGAGAGATCAGATTTCAGAGCTGCAAGAGAGAAATCATCCAGCAATGTAAAGGGAAAGCAGCCCTGTGAGAGGGCTGTCCAGAAGGTAACAGGGCAGCAAAGATAAAATATAGATTTAGAAGGTGTTAAGCCAGGTATACTGGAGGGGAGTGTGCTAGCCACGGAGAGGTTTGGAAGTGTCCAGTCATTGAGCTAGTCAAGGCATATCAAAATTAGCTGGTGTGTGTGTGTGTGTGTCTTACTTTTTCTTTTTAATTTATTTATTATATGTAAGTACATTGTAGCTGTCTTCAGACACTCCAGAAGAGGGAATCAGATCTCAATGGTTGTGAGCCACCATGTGGTGGCCGGGATTTGAACTCATGACCTTCAGAAGGTCAGTGCTCTTGAATCTATAGCTCTTAGGCCAGTGCAGAGGAAACATGCACTGGGATCCTAACATGGATTAGCTATTCACCACTACAGATTGTCCAAACGTGGTAGACAAGAACTCATTATTAAGAATTATTTAGAGATTCTCAGATGGAATACAAACATGCCATGATGTTAGACTAGGAGTTGGGAAAAATTGGCTTCTTAGCAGGCTACAGATTTTTCCCAAGTCACATGAGGGGATTTCTTTCAGTGGTTTGGAACTATGCAAAGAGTTTGAGCTCAGAGGTGCTGGGGGCCCCTGCTGTGCAAAGAGACAGAATGGCTGCTCAAGAGGAAGTCAGAGAGGCAGACAATAGAAGCTGCCTGCCTCCCACAGACAGATAAACAAAGGTGTACAGATATAAGGGAGAGTGCATGAAGAAATGCTTTAAAGGAAAATTGAAAAGGTCTATGCCAGGGCAAATACTTTGATTCTTTTGAACATGTTCTACATGGGAATTCTGGGATTATTCAGCCCCGTATGACAAAAATAGAGCCTGGAATAAGCTTATACGGTAAGTAGAAGGGAATTTAATTAAAGTTAAGTACATAGATGAATAAATAATTGAGGTTTTTCATCTTAAATTGTAGGTCAAGGAGCAGGGAATAGGTGGAAAAAACTTATCTCAGACAGATAAAGAAACATGTTAATTCAAGTTACATAAAGAGAAGGGGACATATGTACCCACAGAGATATTAATCACCATAGAAGGGAAGATTTAAAGTATACATAGATGAATAAATAATTGAGGCTTTATTTTATCTTAAATTGTATGTCAAAAAGCAGGGAATAGTGAGCCTAACCCAGCTCAGACAATAGAAACTTAGACTTTGATCTATTAAAAATGAATCGTGTAAGAAAAAAAACACCAAACAAACAGTAGATAGTGGAGGAACACTATTTAAACAGATGCTTTTTATTGCTTTAATTGCTTTGAGCTGTTTTAATTGCCAAAATGAAGATTATAAGTTTGGTGGTATTTATGATATTAAAAATCCTCTGGGAGAGAGGTCAAGCTATTAATTTAATTCATTCTATACCTTTAATGATTTCTGGTTACTGGACCAAGAACATGCTATTTTAGGAGAGAGGCCCTGTATTTGTATTGACAGGAAAGGAGAAGGCTTTGGACCCTGTTGTGGATCAGATATGACAGGGGAAGACCCCATGAAGATCTTGGCTATAGAAAAGAAAAATTTGAGAAAATCAAACAGGATAGGTAACTTGATCTACTGATTCCTTGCCATGAGAACAGCCCAATAACTGACTTAGACATAAAAATGTCTCTAGATAAACTTCAGCTAAATTTGGATAAATATTGTTGGTATGGAATCCTTAAGATTCTTCATGCTCTCCCTCATATGACATGAATAAAAATTTATTACAATTGGTTCTTGATTGAATTAACTCATAAAAGGATAGTTGTTTTTCACCTGCTCAAAGAAGGAACAAAATTCATCCTTTACTTATCTGTATACCTTGCACAATCCATACAAATATCTTAATAGTACTAAAATTTTGGTTGTAAGATTCATATATTACACAATGTACAGCTTCTGCAAGATACATCCTCTGGGATGCTGAAATGACCTGCTATTCCAGCCCTCTGCTTCCTGATACTATCCAGAGACTGCTCCCAGACAGCTTCAGGAAATGTTGCTGATTCCCGATGGTCTCGCTTCATCCAATCTTTCAGAAGGATCCAGTCAGAATTTCAGTCAAGTCCTGAGCCCTCTAAACATACAAAGACTAAGTAACAAATGGTAAAGCTAGCTTTCTTAATTCTAACCAAATTTCCTAATTTTCTTTATTGATTATTTTATTTATTTACATTTCAAATGTTATCCCTCTTCCTGGTTTCTCCTCCACAACCTCCCTATCCTATCCCCCCTCACCCCTGCCTCTATGAGGGTGCTCCCCCACCCACCCAATCCTGCCTCACCACCCTAGCATTCTCCTACACTAGGGCATCAAGCCTTCACAGGACCAAGGGCCTCCCCTCTCACTGATGCCACATAAGGCCATCCTCTGCTATGCATACAGAAGGAGCCATGGGTCCCTCCATGTGTACTCTTTGGTTGGTTGATATTGTTCTTCCTATGGGGTTGAAAATCCCTTCAGCTCCTTCAGTCCTTCCCCTAACTCCTCCACTGGGATCCCTGTGCTCAGTCTGATGGTTGACTGCAAGCATCTGCATCTGTATTGGTCAGGCTCTGGCAGAGCCTCTCAGGAGACAGCTGTATCAGGCTCCTGCCAGCAAGCACTTCTTGGAATCGGCAATAGTGTCTGGGTTTGGTGTCTACCTTTAAAGAATTTCTTATCTTCCCTATTCAGCAGGAAGAAGTTGTTGAGAGTTGTCACCCCAATCCCTTGGGTTTGGGTGTTTGGTTATGGTTATTTTATAAATTATGTTAGGCTTTCATTTTAAGGAATAATTTGGAAATGGTCATAATTTTTAACAGGAAGAAATAGATGGGATAGATTATTAAACTTACTCTTCAACAAAGTATTGTATAGCCACAATTTTACATTGGTAGAAATCTTTAAAATCGATGCAAATTGAAGTTATATTGATATAGAATTTGTAGGTTGATACAGATTTAAGGTTTTCATTGGTATAAATTTTTTATATTGATACAAAAATTGAAATTAATATTGTTACTCTTAGATAGGAATTTTGCCTATGTAACTCATTTAAGAATACAAGGCTTAAACCCAGTCCTTCTAATAACTGCTATTACGAATTGTTTAGGATGATTAAGTAATGCAAGTTAAGGACCAGATAGTAATCTCATGGTTATATTAGATTCTGATCTAATTATATTGAGGTGCTTTCTACAATATTCAAATAGAGCTAAGAATGGTCAAGGTTTAACAATTCCAATATATTTTATATAAATAGTCTTTCGAAATATCAGAAATTCACAGACTATGACCTTTAATATTCATTATTGAGGATCATTTGATTAGAGACATATCTGCTCCTGACAGTTCTCCCTTCTTGGTTCAAAGAAGAAACTGAGCATCAAATCCTCCATATAGAGTTGCTCCAGTTATGACAAGGTAGCCACTGGACAAAAACTGCCCTACAGACAGTTCATCTACAGACAAAAAGTACTGTCCAGGAAAGGACACACAATGTGGGATAGTCAACAGTTTAGCAGTTTAAACTTTGCTGAAGAGAGTGAACTAGGCCTTCCCAGTTTCTGCTTCATTTCAAGGTCTGTCAGATGGCTCTGGACCAGAAGGCTGAAGACAGACGCTCCAATGCAGTCAGCTGTCTCTACAGTTTGTTTAAGTTTTAGAAGCTTTGTTTTTGTGCTTCCCTACATATTCAGGTTAGAATGAGACAGGTCAAGTGGACATCTCCTTGGCTGTCCTGATGTTTCTTTCCCCACTGAAATGGGAAGAGAATGGTATGTCTGATGGTACAGTCCAAACAAGGGTCAAATCCAAGCCAGAGCTCAGATCTTGATGGAGACCCAGATCTTCCTCAGTCCAGCCTTTACCATTTGCCAGGAGATATCCACTTGACCTGTCTCATCCTACACTGAACTCCTTAGGAGTCAGTAGCACTCAGGAGTTGGGCTCTTGGTAAGAGACTGGATTCAAGGCTGGTTTTTCCACTACTTGGGTGAGTTTGGAAAATGACTTAGTTTCTTTAAGCTTCAACTCTTCCACCAGAAAAATGGTGATTATCAATGGGGCTGACTTCTCTTGATAACTAAATATTAAGTGAAGTAAACTATATGAGGGGTTTAGCACAGAGTCTGGCACACAGGATGGACACTGTTAAAAAAAAAAAAACAAACCTTCACACACATACACAAAACAAACACATGGGACTGGAGAGATGGCTTAAAAGAGGTTAAGAGAACTGTCTGTTCTTCCAGAGGTCCTGAGTTCAATTCCCAGCAACTACATGGTGGCTCATAACCATCGGTGTCCTCTTCTGGCCTGTAGGCATACATGCAGGCAAAATGCTGTATATGTAATAAATAATTCTTAAAACACAAACAAACAAAAATGTCCTTGTTTGGGGAAGCAAAAATACAAACTGTGACTGAGACTAGCAGACTAGCTGGGTGATGGTGGCACATACCTTTGATCCCAGCATTCAGGAGTCAGAGGCAGGTGGATCTCTGAGATTGAGGCCAGCCTGGTCTATAGAGAAACCCTGTCTCAAAAAACAAAACAAAACAACAACAAAAAGATGCAGACTGGCTTTGAAGATTTTTAATTAATTAACTTATTAATTAAATTAATTAAGCCACCGCAGCCCTGGAGTACTGATACTTGTTAACAAAGATCACTGGCCCATGGAGAATGCTGTAATGCTGAACATGGAAGCCCCGAGTACCCTCAGGATTTTGGAATAAGGGTTGACCCTATTCATTTCTGTCAACAATCTCTTTGGCAGTAGGAATAATTATAACTGCCTCCAGTTCATATGTAACATTCAACATCTATTTAAAACAAAAATTTGGGCTGGGTCTGAAGTTTAGGGGAAGAGTGTACTATGTAGTTAGCATGTGTGAAGTGCTGAGTTTCATCCTCAGCACCAAAAAAAAGGAAACGAAAACCTTCAGTGACACTGGCCACGCATCACAAGAGTCTCTGCTAAGCTGCAAAGACAAACCAGGATGGGGATTTCCTGCTTTTGAGAAGCTCAGTATCTCAAGGAAGAAACAGGTTCTCCCCTCCTGTCCAGTTTGCAGAGCGCCATACCCAAGGCTTCTGTGTAATTTTTCTATATTGTACAAATTGAGATAATAGTGATACCGGATCAAGCAATCGATTGAGCATGTGGATAAGAGGTGGTATGCAAGAAGAGGCTGCACGCAGTGGAGGCACAAATGGAAAGACCGGGGAGGAGGAAGAGCATTAGTGCTGTGCTAAAACCACACGCCAGTGCCACAGTCCAGACATGGCTCCCATTCTCTTTGTTTCTGGCATTTCTTCCATAACTGTATTTTCTATAAGAATCTATAAACAATGTACTATATAGTCTGTCCCCAGATCTTTGGGAAGATCTAGCTGCCCAACTACAAAGGTCATGGTACCATTACCAAGCAGACCCACTGTGCTAGTTTTATGTCAAGTGGACATGAGCTAGAATCACCTGAGAGGAGGGAACCTCAACCGAGAACATGCCTCCATAAGATCTGGCTGTAGGCAAGCATGTGGGGTATTTTCTTAATTAGTGATTGATGGGGAGGGTCCAGCCCATTGTGGTGGTGCCAGCCTTGGGCTAGTGGTCCTTGGTGGTATAAGAAAGCAGGGTGAGCAAGCCATGAGGAGCAAGCCAGTAAGCAAGCATCACCCTTCCATGGGCTCTGTATCAGCTCCTGTCTCCAGGTTCCTGCCCCATTTGAGTTCTGGCCCTAACTAACCTTGGGGATGGACTGTGATATGTAAGTGTAATAAACCCTTTTCCTCCCCAAATTGCTTTGGTCATTGTTTTATAGGGACAACATTTAATTTACAGATTCAGAGGTTTGGTCCATTATCATTAAGACAGGGACATGGCAGCATCCAGGCAGGCATGGTGCAGGAGTAACTAAGAGTTCTACATCTTCATCTGAAGACTGCAAGCAGAATACTGGCTTCCAGGCAGCTAGGATGAGGGTCTTAAAGCCCACACCCATGACACACCTCCAACAAGGCCACACCTACTCCAACAGGGCCACACCTTCTAATAGTGCCATCACAGTCATGGCGTTTCATCACAGCAATACTTACTCTAATTGGGACACTCACTGTGAATTCATAAGCTGACAGGCCTAGTCATGTGTCTGTGACCCAACTTAGCTTGTCACAATCTTTCCTAGAGGCTTTTCAAGTAAGACTGTCATAAATTTAGGATCATTTGAGTCTAGAACTCCAGGATGAGAAATAAGGAGAGAAGAGAGGTTGGTGGAGGGGGAAGGAGAGAGAACAAGAGGGAGCAGAAGGGAGAGAGAGAAAGGAGAGAATAAACATAAATATAAATATAAAGAGGCACACACATACATCTCTAATGCTATCTGAGTCCCTGATCCACCCAATCTCTGTCCCTACCATGGACTGGACAGTTAATTTCTCATTTTTTACCTGAGACAAGTCTGAGTTATGGGGATTTTGTTTTTGTTAATTGAAACCTAAAGAAACCTTGACTACTATGGTTCTTTTTTTTTTCCCTCTCATTCCTGGTATCCTATGATAAGAGCTTTGATAACAGAATTAACATAGCCTCTGGGCATGTAAAGTGAGAAGTGTTAAATCTACCAGCCAACTTTGAATACGCGGAAAGAATCCCAACTACAAGCTTGTAACATTATATAAGGTTGCATCTTCCCCCATAGGATGCCTCTGAGTTGAGCTTCACTGTGAAAGTGACATTTATCAAATTGGGGCCACAGTCAGGTGGCAATAGCAATCGTCCAGTTCAGAGCTAGAGAATGTCTGCAGAGGGAGTTAGAATGTATGTATGTGGGAATGAAATATTAGTGCCATTAATTGCCACATGCTAAGGAGTCAGGGCTGTAACTATTGCACAATGCAAACCAAATTCAAGACTTTGGACAAGACCAGAAGATTAAATCAATCCCAGAAATTTGGTGGAGGGTAAATCTGAGAGAGGACAGAGGCAAGAAGATCAGTTGGTGATTCACTGCCTAAGTCTGTAAACAGAATTGAATTGGACTGCATCATCTATGTAAAACAAGAGAAGCCCAAGGATAGAATCATGGTTTATAACATCCAAGAAGCAGATGGGAAGATATACCAATATGTACATCCCCACTATAGAGACTTGGCTAGAGAATTCAGGAATGACCACAACCACAGAGGAAGGATCTTGAGAAAAGAAACTGGTTCTTAGCCTAGTGTAGTATCAAAATACCTAAAACTGAAGGAGGGCTGAGGCAGGAGAACTGCAAATTCCAGAACAGTTTGGGCTACATAGACAGTTTAAGGCTAGCCTGAACAACTTTGCATCTGTCTGAAACAAAAATGGTCAGTAGTAGGTCATTTGCTTAGCACATGCAAGATCCTGTGTTCAGTCTTCAATATGAGAGAGGAAGAGAGACAGAGTGAGATAGAAATTGTTTCTTAGTTATAATGTGTATCCTATATTAGTTTAAAAGCATCATGTCATTGGGTACTGACTAGACTGAATCCGAGCACCATCAAAGAAAGAAATAAGCTCCTTTGCATGATTAGGTACGGTGGTTTATGCCAACAATTGCAGTAGGCTGAGGCAGGACTATCTTGACCATGAGTGCCATGACAACCTGTGCTAAATAGTAACACTAAAGAATGAGGAGGAGGAAGGGCAGGGGGAGGAAGAGGAAGAGAAGTAAGAAAGAAAAACAAAAGAAAAGAAAAATGGAGGTCTAGAGGTCTACATGAGTTCATAATAGTTTCATTCACTTATTCTTTGTCTTCTTACTAGAAGTTTTGGGAGAGAAGGGACTTCATATATTTGCCTATTTCTAGGGCCTAATGCACTCCATACCACATGAGCTGATGCTCAGTAAGCATTTGTTGAAAGAGTAGAACTGGAAAGAAACAAGAGAACACAACATATAAACTAGAGTTCAGCTTTTCAACATGGCAGCCACTAGCCACATACAGGACTTGAGCCTGTGAACTGTGGTTAACTCAAATTGACAGTAAACATCCCATTTAGAAGACTAGATTTAGAAGACATAGTGCCCAAAACTGATGTAAGATTATCTCACATACACACACCCCTAGGCCTATGCCACTAACCAGCAGTCAGTGGGGTCACTTAGGTTCTATGTGGGCTGCAAAGTCTAAACAGGCTTTTATCAAATGAGTTGCTAACACTGAAGATTCGGATTTCTAAATAGTCTTATTTAGGGTTCTCTTCTAATAATGAAAGACATGATATTTTTCTTCATTGTATTTATGGAATTATGTTACTCTTTTATTCTACTTGTTTTTATAAGCAACCTTCTGTTCTGACTGGCAGAGAATGGATGAATTGACAGATGGGTGTATGTTCTGCCCTAGCAACTGTGGTGAAGGGGGGTGGAGCATAGAACAACCCAGGCACATTTTACTGTAAAGCCTCAAATGCACATAAAATGATCATTTATTACTCTGCTGCTATGTACTCTGATGCTAAGTGCAGGCCCAAGACCTGGTTGCCCCAGAGATAAGAAAGTCTGTGTGTAGACCCAAGTGACACCGTTTGACCTTGTCCCAAAGTTATTTCTGATTGGTGAATAAAGATGCCTACAGCCTATAGCTGGGCAGAAGAGACATAGGTGGTACTTGATGTTCTCAGCCTGCGGTTGGGGGAGACCATGAAGAGAGGCAGAAGAAGGGAGGAAGGAAGAGGAAGATACCATGGGTTAAGAGTCAAAAAACATGGCCCTGAGGGCTGGCCAATTTGAGCGAGTTAAGAGAAGCTCAGATAAAAACAGTAAATAATAACTTGGGGTTATTGATAAAAAATAAATTTTAATAATATAGAGAGGAGATATCTGCCCAGCTTTAGTGCTGATGAAGGCTTATTATAAAAAGGCTGGGTATGTGTTTTGTTTGAAAACTAAATGGATAAACGCAGGATAAAAACCACAGGTTAAAATTAAAAATTTGTACAACAAATTGGTGTCCTACGTGGGGCAAAAACGCGCTTTGAAAAAAAAATTAATTTCAGATTCCCAAATAAAAAACACATGCTGTCCCTTTAAGACTAAGGGGAGTTGGTTTCTTAATAAAGTTGTTTTTCCCCAAACCATGTGGGGTTTGGAACTAGGGCTAAAATATATGCAGATTTGGTACACATGATTCTGGGATTTACATCCCAGACAGACACAGTACACCCTCAAATCAAACCAACACATCAAGTAACAGGCTCAAATTCCAGTCTGGGGTCTTCCCAAATGCTGCTCTATGCTGCCTTGGAGAGGCAGCTTATGCATGGCTGCTAAAAGACCCTGCTATGCAGTGAAGTTGGCAAAACCCTGCTGCCCATAGAACAAAAAGCAAGGCTGCATGCCTCCCACAATAAAATAAATAAATAAATAAATAAATAAATAAATAAATAAATAAAGGTGTTACTCTACCTTAAGCAACTGGCTTCCTTCAACGTGGCCTCCAGGGGAATACTGGGACTTCTTGTCCTAGCACATAACACATACATGGTGGCTTGAAAATATGCTTATACAGTAAACAAGGGAATTTAAATGAAGTAAAAGAAGGATATTAAATTAATTTATATAAAGAGAAAGGGGGATAAGTATATTTATCCACAGAGGTATTAATCTCCAAAGGGAGTAAGGAATAAAAATTAAAATGTTTTCAAGTATACATAGATAAATAAATAAATCTAGGCCTTTGATCTCAATATTTGGAAGACAAAGGCTAGGACAGTTTGGTTTCTTATGAGTCTGAGGCGAAACAGTGGTGGCACATGCCTCTTTTAATCTCAACACTTGGGAGACAAAGACAGGCAGATCTCTGAGTTCAAGGCCTGCCTGATCTACAGAGTGAATTCTAGGACAAAATAAAAACAAAAACAAAAAAACTGTCACAAAAAAAGCATGCAAAATCATTTTATAGTCATAATCTTATATTAATAAAATCTTTATATTTTAATATAAAATTAATGTTATATTTTGTTACATTAATACAAAATTTTATACATTAATACAGGTTTAAGGTTTTCATTGATAAGTCTTTGTATGTTAATACAAAATTTAAGATTAATTTTGTTACTCTTAGATAGACATTATGCCTATGAAAGTCATTTAAAAATACAAGGCTTAATCCCAATCCTTTTAATAACTACTATTACAAATTATTTAAAATAATTAAATAATACAAGTTAACAGTCACTCAATCAAACTCATAGTGATATTAGATACTACTCTAAACTATCACAAAAATATACATCCTGGGTTAAAGATATAATAAATAGCTAAAAACAAACTGTGTTTACTTGTTCAAATAGGCTATAAATAGATAAATGGTCTTCAAAAGTGTCAAAGATCCACAAAATATGACATTTAAAATGATTTCATTATTAAAAAAACCTTTTGACTATGAGACAAATTTGCTCCTAACAGTAACCCCACTTCACTTCAAAAAAGATAATAAACATCAATAACCTACATAGAAAGCTGCTAATCAATTACTAAACTCTGCCAAGGCAGGGTAAGATAGTCCTTCATAATTCCTGCTTCGCTTAAAGTCTGTCAAATGTTCTGGGCCAAAAGGCTAAAGACAGATGCTCCAACATTATAAAAAATATTGGAGACTGTCCAAGCGATAAGCTATCTCTGACTTTTCTATAATTTTTAAAAACTGTATCCCTGTACTTCCTGCATACTCATAATATTTATTCCTTCTCAAATCTCTGATGGGGTTAAAGACTAAATAACTATAACCTCACAACTAAACTTAAATTGTTTAAAACTAAGAAAAAATATTCTAGGTCTAAAATACATTTTTAAAATGATAATACAGGTTAAAATAATAAATAATTAATATATAAAATTCTCACTCACCAAAATAAGATAAATAAAAAATAAATAAAACAATAAATAAAAAATACTTTATCTAAATTGCCAAATATAATGGACTGGATGTTATAAATATATATCAGACCTTATAATTTTCATAATTATTCATATTTTTTTAAAAAGTCTTTTATTAGAAAAAACCCCAGCAGTTGACGTGTCATCTGTTGTTATGTATTGTAATGCTAAGTGTGGGTCTCCAAGACCTGGTTGCCCCAGAGACAAAGTCTGTAAATAAACCCAAGTGACACTATTTGACCTTGCTCCCAAGTTATTTCTGATTGGTGAATCAGATGTCTACAGCCGGGCAGAAGAAACAAAGATGGTGCTTGATGTTCCCAGCCTGGGGGTTGGGGAAGACCATGAAGAGAGAGAGAGAAGGGAGGAAGGAGGAGGAAGACACCATGGGTTAAGAGTCAAAATAAACATGGCCCTGAGGGCTGGACAATTAGAATTAAGAGCAGCTCAGATAAAAACACAGAAAAAATAACTTGGGGTTATTGATAAAAAATAAATGTTAATAATACAGAGTAGATATCTGCCCAGCTCTAGTGCTAATTAAGGCTTATTATAAATATAAAGGCTGGGTATGTGTTTTGTCTGAAAACTAAGTGGTTAAAGGCAGGATAAAAAAAAAACCCGGTTAAAATTAAAAATTTCTACAGCACATCACTTGTACCCAGTACTTAAAATATAAACTGTGTCTTTCCTCCTTGACAGGACAGTAGCTTGCTGGAGGCAGCCTGTGTTCAAATTTCAACAGCTCTTGTATTTTTGAGTCAAGCAATCACTTACCCTGTGACTCCTGTACAGATGAGCAAGCATACATAACAACAGAACTTAACTGGGAAGAGAAGTAAACACCTCAACTCCTCCTGATGCTATCAGTACCCATGGCTTGGCCTTAGGTGAGTCCTGAGCCGTGTGCTCCAAAATGAAACCAGTTCTACTTGAACTTGGGACTGCTTGGACACGGAGGCAGGGAGCACAGCTAAGGTTCACAGCTTCACTGCAGGGCAGGGGTGAGAGACTGGAATTGTGGAGAGGGTGCAGTGATCCCTAGAGTGTTGGGATTTAGCTCTGGAAACTCAACAGAGATCTTTTTTGCTGAGGTCGTTTGTTTTCTGGAGATCAAAACAAACCCCCAAACCCTAGTAACATACAAATATTTGGATTTGGGAGCCATTGACTTTGGGGTTTTTTTTTTTTTTTGGAGAATGAGACAAAGAATTTAATGTATTCTTTTTTTTTTTCCAGATCTCCTTTTAAAAAGCAACGTTCTTGGGATAAGAACAAACAGCTTCGGCAAGTACGTCACCTACAATACTGGTGCTACTTATCATTTAAATGCTGTTGGGGGGGGTGCAGTTCAAGGAGTCAAAAGTCAAAATCTTTATTTTTGGATATTCCAAGTCGTCCAGATTGGATTTAGGGGCAGTTCGTAGTGTGAACCTTTCTCCTGGGAGATCCAGGAGGGCCAAAGTTCACAGTGCCACAAGTTATAGGCAGAGAGCAAACCTGGAGATGCTCATCCCGGTAAGCCATTAAGTTGTTTGCAAAAGTTAAAGAATCGGAACAACGGGCGTAGCTGGAAGCCCTAGGATGGGACGTGAAGGTTTTCATTTTGGTGGTAGGGTGAGATACCCCTCTACACAGGCAGACTTTCCCTCCTCTCAGTCGAGCATCCTACCTTCTCGGGCGGTGCTTCGACAGCCGTGGGGTTCCAGAGGCCCAACCTGGTGTGGTAGATAAATTTTCAGGATTAGGTGCTGTCCGAGGCGCGGGTTGGGACCCGCCACTCCCGGGGGTGCGGGGAAATTACTCAGTCACCACGGCGCTGCTTACCCTCTGGTCGCCCTGCCAAGGAGTTTCCACGAAGCGCAGACCAGGAAGGCCAGCCCTGCTCCGCACTTGCGGCGGGTTCCGAGCTGCGAGCCTGGGACGCCGCGTCGGGTTCCGAGCTGCGAGCCTGGGACGCCGCGTCGCCATGGAGACAGGACGGGCTGCGGCAGGAGCCCCGGGAACCACGGGAGGTGCCCAGCGACTGGACCGCCCGACGCAGCGGCGGGGCGAGCGGGGCGGAGCGCGGCGAGCCCGGGGAGGGGCGCAGAGCGCGGGGCGGGGGCGGGGCGGGAGCCGGTCCAGCTGCTGGAACCACGCGAAGGGCGGAGCGGGCGGCACGGGTGGCCCAGCGTCCCGAAGAACCGGGGGTCACGCTGCGGGGCAAGTTGGGGGCGCACACCCTGGGGCAGGCTTGACCACGTACCCTGCTTACTTTGAGAAAGGCTGGAGACAGGGGGACTGGAAGATCGGTGTCCATACCTGATCCTGACTCTAGGTGGCGGAGGGAAAGGGGCGACGTGGCCTCATTGGGGGTTACAACTTGTGGAAGAAAAGATGTCTTGAGCTGGGAGGGCTGGGTGCCTCTGGATATGAATGAACAAAAATCCCCTGCACCTGAGATCGCCCCGAGAAGATTATGGGTTTCCTGGGGATCTCGACATCAGTTCTCCTAGGGATCCGGTTCAGGTGTTTAGAACCAGACTCGCCTTTCCCACCCAGCCCGGGCCAGGTCTGGGTTTCCTTTTGAGCCCGGGCTGCTACTGAAGCACCTCAGTTGCAGGTCTTATGCTTCACTGCTTCGGTCACAAAAGAGGGTGGGAGGACACCCTGTTAGAAAATTTCAATGGTCTCTCAAGCTTATCTTCTAGGGGGAAAATGGGTAACCTCTCTCCTTGGACACGGAGAACTTGTTGCTAGGTAACGAGATTTGAAGGGGGACACGTTTGTTGGAATCAAACCTGCATTCGAATTTCACCTAGTGGCCGGAATATAAGAGATATAACCACTATCTTAAGGTCCTCTGGGGACATGCGGGTTATCTGATGGCGAAAATATGTACGTTTTAATGTATAGAGACTGATTGAATTATGACATTATTATAAAAATAGAACCAGCTGAATCATTCTGAACCAAGAGTACAGAAAGTTTCCGTTGTTTTTAAATTCTCTGATTCATCCGTCCAGGCACTCTCTAAATCTCTTTGAGTCATGGATGAAAGGAAGGCATCACGGGGATGGGTGGGGGAAGGTGGGGGGGCGGGGAAAAGCTAGAATGAAAGTCTAAGGAACTCAATGAAATCATTGACAATTGCAGGCCATGTCTGATGAGAGCCCAACAAGCCCCGACTTCTGCTATTGCAAGGACAGGAACACTCTGTGTCAGGTGTCTTGAGTTTTACCCAAGATCTTTCTCCATAAAAGGCAAAGGAAAGGTGTATTTCTTGATTATGTTTTAAAACCTCAGTTTTGTTAAATTTGCTTGGTATGGCTAAATAGGTAATGGCACCTTTGTGGCACACATTGTCCCTCTCTAAGGAAGTGTAAGACAGTATCAAGCTGACCTGATTAGACTATCTCTTTTTTTTGCCCCTCATCGCAAAGGATGAGCCCAAACCAGTTTACACACTGCAGGGTTTTCAAGGTATGTCTGTGGTTCCTATTTCTCACAACAAGGAGAGAGGAACTCTTTATAGACTAAATGACTCTGACAGGTGACTCAGGTAATAGCATCCATTCTTCTGTATTATGTGTCTAAATAAAATAGCCAACTTTCAGGGTAACAGTAAGAATAAAGGTCATTCCAGTAGAGTACCTGGCCCAATGCCTATTCAACTCCACAATGGATGTTATGTTTCACTTGGATGAAAAAGCATTACATTTCATCCTCGTTTGCATAACATCAGAAATAATTCACCCATCTCTATAAGCTATATGCAGAAGTTGGTTTTTGACACAATGCTCAAATCTAAAGCAAAGTTTACCTCTGGCCTGTGCATTTAGATACTGAATAAGTTTATCTAAAGGATCTCCCTAGTGAGGAGTTGTTCTAAAGAAGTGAAACAGAAATGCTCGTGCAGACGCCACATCCCTCCATAGCACCCCATGGTATTCGGTTTTTGGTGGCCCTAGGGATTGGATACCTTAGGCAAGCAGTCTCCTACTGAGCGACAATCTGAGCCCCATCGCCACGATTTTTAATGGGTAATTTTTTTTATTTCTATTACAGATCTGAATGTTAGCAGAGCATGGTACAAAAACGTGTTTAAATAACATTTAGTGTTGTCTGAGTATAAAACTAATATAGGGATTGGGTTGTAGGTTAGTGGTGAAGTACTTGCCTAGCACACTGTAGTTCTTGGCTTAATGCTGAGCACTGAAACAAAAAAGCAAGCTCTCTCACCAAAAAAACAAGACAAAGCAAAAAATCAAAGCAACAACAAAAACAGGGTTACCTATACACTCTCATGATGGGCAATTTACAACATACTGAAAAACACAACCATAAAAATATAAATTACCCAGGGTTCTCCTTCCTAGTAGTAACCTTCTAGCCTTCTTTTGTGCACATATTAACTTTTACTTTGGAGCACATGTTCACTTACTGACATTTGTATTTGATGGTCTCTGTTGTTGGTACTCTTGTTTTTTGTTGTTTAATATTTTCTCTTGAATGTTTCCCAATGTCTTTAGTCTTCAAAACATCTTAATGGCAAATATATGATATGTATCATAACTTACTTAATTTGCTCAGACAGTCCCTGATTTGGAGATTTCTCACTTTTCTTCTGCTGATTCATTGTTTCTGAACACCTTTGTTGGGAGCTGACAATGAGGCTGCATACTGGGCATGAGTTGCCAGAGCTGAACAGTAACTGTAAGAAATAAGGTTCTGGGCTGTGTTAGTGTACTCCTATCTCTGTGAGTTCGAGGCCAGCCTGGTCTACAGAGTGAGTTCCAGGACAGCAAGGGCTACACAGAGAAACCCTGTCTGGAAACAGAACCCTGTCTCGGGAGAGGAAAAAAAAAAGAAAGAAAGAAAGAAAGAAAGAAAGAAAGAAAGAAAGAAAGAAAGAAAGGTTTTGATGACCATCTTTGTAAATAAATCTTTGGTGACATCTTTCATTCTCAAACCAGATTCCTAGGTCTATGAAAACATAACTTCAAAAAGGCATTCTTTGAGCTTCAAAGGCAGTCTTAAACTAAAATTCCGAACTGTAAAATATTAACTTTTTGGAAGAGTACCAACAACGGACTTAATATTTATTTTGTGCAAAGTGTGAACCAGCAGAAGATGCTTTCTTGCTAGTTGCTGGGAAACACCGAGGGGGTTTGAAGTGTATTGACTTTGGCTTTTCGCTCTAATTCTTTCCAGGATTTGCTGGTTTGCTCAATAGTTGTGAGATTGTTTGAAGTCTATGCAAATTACCCCACTTCCTCTCCTCACAGCTAAAGCGCTAAGAACGCTGTTTAATTTCCAGCTTCCCTCTTGTAAACACCCGGCTGCTGGGCATTGCTTTCCTTTACCTTCTCCTGTGAGACACTTTGTATCTTTACCCCTAACCTAAGGCAAACTTCTCGGCACTTCACTTAACACATCCTGTAGTTTTATTTAAGAAATGTAAATTGATTATTGCAGTTAGAGAGTTTCATTAGAGAGAGTTTTTACTGGCGACAATAACCACCGTTGACAACACACTTGTATATAATATACCCGTGCCACACGCAGTTGTCATTTGCGGATAAGAATTGGTTAAATAGTGGCAATTGAATATAGTTCTACCTACACAGGCACTTTGCAACTTAGTTTATATTTTGACGTTTCTTCAAATGTTGAACTTCCTGCTTCTCCTACTAAGGATATCCTTTGTTACTGCACAGCCTCCTTTGCCTTAGCTTTCGTATATGGTTGAGTCTAGTAAGGAGGATGCCGGGGAGATGTTTATTTATTATTTGGGAGTCAGTAGAGGGAGCCTGGAGCCAAAAGATTATTATCGCAGACATACACAGCGATCGTCTTCCAGTTCTTGATGTGTATATGTAAAACAGCGATGATTTTAAAGTTGGTTTGCTTCTATAATCTCTTCTTAAGAGACCAGAAAGTGACCTTAGCCTTCTCTCAACCTTCTCAGTGAGACCATCCATTGTTCCTGGCCCTCTTCAGTGATCCCAGAGCTGACATTCCACTGGGGTCAACTGCGTGCAACACTTTCTCCCTTTCCGGAGCACAATGTAGGTTACCCTTCCATTTCTGTGGGCACTGTCAAGACTCTTAGCGTTGTCGCAATTTTAAAATAAGTCGCCACTTCCGATTCAGTGTCTTCGTGCTTGTGTCTCAACTACACTACGATGTGATATAGTTGATTGCTCCCTCAGACACTGGGGGAAGCTCTGTCATCCCACAGGAAGCTCACAGAATTCTAGGAAGACACCTAATACCTTACCACACCTTTCACAGACTAGCAGTTTTCTTTAATGTTAAAGATGCCTCCTGACCATACCACAGCTTGACGGATAGCACTAACTTTATGCACATTTGTTGCTTGCTTGAGACTCTCCTCAGCCCATGGCAGCAGCTGCTTCTCACATGACGTGTCTGTATGTTCTGTATGTCTCACTCAAAGGAGAGACAGTCCCTTTGTGCTACTTCATAGTTCTATTTTTAAAAGTTGCATTTCAATATTTACTGTGTGTGCGCCTACATGTATGGGAGTGAGTGTGCTATGGTGCTATGTGGAGATCATACTGTAATTGGTTATTTGCTTCCCTCGTGCCTTTTCCAGGGATTGATCTCAGGTCATTGAGCTCGGCAGCAAGCATCTTGAGTAGTCTTTCTGGCTACTTAGTTTGTATTTGTTTAATAGTGCTGTAGGCTGGGCAGTAATGGCACACGCCTTTAATCCCAGCACTCAGGAGGCAGAGGCAGTCAGATCTCTGAGTTCAAGACCAGCCTGGTCTACAAGTGAGTCCCAGGACAGCCAGAGCTACACAGAGAACCTTTGTCTTGAGGGGAAAAAGAGCAGTTCCCTAGAGCTTATGACAAATAGCAGCAACTCTCCATAGTCACCTTTTATGGCATCTTGTTGTCTGAACAGCACTGTCCCATTCCTGAGGAGACTCTCCGCTCACACATTTTTAGCCCTATTCGACTTCTAACCCATCAATGTGGCCACCTTTCCTTTGAGGATCCTCATCCTATCCCAGGCCCCCATAGTTCATCTTATTTCTTACCTGTCACATGCCATCATCCTCCACCCCTGGCTCTTCATCTCCCTTACCTTTTTGCGCAGGTAAGGAGTTATGGTAACCCTTCCTCAAGAGTGTGAGTCAGGAGCTGCAGACTGTGTGAGGCTGGGTTACAGGACACTGTAGCAGTGACTACATTTCTGTTCTTGTCCAGCCTCTCCGCGTGATCCGTACCGTGATCCGTACCCACTCACACTATTCCGGCTCAGCTGCATTCACTCCTGCCCTGGTGCTTCTGTCCAAAGGATATACCTTTCAAGAAGAAGATCGATTCCTGTAACTGGCTACCGATCCTCCACATCTGTATGGATTCTTAACCGCACCCCATACCTGACGCTGAGCCAGTATCCACAGTGCGCATGCTCTTTTCTCACCGTGCGTAGAGGGGACCATCTCTGATCTCAGATGATTGGAGTGTCCCTAGGGTTGTGTAAACGCTTCCTGGGATAGCCGAAACACACGTCCTTCTCAGGATTCAAGACAACATGAGCATTCGCACTTCCTGTTTCTAAGTGTACTTCCCTTAAAGTGACTCCAGGCCGACGGGAGATGTTCTCAGTCCTCATGCACGGTAGAATGCGGGGACAGGAGACATAACATTTTTTTTGTTAAAAGATCTAGTTTCTTCCATCTTTAATTTTTTGTTAAGAACAACTTTTTTTTTTCTTGGAGAATCCAAGAGAACAAAGAAAAGATTAATGAGGAATATCAGTGAGAGTGCCGATGGGCAAGATAGTGAATATTGATGATAAAGGGGTTTTGTGGATGTACATAAGCAGCAGGTGTTTATAGCTGTTCGCCGGACTCACCCTTAAAGCTCTGTCTGTAGCTTGAATGAAACACATACTGTACAGAAAGCCAGTGTAGGTTAGTAAAATTTCTTTTACATTTATTTTGTGTATAAATGCTTTGCCTTCTTGTGTGTCTGTGTGTGCAATATGTGTGCCTGGTGCCCATGGATGTCAGAAGAGGGTACTAGATCCCCTATAAGTGGATTTGAGTGGTTCTATCATGTGGTGCTGGGAATCAAACCCAGGTCGTCTGGTCTTGAAGAGCAGCCAGTGCTCTTAACTGTGAGCGATCTCTCCAGCCCATGACCCTGACTCATTAGTGTGCTTGGAATTTCCCGGATTTCTTGTTTTTAATAAGTTACTGAAAAAGCTTCTGCGTGATTCTTTCAGGCTAGACATATGTTATTAGCTAATGTAACCAGTACCTTTTTTTATTAATATCAATCCTCGTTTTAGAGAATGTTAAACATTTTCTACCTCCTATTAAAAAGTGGCTTCTAGCTTCAAATTAATGGTTTTAACTGGCTATTAATTTCATTTTCCCTTCTTAGTATTGTGTATCAAAATATTGAGTCAACCAGTAGTTGAGTGTGAAAGGGCAGTATAACTCTGCCTATGCTGGAATGTTCAGTTTCCAGACAGCCTTCTTAGGACCCAGCCGTATAGCAGAAGTTATGCATGTCATTTTTAACATTTTTGGTTGTTTTGAGAGGAGGTCTCTCTCCATAGCTCTTGCTGTTCTAGAACTGACTTTGTAGAGCAGGCTTCTCAAACTCACGGGAATCAAACTGCCTCTGCCTCCCGAGTGCTGGGATTTAAACCCACCAGTGGGTTGGTGGGTTTCCAAGGAAAGCAGGATGTGAGCATCAGGACACCTACCCACAAAGAGACTCCAGAGGTTATCAGTCGCTAGGGTTTCCAAGGAATCGCAGTCAGAAACTCTGGAAACTCACTCCAGTCAGAGATGTGTAAACTGATCTCAGAAAATGTTGTTTTTTTGGGTTTTTTGTTTGTTTGTTTGTTTTGTTTTATTAACATGGTGGTTTTTTGCCTCAGTGGAGCTGAGAAACAGAATCACCAGGAATCAAAACGAGTACAGTTCCCCCTGCAGACCTCTTATCTCTGGTAACTGAATACTAAGCTCATTGCTATTCACAGGGCATTTTCCCGTCGCAAATTTAGACTGTGCAGATAGCATCAATAAAATGGAGCATTGAGGTCACATTTAAAGGATGTTCAGTGGAGCACACACGTCTCCCCAGGAATGCTGACTTAAATGGCTAGAAAGGGGAGGAATCTACACGATGCAGTACTCTGCTGAGAAAAAGAGAGCACTGTCGCAAAAGAGGAGTGCAGGGATTCCACTTTTCAAGTTGGGGGACTGTTTGCCTCATTTAAAGAAGTTGACAAGTATCACGTCCAGCTGGCAGGCTGAGAATATGAATAACGATGGGCTATTTGTTTTAAAGCTAGGACTATGGTCTGGGCTTTGTTTCTGGTTTTTGAGTGTGATTTTTAGTTCTTCATATTTAAGGCAGAGAAATGATTTAACTAAACACAGATAGAAAACACAAATGTGAAATTATCTAAGGTAAAGGAGCTGATTCGTTTCAACCGTAGTTCTTAACCACTTTGAGATTGTTGATTCCTTTAGAATTCCATTATTAGTTTACCCTCTTTAAAAATTCACATTAGGGGCCAAAGAGACGGCTCAGCCGTTAAGAGCACTGACTGCTCTTCAGAGGTGCTGAGTTCAAATCCCAGCAACCACACGGTGGCTCAGATAATGGGATCTGAGTCCCTCTGATTGTGTGTGTGTGTGTGTGTGTGTAATGTTTTTTAAAATTTCACATTAATTTTTTTCATATATCCTAGTAATTCTGAATTGCTATAGACAGAAATGTCTCCAGGGTTCTGGAGGGCTAGTGGGTGGCGCCTTTTGGAGGGCAGTCCAGATGCAAGGAGGTATGAGCCAACCCTTTTTCTGTTACCTCATGGCTTTCCCATCCTGATTGGGGGGCGGGGGGGATCACTTACCCTGTTGCTGCTGTAGCCCCTGCCCACTGCATTGCTTCACTGACTTCAGAACTCAGCTTCTCCAGCCTTCCACATGGACTAAGGATCAGCAGCTTGCCCCAAATCCACCAGGTCTTTCAGCGCTCCACTGAGCATTCTGAGGCATCCAGCTTTGTGGACTGAGGAGCCACCAGGCTCCCACTAATCCATCATGCAGACAGCTCAAATGCTGCAAGCCAGGTTAGCATCCCTGTTTGGTTTGTTTCCTCTTGGGAGCCCTGGCTGCAGGTTCTCATCTGAAGGGGGGGCTAATCTCATTTATGAAGATTCCATGCTCACAATCTTATCATGTCCCCAAATGTCCCAGTCACTGTTCCCATAGTGGGCATCATAATTCCAACATGTGACACAAACATTTTGTTCATAAAAACATACACAGACTCCATGTATGTGAATCTCCAGGTTAAATATGACATAAATTCCAAGTGGACTCAGCAGTTAAAAATTATTTTAACTTCATCTATTTTTTAAAATGAAAATGAGAGTAGTATTGTTCAAAGGGTTTAAAAATTATGCCATTAAATATTACTGTATCAATAATATATATTTTAAAAATAATTATTTTATAAAATAATTGGTTACTATCAGTATCTAATTCTTATTGAGTACATACTATATATCACTTTTAAAGGTTTGATTTAACTTATATTCTCTAATTTAATCCTGGCAACATCCCTCCCTATAAGTTGGGTACTATTAGTATACCCGTTTTGAAAATAAGGAAACAGTCCCTAGTAGGTAAGGTACCTGATGTCACACAGTGTGGTACAATAGAGGCATAATGCAAACTGAGGAACACACACACACTCCTAACTGGAACCATACAACATAAGAATTGATCCTACTTTATTTTCAGAAGACCTGGGCAATTTATAAAGAACATATATTCTGCTGGTTAGGACTTCCAAGCAGGGAGTTGGCATCTGTCAAGGAAAATTCTTGCTGAAGGGCAAGAACACAGGACAGAGATAGGGCAACAAGGCCAAACACACTTTATAATAAACCTTCTTTGACAAGAACAAGCTTGCTTTTGTTATGACATTAATCCTTGTTAGACTAGATTTCTCATTACAGAGTAACCTTTCTCTCTCTGTCTAAGGTAGGGTTCTATTAATTCAGCCAGGCTAGCTTCAGATTCACTATGTAGCTCTGGTTAGCTTCAGACTCACAATTCTCTTGTCTCAACTTTGCAAGTGCTGGGATTAGAGCATGCAACACAAAATTCTGCTTGCCTGGCGACATATAAGTTACCTGGTGACTTGTTGAAAGACCCATTTCGTACACTGTGGCTCTGGGGA
The DNA here is from genome assembly GCA_036184795.1 of Tokudaia tokunoshimensis. Taxonomy (NCBI): domain Eukaryota; kingdom Metazoa; phylum Chordata; class Mammalia; order Rodentia; family Muridae; genus Tokudaia; species Tokudaia tokunoshimensis. Next base: position 44,701,500 of record BTHU01000004.1, on the reverse strand, counting down.
CTAAGTTGTTGAGCTTGAAGTTTGGGGGTCACGTTGACACCAAACTGTAGTACAACCCTATCTAGCACACTTAGCATCTAGGATAGGTCTCCACACACTATTGGAAGTTAAAAAAACAAAGGTTGTTTTTTGTGTGTGGATGTCCTAATGTTCACAGGCGTTCTTGATGGGGGTGGTGGTGTAAGGATGATATCCCTGTCTTTATGGCTCCTGTGTTTATTTGAATTTTATGATAATCATGCTGGCAGACAATCATGACAGCCAGTGTTTAACGGGTTGTATTTCTTCTGTACTTTCAAGAATATCCATGGGATGGGTTTTCACTAAAGACTTGTGAGTGGAAATGGCTTATCTCCCTCATTTAGAAGCAGTTATACATAACACAAGGATGCCTTTTTTTTTGGGGGGGGGGAGACTGGCTACTAGTGAGACCCTAAGATATTCAGAAATATGAATGACACAGTTGGCCTGTGAGATCTTGTTGGACACAAAAGCGATGAATACCAGGTGGTCCTTTTGTATTTTTAGTTCCCTGAAATTAACCTGTGTCTTTGTTTCTTCTTTCCAGTTTCTGCAAGGGTTAGGCTTGTGTCTGTCTCTCCTTCTCTGCTGTTGTCCTCAGGCCTAACACAGGGAGGACTCCCAAGAAGAGCCCTAGGATGTGGTGAGAAGAGCCCTAGTATGGTGACCTGCATGAAGAATCTAATGCAGTCTCTCCAGCACTGAACTGACCGGTTTTGTGTGTCAACTTGACACAAGTTAAAGTCATCAGAAAGGAAGGAGACTCAGTTGAAGAAATTTTTCCCTGAGATCCAGCTGTAGGTCATTTTCTTGATTCGTGATCAATGCGGAAGGGCCCAGCCTATGGTGGACGGAACCATCCCTAAACCGATGGTCCTGTGTTCTATAATCTACAATATTTATAAGAAATACTCTTTTATTTTTCATTTTCAACATATAATATATTGAAAAAGTACCCTGTCAGATGGACAAAGGTAATTGCAGTTTTTGTCTTGATGTAATAGAATGCCCTTGTTAATGCTTTAGGAATAACCTTTATAATGTTTTCCTGGGCATTCTTGCATGCAGGGCCATAGGAAGCAAGCCAGCAAGCAGCACTCCTCCATGGCTGGGGCATCAGCTCCTGCCTCCGGGTTCAGCCCTGTTTGAGTTCCGGACCTGACATCCTCCAAAGATAAACTATGATCTGGAAGTGTGAACTGAATAAACCCTTTCCTCCCCAACTTGCTTTTTGGTCATGGTGTTTCATTTGCAGCAATAGAAACCCTAAGACAGGAACCTGAGCAGGAGCAGAGGCTGAAGCATCGCTGAGTTTTGGGCAACCTCACCCTGAAAGGACAAGCTTAGGGGAGGGAGATGAGAACTCAAGTGAAGGATGCAGCCAGCCTAGGACTTGAAAGGAGGTAACAAGTACTATCAAGCCAGCTTCCTGAAAGGGAGTAATTTACAGCTGCCCCCAGGAGACACAGCAGGAGCCCTGCTAATAGCTGCCCTAGGAACGCTGTGGGATTCACCAGTTAGGGTGTTTAGTTACAGTAACAGACACCGCCCCGCCCACATAGCAAGGCTTAACAAGACAATCTAGCTCTCAGTTTTAAAAGTCTAACTGAGGCTGGGCATGTTGTAGAGTGCGAGTGAAACTTCCTAGAAAGAAGCTATGCCTATAGCTGATTGATTAGGGCTTTTGTAACATGCAAACGTGGATTCACTATTTGATGTCCTATGTAACTTATAATAGAAAAGTCTCGTAGACACGGATGGAGGGCAACCTGGTTGTAAAGCATCATGGGTTACATGAGCAATGAGAATGCAGAGACGGAAGTTTCTCCCAAGAACCTGCTTGCTGACCTACGCCGCTGACAGTGCCTCTGCTACCCGGATAAGCACTGACTGCTTCATATCTACAGTGAAGAGTGTCAGTTTGGGGAACTCTGATATCACTTTAATTGTAAATCTTGGTAACTTCTTGATTTGACTAGTCAGAAAGATTTATGTCTAGGACATATGTATTTAATCAACTTTTCTGACTCCTGTTGAGAATGTATTGGATTTGGGTTGAGCACTTAGTCACAGGCGTGGCCATTTGGTGTCTTAATTCTTACATTCTGACAGAGAAAGGCTCATGACTGGACAGCACTGGACAATGGTATGCTGATAAGAGAAAGCTTCTAGTATCTTCAGCAGCCCTGAATGTTTGATTTTGGGTCTCAGCACATCAGCTGTGGGCTTTTACTTTTTTAATTTCATGTGTATGATTATTTGCGTCATGTATGTTTTTTATGCATGTCTGGTGCCCATAGAGGTCAGAAGAGGGTGTCAGATCCCTTGGAACTGGAATTATAGACAATTGTGAGCCACTGTCTAGGTGGCAGAAACGGGATCCAGTTCCTCTGCAAGAGCAGCAAGCGTTAACCCCTGAGCTATCTCTCTAGTCTTCCCCCCCCTCCATGTCCCTTACATACTGTGGACTTAAAAAGGAGAAGATGCCATAATGGATGGTTCCCTGCACACCTGCAGCTCTGAGCACATGCCAGGAATCTCCTCACCTAGTAGGCACCCCCTCTGTAGGTGTTAAAGTGTTTCTTCCAGCTGCCTGTGTTAGATCACTGGGGAGATGGTTATAATGAAGCTAGTCCTGGCCTCATCCCTGAACTTCATGAGCAGCTATAGCATCATAACTCCAGATCTGCATTTTAATAAGTGTGACTGACAATTTTTCCTTCACATAAAAAGCCAGCATCACTATTCCCAGGCCCTTGGCAGTGTCAGGTCAAACCTCTCATGACTTCTTGAGTGTTTCCTGGTCTCTGTCTCCAGTGACCTTGTTCTCTTTTCTTGGTTGCTGGGTTTCTGTTAGGATGCTTGCTCTCAGGGCATCGAAGACTGTGTGGCTGCTTCCCTGGTCCAGCATGCTGTTTTCTGTGCTGCATTATGAGAAGGTCTGATTAATCATTCTCAAGATCTCCAATTCCAATCTGTTAAATTAACCAACTGGAATTGGTGGTTATAGTTACCTAGTCATGGACAGTTCTCTTGATCTCTTAGGATTCTAGGGACAGTGTGTGTGTGTGTGTGTGTGTGTGTGTGTGTGTGTGTGTGATGATGACCTAGACAGCCTCAACATCCCTTTTGTCATTTACTAGGGTTCTTCTTAAGAACCTTTAGTTGGGCTGGAGAGATGACTCAATGGTCAAGAGCATTGATTGCTCTTTCTAGAGGTCCTGAGTTCACTTCCCAGTAACCACATGGTGTCTCACAATCATCTGCAATGGGATCTGATGCCCTCTTCTGATCTGTCTGATATAGCGACAGTGTACTCATATACACAAAATAAATAAATAATTCTAGTTTGTTTTGTTTTTTAAAAAAAAGAACCTCTAGTCAATGGTGATTGAGTAATTTATCCCCTCGTGATGCTTATACCCAGCTCAGCTCCTACCACCTCAGGTTTGAAAACGGTGAGGTGATGAGAATTCTCCTGATTCTGTCTGCTCACGGTGCCCTCGGATGTGAGGCAGGAGGAAGACTCCAGTGTTCTCTCCCCTTTTTTGTTGATTGCTGTCCCTGGTGACCTTTCTGGTTCATATACATGATACCATTCTCCTCTTCTCTTTACTTGCTCTTTAATTTAAGATGTCTGTCTTGTTCATGTGAAGAATCAGGTCACTGTGGTCTGTTCAGATAATTGTCCTTCAAAGCCTGTGGCTATTAAAACCACTCGGGATCAGGATCTTCTTCTGCCTCCCTCTTGGCTTCTTCTCCAGTAAATTATCCTAAGGGCAGAGAGAGGGACCCATTCACTGGAAACAAACAACTAACAAAAAACTGGCCCTGGTAATTCCCTGAGACTTTTTGTTATTTCTAAGGTCAGAAATAAGCTCTTTCTCAAGGAACTTTTGCTCAGCTGTGCATTGATGGAGAAAACAGACCTGAGATAGGTCTTGGGCAAAAAAAGATTTCATGGAAAAGAGAGGTTAATGTGGGCTGGGATAACAGCGGGTGGAGTGAAGTGTCTGGGTTTGGCCAAGTATCTACAAGATCACTGTGAGTTTTTGTTTGTACTACAGACCCCTGGCCTCTGAACTCCCTTGGGTGGTTTCTAAAAGCTATTGAGCAAACTAGAGGCTCCCGGTGGTGCTGCTCTTTCTGCAGCATGGGACAAGCATGTGGTTTCCACTCTTAGAGGTGGAGCTAATGTGTGCCCTGTGGTTCTTAGTTATTAATTATCCGGTGACATTGAGTTAGATGAATTGGATGAGGATTCCTTTAAAGAAAACAGATGTTGCTACAAAGTCATATCCCACTTTATGAAGAAAGTGCCACCAACATGTCAAATACGTGACTTTATACACATAAAATGAAAGGAAAGAAGAAATACAAGACATAAAATATATGATTTATAACTTAAAATCTAACCTTGACTGGCATTAAGTACTATGAAAGGACTGACTGTCTATGTAATTGCGTATTGTGCTCATAGGAATCACTTTCTGATTAAGATTTTTTATTACTGTCTTCTCATTGGTGGCTAATCCCATTTGTCTTAGTTAAGGGGACATTTCAGCCAAGTGGGTTCTTCATTCTCCATTCCCAAAGTAACTTGTGAGAAATGTGTTAGGCTAGTTTCTGGTTACTTCCCATGGAGTTTCTATCTTACACTGATTGAAATAAGTGATTTCCAAGGCTTAAGCAAATTAGTGTGTTTGGAGGATTTGCTAAGACATACTGGATGTCAGTAAGTCTTGGGGATTGGATCTGTGGATTTGCCTTTTCATTCTTTTTCTCATCTTTGAGACAAGATTTCATTAGCCCAGGCTATCCTCAAATTCACTATGTAGCAGAGGATGACTTTGAACTTCTGATTCTCTTGCCTCCATCCCCTTCAATGCTGAAACCACAGGCATGCTGCTTGTAGCCCTGGGGAGGGGATAGAACCCAGAGCCTTGTATATGCTGGGCATATACCTTACCAAGCTATGCTCCCAGCCCCTGGATTTTCGTCTCTAGCATATGATCCCACTGATGTTTTTGCTGGGGCTTGGGAACCAACCAGTCTTAAAGTATCATCTCTGGGTAATAATTGAATTATATTCTGAATCCTGAAGGTGTAGCTTGTGGAGTGTTCTTCCAAGCAGAATACCCATTTGTAGACTAAATCAGTCCATTGTTATTGCCTGAGGCCATTTCCCTTTCTTTTTTTTTGGTTGAAGAATTTTGCTTTTATTTAGAGGCCACTTTTAGCAGACCTAAGTCTTGTATTCTGGTCATCTGCACATGTATTTTCTCTTTCGACACCCAGAGTTCTTAAAGGATTTTCTTCACCTTTGAGCCTTCACTGTACCTTACACCCTAATTGCAGACATTATCTCATTGTTTGCTAAATTGCAGACAACATTAGATCATTACTTGCTAAATTGAATTTAGCTATGTGTGTATGTTTTGTGTTTGCTTTAGGCCTGGTTTTCTAAATCTAAAAATTAAAGGCTACAAATACAGAATTAAATTAAGCATACAGTTCACATATTGTTAATTGAACACACTGACTTGCCTGACTTTGAGGGTTTGGGAAAGGATAGTTTCTTTAGACGAGGGCCAGAGCTTTCAAATCTAATTATAGCCACTTATGTTTTATTGAGACATTTATTGAGACAGATTTCTGTACCTCTTTATGGGTTACATTATGGTAATCCGATAACTGTATACAGTGGGTAATAATCATACCAGGGCAATGAGACCTTAAACATTAATCATTTTTATGTGCTGAAAATTTTGTCACTTTGTAACATACCATAAATTCTTTTAACCAGTATTTATGCTACATACTATAAAGAGCAAACAAAACAAAAAAATAAACAACAAAGCCAAACAACAAAAACTAAGCTAATTCTCCCTGTGTTGGCATGACTTAAAGAATTTCTTCCTAGCTCCTTACCCCTTACTCTTCCCAGACTCTAAGGACTACCATTTCTTTCTTCTGTGGGATTTACTAGTTTCTATAAGCAGATGAAAGTGTGTGATATTTGTCCATTCCTGGCTTATTTCACTGAGCACAGTGACCTCTGACTGACAGGATTTCATTCTCTTTAGAGCTGCACAACAGTCCATTGTGTGCACACATCGTGTTTTCTCTACCCCTTAGTTCACTGCTGAGCATCCAGGTTGAGCGTGGACTTTAACTTCCCTGAATGGTGCATGGTGCTGCCATAAAGCTGGGACGCAGGTGTCTCCGTGGTAGGCTTTCATCTCTTTTGGATTGGTACTTAGTGATGGAACTGCTGATGGGTTGGGTGGGTATCCTTCCTTCCTTCCTTCCTTCCTTCCTTCCTCTTTAGTTTAGAGGTATCCATACTGTTTTCCATATCTCTATACTAATTTACATTCCCATGAACAGTGAGGGCTCATTCCTCCACATCTTTGCCAGTATTTACTGCCTTTTGTCTTTTTGATAATAGCCATTTTGTCTGGGGTGGTGTGGGGTGGTGGTGGGGGTGTACATGATAGGGTAGTGGTGGGGGGTGTAGATGATATAGCCCATTGTGGGTTTGATTTGCATTTTCTCATCAGTTAGTGAGCTCCCCCCCATGTGCCTGTTAGCCAGTTGCATCTTCTTATAAGAAGTGTCTATTTCTTTAGTCCATTAAAAAAAAATGTTTCTTGGGTGCTCAGTTTTTTGAGTTCTTCATACAGCCTAGGCATTAATTTCTGTCAAATGATGAGTTTGCAAATATTTTCTCTCAATTTGTAGCTTATCTCTTTTTTTTAAAAAATTATATATACATATATGTCACATATATATGTGTATACATGTATATACATGTAACTATATATTTATATAGCTTGCTTGTATGTATGTCTGTGCACAACTTGTGTACCTAGTACCTAGTGAGTGAGGCTGGAAGAGGGTCTTCTAGGACTGGACAGAGACAGGGGAGGGGGGAGAGAAAGAAAGAGCATGTGCAGAGGGAGAGACAGAGAACCAAATGTCTGGGTTATATAGTGAAGAGCCGCTAGGGGAGAGGAAACCCAGGCCCTGGGCTGGAAAGTTCAGCTAGGGACTCAGGGACGCTGGGAGAACCTGGAGGCTACTTCTGCTTTGGGATGTTAAATACACACCCCAGCTGCTAGTTCTGAGTCTGAATTCCAACAAAAAGTCTGTGCTTTTGGGGATCCTGGTTTTAAAAAAATAAATGTCTGACACCAATGCCTTGAAGTGTGTCTCCCACATTTGTTTGGTTTGGTTTTGTTTGGTTAGTTTTTTATAGTAATTTCATAGTTTAAAGCTTTATGTTTATGTCTCTGATTGATTTGAGGTGTGTGTGTATATATATATGTGTGCGTGTGGAGAGAGAGAGAGAGAGAGAGAGAGAGAGAGAGAGAGAGAGAGAGAGAGAGAGAGAGAGAGAGAGAGAACAAGATTGTGTCAATTTACTGCATTTAGTTCAGCTTACCCGATCTCTCTCCCTTGGAGGTTTTGGCTCTGGGGCATGTGTTTGGCCTGTGTGCTTCTGGGGTTGCTAGGCTTATGTGGGACTGCCTCTAGGTCCTAGGAGGGAGGCTGTCATTGAGAGGAGGGTTGTGGAATAGGTCAGTACAGTATGGGAGATGAAACACATGTATTAGTCAGGGTTTCTGTTGCTGCAATGAAACACCATGACCAAGAAGCAAGTTGAGGAAGAAAAGATTTACTCTGCTTATACTTCTATATCACTTTCATCACCAAAGGAAGTCAGGACTGGAACTCACACAGGACAGGAACCTGGAGGCAGGAGCTGATGCAGAGGCCATGGAGAGATGATGCTTACTGACTTGCTTCCCCTGGCTTGCTCAGCCTGCTTTCTTATAGAACCCAGGTCTAACAGCCTAGTTAGCCTGGAATACTCACAGTGGGCCCTTCCACCCTTGATCGCTAATTGAAGAAAATGCCTTACAGCTGGATCTCATGGAGGCATTTCCTCAAGGGAGGCTCCTTTTTCTGTGACAACTCCAGCTTGTGTCAAGTTGACACACAAAACCAGCCAGTACACACTCGTCTGAGACCTTCCTATCTCCCCAGAGCTTATGTGATGCCAGCAGATGTAGTCGGAAGATCACGGATTGGGAAGGAGACTGTCCCCAATTCTTCCATGCGAGTGTTGCTGGTGCTGTGGCTGGACGCGCCTCCTTGGAGAGGTATGACACTAATAGTACCTTTTCCAGTTCCCAGGGCAGAGCTCAGGAGACGGCAGCACTTTGCATCAGTAGCTACAGTTTACGGGTTGAGAAAAAAACCTCCCATTTTTGTCACCAGGGAAGTTCAGATGGTGGAAGGCTTGTTAGGCACATTCCCAGCTCCCAGTAGACGGATACAGGCAGGGCTAGCATGTTGTGATAGTAGCCCCAGAACCATTGTTGTGAGTGGGACCATACCTTCTCCAGTTCTTGTGCTTCCAGCAAGGGAAGGTGTTGAAGTTAAATCCTGGTTCTGCCTCCCCACCTCATGCTCCCAGAAATGGGACTCAGACCCAAATTACATTTACAAATACCTTTACCATCTATAGGCTCTACTCTGATGAGATCAAAACTAAAGATACCCATTTATTCTTAACCTATATTTTGCCATGTGGCTAGTTACCTGTGCTCAGGTACCAAGTGCATGCTTCTCTTTACCTTATTTTGGGCTTCCCCTCTGCCTCCTTCTCTCCCAGAATTCTTTCTCCTCTTGATGTCCCACCTCTATCTCCTGCCTAAGCCATAGGCCATGAGCTTTTTGATTGACAGGTGAGGTATCCATACAATACACAGAATAACCTCTCTACAAGGCGGGATTGGGCTTAAAGTCGTGACATTGAAGTTGCAGGCTGCTGACCACCTACCTGCCTTCTACCATGTGTCTTTTTCTAACCGTGTGAGACCTGGGAAATCAGTTGAAGTTATGATTCACTTTATTCATTTCCGGAGAGCTGGTTCAGCCGTTACGAGCACACACTACTTTCCCCAGGATCCAAGTTCAGTTCCCAGCACCTACCGGTGATTCACCTCTGCCTGTAACTCCAGCTCCAGGGGATCCCACAACCTCAGCCTCCACAGGCACTGGAATTCACTTGGACACACCTCCACAGAGATATAGACACATACATATAATTTACTAATAAATAAATCTTTTGAAAAATCAACGTGTGGACAACCTCCACCAGACTCCTCCAGGCATTCTGCTACTGAGTATTTCTGTTTGGAACCAACCCTTGAAGAACGGAGATCAGCAGAGGTGGCTGGCCAGTCTGGTCAATGTAGCAATGATGTCACACTTCAAAATCCTTTGAGCGGAGCTTAACTCCCCAGCCAATGAAACCTGAGCTCTGTGAAAGTCAAGCCCTGCAGCAACTCCTTTGGCCCCCTCCTCCACAGTGCCCTGCTACCACAGATCTCCCAGGCTGCTCTGGGCTCAACAGCACCCACCTTCTTTACCTGTTGGCCACAAAACAAGTGTTTTTCCCATTTCAAAAATCTCAGTAAGACAGTATTGGCTTCTGCACATGTTAGGCCGTGGATCCTTGTTTCAGAACAATTTCTGGCAACGATATGGGACGCTGAGTCTCTCTCTACCTTCCTAATGCTCTGGGTTCCTCAACTGGACCTGGCTTTGGTTGCTGACTGTCAGTGGTCACGTCGGCTGAGGCTAGTAGAACCTGCTTCCCCGCTGTGGCGCTTCTGACTTCCATCCTGCAGAAAGAATCTTCACTGGGTCTAAGAGAGGAAGCCGTTCAACTCAGAGGGGCCCCTTGGGCTTAGAGACATAAATTGTCTCTCCAGTTTAGTGGCATAAATTGTCCCTCAGCTTTTGAGTTTCAGGGGCGAAGGAATCCCTTTGTGAGTCCTGGTATAGAGAACTCTCCTGCACCTAATTCTAAGGCAGATCCATGCTCCACTGGCAGACTGTTTATCTATGATAAGGTCTGGGGTGGACTGCACTGTGCTCTGATTTAATGTAATTTTTTTAAAATGCTTTTTAGCGTCTGCTTGTGTTTTATTAGTCTGTGTTATGATGACTGTCAGAAGCGAAGGGATTGAGTGGCTGTAGCAATAGTCCTGTTAGAAATTAATGTCAATGATGGTCTTTTGATCCTATAAAAAAGAGAGAGACTAATGTTCCCTCTGGTTCCCTCTAGGCACCCCCAGGTGACTAAGTCTTGATGGGAGCATCAAAGACGACACTTCTCAAGATGTGAGGCAGCTTTACAGAGAACCAGCCAAGAGCACACTCTGCTCCAGGGGTGGAAGGAAGGTCTCTAGGAACTCATCTGGGAGATTTGAATTGTGAGTGGTCACCCCAGACCTGTGCTACTCCACACCTGCGCTGACCGCCACCTGCGCTGCCCCACACCTGGGCCACTCCACACCTGTGCTAGTCACCCCGCACCTGCGCTGCCCCACACCTGGGCCACTCTACACCTGTGCTAGTCACCCCGCACCTGCGCTGCCCCACACCTGCGCCACTCCACACTCAAGCCACTCTACACCTGTGCTAGTCACCCCGCACCTGCGCTGCCCCACACCTGGGCCACTCTACACCTGTGCTAGTCACCCCGCACCTGCGCTGCCCCACACCTGGGCCACTCCACACCTGTGCTAGTCACCCCGCACCTGCGCTGCCCCACACCTGGGCCACTCCACACCTGTGCTAGTCACCCCGCACCTGCGCTGCCCCACACCTGGGCCACTCTACACCTGTGCTAGTCACCCCACACCTGTGCTGCCCCACACCTGGGCCACTCCACACCTGTGCTAGTCACCCCGCACCTGCGCTGCCCCACACCCGGGCCACTCCACACCTGTGCTAGTCACCCCGCACCTGCGCTGCCCCACACCTGGGCCACTCTACACCTGCGCTAGTCACCCCGCACCTGTGCTGCCTCCCACCTGCGCTGCCCCACACCTGGGCCCACACCTGGATTTGGGGGTTTTCCAAGTCATATAAAATGGTTTTTCTGCCCTGCTAACACCTCTGAGGGAAGGAATCACTGCAACAGCACATTATGGACCTTAAGTAGTTCTTACCTACATATGGCAGTCCTTACCTACACATGGCAGTCCTTACCCACGAGTGGCAGTCAGAGGGCTCCTTGCAGGAATCAGTTCTCTCTTCCTAAGGTGCAGGTTTCCTACTGCCACCATGAGAGTTCCAGGGACCTCAGACTTAGCAGAAAATGCCTTTGCCTGCTGAATCATCTTCAACAGGTTCTAAAGGACAAGTGTTGCAAAGGAAAACTTATTAGTGATCGAATTAGCTGAAATTAGAAAGAGATATACATTGTTTTCTTTAAAAACAAACAAACAAATTCTTTATACACAAAACAAGAAAGATTTCATGAAATTTTATCCTAATCCTCGGAAAGGTGTGAAAATCTAATGGTCCTGACTTAATGCTGTCAGTCAAGTTTTTTTCTCCCACAGCTGTCCTCTGGCCTTTGCATAAGTGCTGTGGCACATACACCACCAACTTCTGACACTAAATAATTTAGAAACTCAGTTAAGAAGTAAATAGTTTTTTTTTTTACTGTCTTTGATACAGATTGGTGGGACTTTAGAAAATTATGCTTCTAGGTTTGAAACTTTTTCAAAGTGTATTTTTATTTCTGCTTTTACTAGTTTTGTTTTGTTTTCTTTTCCATGTAAAAGTTTGTACCTGTTGCCTGTCCAAATGTATACAATTCCTAAGAATAATAATAAAAAAATGCTGGTAGTCCAGTACTTCAAGATGACAGCTTTCCTCTATAGAAAATATAAAATTGAACTTAACAATGAACATCAGGTGCTGTGTGGTAGTGGCACATGCCTTTAATTCCAGCACTTGGGAGGCAGAGGCAGGTGGATCTCTGAGTTTGAGGCCAGCCTTGTCTACCGAGTGGGTTCTAGGACAGCCAGGGCTACACAGAGAAACCAAACACACACACACACACACACACACACACAAAACTAATCAACTAACCAACTAAAACAAAACGATGCCCCCCCCCCAAAAAAACAAACAAACAGGCAAACCAAAGTGTGAGGCCATTCTGTCTAAAGCCGTGTGCTGTCCCAGCGTGGCTGAGAGGGTATGGTGCTGTATTACTTTTCTGTTGCTCTGATTAAACAGTCTGACTAATGACAACTTAAGTAAGAGACGGTTTATTATGGCTTTCAGCTCTAGAGGAATAAGAGCCCATTGTGGTGTAGAGAAAGCCTGGTAACTGTGGAGGACAGTTTGACAGGAGCAGGAAGCTGAAAGATCACACCTCACAGCAGGCTTGAAGCCGAGAGAGAACTGGAAGCTCCCAAGGCCCACCCCCTACTGACATACATCTTTCACCAAGGCCACACCTTCACACAATCTCTCTAAACCGCATCACTAGCTGGGGACCAAGCATTCAATGCCCGAACCTCTGGGAGCCATTTCTCACTCAAACCATAAGCAGTGGCTGTTAAGTTTTGGTCTGTTGCTATGTATTGTAATGCTAAATTCTGTACTGGAAGGTCTAGGCCTACAAGTGACCTCTCAAGTTTACCAGCTTTTGTTGTGCAAAGCTTGTTTCTTAATTTAAAACTATTGGTTAAATAAAGATGTTGACAGCCTGGGCAAAAGAGCAGTAGGTGGAGTTTTGATTTCGGAGCTTGGGGTCTGAGAAGACTTTGAGGAAGGAGAGGGGAAAAGATGAGGAGAGAAGATGCCATGGGGTAAGGGATTGTAAGAACTGGCCATGTAGACTGGCCAATCAGAGTAAGAGTGGCCCACTGTACTGGCTTGTTTTGTGTCAACTTGATACAAGCTGGAGTTATAGAGAAAGGAGCTTCAGGTGAGGAAGTGCCTCCATGAGATCCAGCTGTAAGGCATTTTCTCAATTAGTGATCAAGCGGGGAGGGCCCCTTATGGGTGGTGCCATCCCTGGGTGGTAATCTTGGGTTCTTTATGAAAGCAAGCTGAGCAAGCCAGGGGAAGCAAGCAGTAAGTAACATCCCTCTGTGGCTCCTGCATCAGCTCCTGCTTTCTGACCTGTTTGAGTTCCAGTCCTGACAGCAGCATGAAAGTATAAGCTCAATAAACCCTTTCCTTCCCAACTTGCTTCTTGGTCATGATGTTTGTGCCGGAATAGAAACCCTGACTAAGACACTCATGTAGAACATGGTAAGTCATATCTCTGGGTTATTGGCAAGGAGGTAAACATAATAGCATAGAGGGTTGATAACTGCCCAGCTCTAGTACTTTCAAGGCTTATTATAAATGTAAAGGTTGTATGTCTCTTATCTGGGAACTGAATGATCAAAGGCAGGGTAGAAACCCCTGATTGAGATTAAATAGTTATTACTACAAATGATTCCAAATGATCAATGACTTTCCCTCCATTGTGGAACCAGATCAAACCTACCCCCAGGTCAGGTCCATCCTGGCAATGAGGTATAGTCAACACCAGCAATGTCTTCAGAGAACAAGAGCAATGAATAATGAAATGTGAGCACTCTCAGAATTAAGGTGGAGTCATGTGTGTTGACTTGGACAAAAAGTACATAAAAGTACATAAAGCTGGGAATTATGAAGAAAGAGGTCTTATATATGATTGCTTAATAAGATGACTATCACAAAAGACTCTCTGGGCTCCAAATATTCTCAAGTATTTTCACAGAGAGTAATCCTACAAGTACTCAGATCCATGCCTAGTCAACATTTGACTGCTGCCAGTAATTATGAGTAACTGTGGCCAAGTATTATTGCCTAGGTTTCTAATAGAATTCTTGTTTTATCTTTCAAAGCTTTCATCTGCCCAAGTATTTTTTTTAAAAAAATATTATTAGGTGTGTGTGTGTGTGTGTGTGTGTGTGCGCAATTGAGTGTGTATGAGCATGCATATGGAGCATGCATGGGGAGATCAGGGTGTCACTTTCAGGGGCTGGTTCTCCCCTTCCATCATAGGTTCTACAGATCCAATTCACATCACCAGCAGGACACTACCCACTGAGCCATCTCAGCAGCTACCATGTAGTTCTTGATCAGCAGGTCACGTCTAATGACTTCCTGAGTCAGGAGGAGCTAGGAGGCTCATATCCCACCAGCTGTACTGCATGCCTTGGCCAACCAGTGATGCTCAAATACTGTCTGACTATGAACATCAGAAAGTTATCTCAATTCTAGATATTTTTGAGAGGTAAGGTCGCACTCTGTAGCCCAGCCTGGCCTAGAATTCTCTAGTTCAGGCTGGCTACCTCCTGATTCAATTTCCTGAGGGCTGGATTGTAGGGATAAGCCATCGTGCACATCAAAGTATAGTTAGTAGAGGAAAGTTTTTCTTCTGTGTCATTTGCTTTGCATATACTTCATTAATACAATCTCTCTCTCTCTCTCTCTCTCTCTCTCTCTCTCTCTCTCTCCCATTTCTTTATCACTCCCTTCTCTCTTCATTTCTTTTTAACAGCACTGGGGATGAGGCTCAGCTCTTGTGCACACCAGGCAGGTATTCTCCCAATGAGCTGCATCTTAGTGTCTTCTTAGATATTCTTGTCAGTTATTAATTCATCTTCAGTTACTTTCCAGGAAGAATAAGAACAAGGTGGATCACATTCATACAGTCATCTTCGCTGGAAGGTTTTAACCCTCACCTACTACTAGAACCCAAACAAATGGCAAAAATGGGTGCTAATAAGTTAAAAAAAATCTTTTTTTATTGATTCTTTGTGAATTTCACTCCATGCATTCCAATCCCTTTAATCTCCCCATTGCTCCATATCTGCTCTTCACCCTTGCAACCCCCCTTAAAAGAAAACAAACAAAAACTACTACTACTACTACTACTACTACTACTACTACCAACACCATCACCACCACCAACAACAACAATAATACCACCTTGCCACGCAAGTTGTGATGTGTCACAGTGTGTCACACAGTATACCCTTTTGTCCACACATCTTTACTTAAAAATGTTCATTGCAATGGGTCATTGGTTTGGTTCAAGGCCTCAGGCGTTTGCTACACTATCAATACTGGATCCTCACCGGAACTCCTCTCAAACATCCTGTTGTTGCTCTGTGTTTTGGAGACCCTGCAGCTTTGGTTCTACAGGACTGTCCCCTTCATGTGCTCCAGCAGTTCATAAATGCTTGGCCAGGGAGTGGCACTATTAGGAAGTGTGGCCTTGTTGGAGTAGGTGTGACCTTGTTGAAGGAAGTGTGTCACTGTGGGGGTGGGCAATGAGACTCTCCTCCTAACCATGTGGGAGTCAGCCTTTTCCTAGTGGCCTTCAGATGAAGATGTAGAACTCTCAGCATCTCCTGCACCATGGCTGCCTAGACGCTGCCATGCTCCCGCCTTGATGATAATGGACTGAATCACTGGACCTGTAAGCCAGTTCCAATTAAATATTGTCCTTATAAGAGTTGCCTTGGTTATGGTGTCTGTTCAAAGCAGTAAAACCCTAACTGAGACAGATGGGGTAGATGTTGGGGTGGGCCAACTCAAAAGCCTGGCTCTGGGCCTGGCTGGTAGCTGGGTTGGTCAGTCTGCCAGATCTTCAACTCTCCTGCACCCCTGTTACCAGGAGCACCTCTACTGTGCTGCCCAGGCAAGGTGCGGGACCTGCTCTCTCTAGTGCTGTATCCTGCAAGGGACAGGACCAGTTGCTGGCCCTGTGTGTTGGGGGGTCATCTCTCCTGCGCTCATGTCTCCTTATGGCCAACAAGGGGCAGGCCAGCACTCTTAAGCCTATGCCCTTGGGCTTGGCTCACCTGCAACCCCCACAACCAGGGACAGCACTACTGTACTTCCTGGACTAGATGCAGCCTGCTCTCTGGAGTGATGCATCCCATGAGGGGTGGGGCCACCTCTTCCTAAGCTCTCAGATATCAACATGGCCCCAGATGGTGGCGCAGACCAGGGATGTCTGCATGGCCTTGGGTGGTAACATGGGCTCTGGACATTGACCCAGACCCCCACTGCTGCATGGCCACAGACCCAGACATGATCCTCAGTGACAGCATAGGCTAGGACCTGACCATGGTCGTAGGTGGCAGTGCAGGCTCCTGACATCTCCAGTTCTGCCTCTCTTCATTGTGCTCACATTATTCCCTTTTTATCACTTATTTGCTCATTTTAGTGATGCTGGGCTTCTGGGCATCTTCTGCCTGGCCCGTGCTGAGAGGTAGGGGATCAGGATCCAGTTGCTGAGACTTTAAAGTGAGAAAAGTCAGTAACAGGCCCATCCTCTGACCCCTTGGATTGGCCCCTCCTCTCATTTTTAGTTATCTTCAGTTGGTCTCTACCAGACTGGGTTAACCTTTCTGTTCTCTGAGTCTGCAATAATTTTTAGTCTAGGCAACACTTATCTGTTTAGGTTGACCAGATAAATGGTTGCTTCCCATTAATGATGGTTACCTTAATCTTAGAGAGCCATCCCTCAACTCAAAACAGATCAACAGTGTCTTAGTCAGGTTTCTATTCCTGCACAAACATCATGACCAAGAAGCAAGTTGAGGAGGAAAGGGTTTATTTAGCTTACAGTCCACATTGCTGTTTATCACCAAAGGGAGTCAGGACTGGAACTCAAGTAGGTCAGGAAGCAGGAGTTGATACAGAGGCCATGGAGGGATGTTTCTTACTGGCTTGCTTCCCCTGGCTTTCTCAGCTTGCTTCCTTATAGAACCCAAGACCTCCAGCCTAGGGATGGCACCACCCACAATGGGCCCTCCCCGCTTGATCAGTAATTGAGAAAATGCCTTACAGCTGGGTCTCATGGAGGCATTTTCTCAAGGGAGGCTCCTTTCATGTCGATAACTCCAGCTTGTGTCAAGTTGACACATAAAGCCAGCCAGTACAAACAGAATATAGCTTGTCACTAATTCTTCATGACTTAGAACTCAGCAAGGACAAAGAGGGCATTGAAATTGGTTAAAGCTTCAACATAGACATAAATCCCTACATAGAAGAATATGAGGAGGTACAGTAGCGATCTAGTACTTGGGAGGCAGAGCCAGGCTAATCTTGAGCCAAGCTATGTGGTGAAGCCCCACACTAAAAGACTAAGTATTGGGGGGATGTAGCAAAGCATTGGGGAGCTTGCCTGGCATGGGCAAGGACCTGGGTTCAAATTACAGCCAGGAAAAAAAAAACCCTTAATAACAAAGTCGTTAATTATTGTTCAGAAAAAGTCTTTCTTACAGTTTGAAATTGATATTTTTAGAATGGAGATAAGCAGGGAAAAGTCTGCTTGGACAATTTACCCCAAGTTCAAAAACTCATGCAGAACATAACTCTTACCACCCCCATAAAACAATGTGTCCTGTCTAAAGGCAAGCCACCCAACCAGTATGTGACTTCCCCTTCTCTTTATGAATTACCCTGATAGCAACTGATCTCAGTGGCAGATTTGACTTTGTGGTCCCTGTGGAGAGTTTTGGGGGCTGCTTCAAGGAATTTGGCAGGAATTTGACATTGGTCCAGAATATGGAAGTAGGCTCAAGATTTTGATCATCTTGATAAGTCCCTGAAGACCTGGGGAATTTGTTTATTGCCTTGTTTGTTCCTTGACTGTTTTTGTTTATTGCCTCTTTTGTTCCTTGACCTAGAGTTGACTTTATTCTTTGCATGTACTTGGAGTGGTATAAACGCAGGCTGGAATAAAATAAACCCGCTTCAGCCTCGGTATTGGCTGAAGTCAGGGTAGCTGGCCTTTGTTCAAAAGTGTTCCATTTCCTCTGCTAACTTAGTTCATGTCCTATCCTTGCTCATTCCCAAGTCTATCCCTCAATCGCTGTCTGAAAATGCAACTCTTCCTTTTAGATCTGTGGAGCTGGGTATGGGGCTCCTATTCTCAGCTATGTTGGCTGCACTCTGCTAGTTACTAAGCTTGCCAGAAGGCTGCTGCTATGGTTTGAGTGAGATTGGCCGGACTGGAGAGATGGCTCAGCCGTTATAGGCTAGGCTCACAACCAAAAATATAAGAGAATGGCTCCCACAGGCTCTTATATTTGAGTACTTTGTCCTTAGTAGGTAGAACTATTTGAGAAGGATGAGAAAGTATGGCTTTGTTGAAGGAGATGTGTCACTGGGGGTGGGCTTTGGGGATTTCAAAAGGTTTTCTCTGTTTCCTACTGGCAGGTCAAACGGAAGCTCTCAGCTACTGCTCAGATGCCTGCTTGCCTGCTGCTATGTTCCCTGGCATGATGGTCCTGGACTCTAATCCTTTCAAACTGTAAGCCCCAAATCTTCTGTCTATAAGTTGCTTTGGTCATAATGTCTCTTCACAACAATAGAGAAGTAACTAAGACGCCTAAATGCTTCACGTCTCTCCTCTCCCTGTGAGGTATCTATAAAGAGCGACAGGCCTTGAGAAGGTATGTAACAGTACAGCAGTCACAAGCATTAACCTGCCTGGAAGTGCTACTAAACTCTGCCCTCAGCTCTATGAGGCTCAGATTATCATAAAGCACCTTTATCTCCTCTTGATGCTTTTAACTATGAAAACAAACCTTTTTCTCCCCTTACTTTTTAACGAGAGTTTTGAAATCAGAAGATAGAGCCAGGATCTTCACATTACACTGTTAAAAGCTGTAAGCTGTATTGAGTATTTTTTTTAAAAGATTATATTTATTTAATGTTTGTGAGTACACTGTCGCTATCTTCAGACACACCAGAAGAGGGTATTGGATCCCATTACAGATGGTTGTGAGCCACCACGTGGTTGCTTGGGATTGAACTCAGGACCTCTAGAGCAGTCAGTGCTCTTAACTGCTGAACCATCTCTCCAACCCTGAGCATTTTCATTCACAGGTTTTAGTTTTGAAGCATCTCAACCTTAGGAAAGACCAGCATCTCAATGACCAAGTCTGAATGTCCTCAGTAAAGCCCTAAGGCTAATTTACCATCAGCTTCTGTTTGAAAAAAAAAATCAGAATTTTTTAGTAAGGGGAAAAGCTTATATCCTCGGAGATCTATGTCTGAGAAGATGCTGATATTTCACGCCAGATCTCTGACCAAGGACCCCATTTCAACCCCTTTCTTATTTGCTTGTATAGTTCAGAAGGCTGTTGGGCTCTATTTTATAGGGAGCCAGGTCAAACCCCATTTCAACCCCTTTCTTATTTGCTTGTATAGTTCAGAAGGCTGTTGGGCTCTATTTTATAGGGAGCCAGGTCAAATAATGGGCCAATTTTTAAGGACAAGACCACCACATAAAGTTCATGCCAGTGATGGACATGGATATATTATCTGTTTGATTCCAATTATCTGTTTCCTTTTTCCTATTTCTAGATCTGCCTCAGAGAGAGGTGAGGGGGCCGTGACAGGGCCACAGTTTCTAGATAAGGCTGGTTCAGGATGCATCCAGGCTCCCTCTTGGTAAGTGTGAGCTGTGACTGAAGAGGAGCTCTTTTCATACTTCTCACAGTTTGGTGTCTTCGTACCTCAAGCCCAGACTCAGCACAGGTGGTTTTTGCAATGGTTCCCTTCTCACCTGTATGAAGTAGTGCTCAGAGATGGATGGCGTGGACTTCATCAAGGATAAAAGTAAAAAAAAGTCTCCAACTCCAACCTCAATGAGAAATATAAATGAATGAATGCTCACAGTCTCAGTTCACATCCCCATGAAAAGTTTAGTCAAATAAAAAGATTGTGCATATAGATTTAGGTGATCTATCCCCCCACCCCCAGCCCCATTTTCTTTTTGGAGACAGGATTTTATGTAGCCAAGGCTAGCCTCTAGCAAATTCAATATATAGCTGAGGATGACCTTGACACTCTAATCCTCCAGCCTCGATGTTCTGAATGCTGGGATGTGCACCACAACTCCCAGTCTTTTGTAGTATTAGACACAGAACACTGAACTCAGTACATCCTGGGCAAGCACTCTACCAGCTTACCTACAGCCTCTACTTTTCTGTATCACTTTTCATCAGTTAAAAAAATCCATCCAGACTGGGATTATCTCAATCCTCTATTATACTTTCAATTTTCCTTTCATTGCTCTGTGAATATTCTCATTGGCATCATCAACTCATAAAAACATCAGCAAATACTATATAAATAAAATGTGACTTGAAGTAGGCCTGTCTATCTGCACCTATCTATAAAACTGATCCCCAGGGATATAAATATCTATTAGGAACACAGTGAACAGGTTTATCTAGCTGTGGTGGCACACGACTGTAAAATTACTCAGGCAGAAGGTTGAAGGTTCAAGCAGGGCATTAGGGAATTCAGATCAGTAGTAGAGCACTTAGTTGGATGACTACCGGATTCAATTCCCAGTATTGAAAATACAAACAATACAGCTTAAAATAATTATAGTTTAGAAGCCAGCTGGGTTCTGCTCTACAGGGAGCTGAGTCACATAAAGTTTCGTGACAGAGATGGACATGGATATAGACATATGCCTTCAAGACACAGAGAAAAAAATAAGTGGTACCCAGACCATGAGAATAAAATTCACATGAATAAGAGAAATAAACTTTCCCAGTATTTTGTGTAGATTTTTAGGATGCTGTCTCCAAATACATTCAAAATGAGGACCTATTTCCCAATCTTAAGCATAAGTGAGGATGTAGACCTGAGGCTTGCCTGCCTTGAAAATTTGGGTGAAATAGAACTGAAGGCTAGATAGATGTTTTCCGTTTGAGTTTTAGGTCTTACTGACTACACCATCACTAGTGCCTGCATGCCAGAGCTGTTTAACTTTACAGTTAAAGAACTCACATGGCATGGAGACTCCTTGCTGTATCTGATACAATTGTAGTGTAATTCTTGTGTCAGAGGTGTGACTAGTAAGTGATTTTACTCTAAATCAAACTTAACGTTCATAGTTTACGGACTCCATCATCATAGTGCTGAATTGACTTTCTGAAAGGTGAAAGCCATAGATTTCCCTCGTTACATCAAACTAAGAACTAGATATGATTTCTCTGTTTTGACTTTTGTATTCTATAGAAAACCAGACTGTGCTTTAGGAGATTATATGTTGTATAAATACTACCAAAGCCCACATTTGTGGACCGGATTATGGGTTAACTATCAACCGTCCCATTGAGAACTGTTCTAGAGAATTGCTAAGGACCTGGAAGGAAAGCATACAGCCCAGAAAGAGAATGAAAAGGGCAGCCGCAGTGGCGAGACAGTCTAGAGAACTGCAACAGTCTGGAGCTATCAGGCTGCACCTCTGCTGAAGTAATGCCACTTACCCAAGACAGTCAGGAACACTATGCAAGTTATCACATACTGTCTGTAAATTAAATAGAGATGCCTCAGCGGTTTAGAGCATTGACTGCTCTTCTGAACGTCCTGAGTTCAAACCCCAGCAACCACATGGTGGCTCACAACCATCTGTAATGAGATCTGATGCCCTCTTCTGGGGTGTCTGAAGACAGTTACAGTGTACTTACATATAATAAAAAATAAAGAAATCTTTGGGCCAGAGAAAGCAGGGCTGGAGAGAGAAGAAAAGGTGTCTGAAGACAGCTACAGTGTACTCACATATAATAAATAAATAAATCTTTAAAAAAAAAAAGAAAAAGAAAGAAAGACCTCTGTATCGAGTAACACCAGATTCTTAAAAAAAAAAATTGACATCAAGATATTTATGCAAAAATGTAGAATCTTACTAATACCAGAGAAAGTGTTAAGTTACCGATATAGTGTAGAGAGAATATCTGATGTATTGTATAGATGCAACACTGGCCAATTAAAAAAAAAAGTATGACCTATAGGAAAGGGTAGAATAGAAGGTAGAGCGTCCTGGAGGCAGAAAGAATTCTGGGATAGAGCCAGGTGGGGGAGATTCTCCTGGGAAGATGTGATGAGATGGACTCATGGTACCTGAGCACAGGTAACCTGCCATGTGGCAGAATGTAGGTTACAGTAAATGGGTTGTTTTAAATTATGATCTAGTCAGAGAAGAGCCTAGTTATATGGCCAAGGTGTTTGTAAATATATTTTGAGTCTGAGTTTTATTTCTGGGAGCATGGGATTGAGAGAAAGAACCAGGATCCACAAACTTGTGCAATATAGAATGTTAGATTATGACTGTAGTGGCGTGTCACTTTGGCATATAAAAAATACACCTTATCGTAAACATGCGTATGCCTAGACATTTTCCTTATTTTTCTCTACTTTATCACACTATGTTAGCGCACATTTCCCTGTTTTTTGATATGGTATTGCAACATAGTATGGTCTTGCTTGGTAGTTCATACTGGCCTCAAACTCACTACATAACCCCGTACTGGCCTTGAACACTGACAATCCTTCTGCTTGGTAGTTCATACTGGTCTCAAACTCACTACATAACCCCGTACTGGCCTTGAACACTGACAATCCTTCTGCTTCGACCTTCTCCTTACTGGATCCAAGGTGTGACATCCACATTTCAAAGGTGCCTCAGGTCTCACATTCTTTTAAAAGTCCTCCCTCCATCATGTAGACAAGAGAAACTAGTGATAGTTACGTGGGGCCAGTAGTGAACTATAGGTGTTTACCAGATATCATAGTTTAATAAATCTGACTCCTCACTACAGTCTATTCCCTACCCCAAAAGTGCCGATTGACATGTTTTGCAGCTCTAGAGCCCCACAGAAACAAGTGTTATCCACACTAATGCTTAAAAGAGTAGGAATTCTTCATAGCCACTTCTATAACAGCATTCTATCACCCTCTTCCAGCAGGACCAAGCTGAAGACATCGCTTTCAACGGATGACTTCAAAGCCTACAGTATTAGAATAGCACACAGCACACACTAGGGTAAAAACCTGCCTTTTTACGGATGCCATCAAAATAAGTTTATACTGGAAGCAACCTCAGCAAGATTATTTTTTTAGTGGCATGTTATATTTTACTGAATTAAGTCAAATAATTAAAAATTATATATAAAATGTATTTTAGCTCTAGTAAATCTAGAAATATTGAAATCGTTGTTAATAACACTTGTTATAACACCTTTGGCAAATTGACCAGACCCATTATAGAAATATCTTCCTAGTGTTCTCTGGAGAAAAGTGGAAATTTATATTGTTAAATTCGGAAACACAAAATTCTAAATTAACTAATTTATATATTATTCAATTTCTCTGTTTCTAAGTTCTTGACCCATATGGTTCATTTATTCATTAAGTGTAGACATTAAGATATCACCAATTTGGAATTTAATATATACTCTATTTCCATTCTGCCCAAAACAGTTTCATAAAAAACCTAGTCTAATGTCATGAGACCATCATTACCATTGATATAAAAATCATTTCAGTTTTAAAATAATTGTGTACTAAAATCTTAAATAAAACCTTTCAAAAAGCTGGCAGATTAAACTCGCCTTTGGTTTAGCCAAACTAAAATTCAAAATAATATGTAGTTCATTTCTAGTATGAATTTATTTCTAAGCTTTTCATTTTAATTCCATTAAATTTTCTGCGATAAGTAATATATTTAGTTGTGTCTAAGTTACACATATTATTTTTGCACACTGGTGTTCCATAATAAATTTTAATGTCCTTATAATGGTATTCTGGTTGCAGACTTATTAAACAAAATCTCCACAGCTTGTATACATAAATACGTTTCTATATTATATTAGCTTATTTTTTCAGCATACACATGGAATGCCTTCCTATACTTGGATATTATTACTGTGACTTTTGGGTGTCTCCTTCAAGAATAGCACTAATTCTTTTCCTAAAGTAATTGAAAGAGCTGCAGGATGTCATGACTAGTCAACAGTTACCATGTATCAAATTAAGCCAAAGGTGGCTTTTCAATCTGGAAGACTCAATTAAACAGTTCTAAGAAAGTTAATTTTGTCATCTTATGGCTTTGTTCTGTTTTTAAAGTTATGTAACTTTATATATACACCTTATTTTGGTAAACTCCACATATTTGGCTTAGTTGTTCTCTTAACTAGAATGTCCTGAGAATACTCCTACACTATCCCTGTTTAATTTCCAATCTCATATATTTCATTTTTTCTCCATGAAAAAGGTTTATTCTCCCATCTCTTCTAGAGATTGCACCTGTCGGTAATCACAGGTGTGCTTAAAAAAAGGGGGGGGGGCAATTTTGAAACTTTGATTTAAATAAAGAATCAAAAGCTATTTTCACATGACATAACCACTTCAAATTTCCTGAGTCCAAAGTCCCCAACACCTGCCAAGAAACCTTTCCTGAGTCTGAAGTTGAACCCAGGCCATGGCCCTGGGGTGCCTGAAAGCTTCATGCAATGTTTCTACATATCTATATAAAGTGCACTAGGTCTAAGTCAAGATGATATTCCTGATTAATTACAGTAGATTTAGATTAAGAGTTCATGTTTAGGTGTGTACTGACTACACTGTCTTGCAAACCAGCCACACCCTTAGAAATTTAGCTCTCTCTTCTGAAGTTAAGGACCAGGATGGCTGGCTTTCTAGTTCATGAAATAGTTCAAAGTCTCTAAAGAGGGCAAGTGGCTTTGAGGCATGCTTTGTCAAGAAATGTAACATACATTTGCTGTCTTGTCTCATATTACACAATAAAACTATTTCTTGTGAGTGTAAAAAGTTATTCTCACTTCAATTATGTTGATGTTCGTGTTTTATTTACATAACTTTCAAGAGCCCATGATTTTTGAAAACTTTGCCCTTTAGTTTGACTTCAAGCAAACATTAACGGCAAACTAGTAGGCTGTGAAATACCAATAACATATAAACAATTCTATCACGAAAAGCTCATTCACTGCAGTTTTTGCAAAAACAGTAATGAAATTTAAATTCCATTTTGACTTTTGCTGATTCTAAATGAAAGAGTTTAGTTTCTTGCTAAGTTTGGGTTTGAAAACCCAAATATTACAATACAAATGAGTTGAGACACTTGAAAAAGAAAAGACTTCAAACTTTAAAAAGTTAGAGAAAGGTGAGAGCCCTGTATCTTTAAAACACTTTTCTACATTTCTTGACTATGAGTAAGCATTTCCGGTTCTTCCCTGAGAAAAATCTGTCTGACTGGGTGGGTGATTCAAAAGAAAATCCAAGCTACAAGAAGAATGAAAACTTCCTGGCGCACCTATAGCTGGTCTGTGTGAAAAAAGGCTTGTTAAGATTAGCAAACAAGTAGTGGATGGCCAGGCTGAACCGCGGCAAGAGTGACATCTACCATTTTGGTGTTACCCTGGCACAGACCACTCTACATAAGGGCCGCCAACTTCTCTATTTAACTCTAAAAATCTCACCTGGGAGAAGGCCCTGAGAAAACCTAGCTCCTCCGAAGGGACCCAAGAATATCAACAACTGTAAAACAGCAAGGAATTCACCTCAGTCTTTGTGCAGCCTGTTATCAAATTTATAAAGCAAACAACACATTAATTAAATTCTAGAGTCGCACAGAAACCTAAACTGGAATGGCAAATCTTGCCTTAGCCTCCTTACCAGAAAACTGACTGCTCTGCGCCTGCCCATGCATCCAGTACAAGCTTGTCCAAACTTTTAGAAACCAAAGACGCCTGTGACACAAGGCAGCACACAGGAACCATCAGATCCCTGGTGAAACCTGACCTCTCAGCAAGGACTCCAGGAAGAAGAAAAGATCAGAGGAGACCAGCTCTGCGGGGGTCTTCCCGAGGAGACCCTGGAATGAACGTATTTATTTTTACGCTGCCAACTGCTGATCGCTTTACAGAAATGCACCATGCTGTAGCTCTGCGTGGAGCTGAGAACAACAGAAACATTTATTAACGTTATAATTATAATTACTCTTTAACAAAGCTATTATTAAATAACCTGTACAAAGTCCGAATCGGGCCTAGCAAAAACTTAAGCCCTGTTTTTGACTCTCCCAAGGTCCTTCTGGTTTCTTTCTTTCTTTCTTTCTTTCTTTCTTTCTTTCTTTCTTTCTTTCTTTCTTTCTTTCTTTCTTTCTTTCTTTCTTTCTTTCTTTTCTTTCTTTCTTTTTTTTCCCAGCAGAGACTCCAACAAGCAAGGCCAGCCCTGGGTAGAATCCCCTAATGTAAATCTCCCAGGCAGGTGATGGCTTGGATTTTGGAATCCTCCTGGGATAGATAACTCGGGGTTCTCAACTACTCCGACCCAGTTTCCAGCCCCTGCCTGCCCTGCCCTCCGCTCTTGGGCCGGGCGGCAGGACTTTGCTTCGGGAGGAGGACAATAAAAAAGTTCATTTTTAAAGTTTCCTCTCTGTCAGCTACCTCGATGGCAAGTACCCGCGTGCCAGCAAAGGTGCTGGGAAGGATGTCTTGAGCAGGAATGGCCTCGGAAGTGCCCCACCGCACTCATAGGTCCCGCGGGTTCTCCCGCTTCACCCCGGCCTCAGCGACTTTGAGCTTCTTATTTTGGTGCGTCTTCACGTGCTTGGCGAGGTGATCGCTTCGCATGAAGCGTTTGCCGCACTCGGGACAGGCGAAGCGCTTCTCGCCCGTGTGAGTCCGCAGATGCCGCTGCAGCTCGTCAGAGCGCGTGAAGCTCTTGCCGCAGAAGAGCCAGTTGCACACGAAGGGCCGCTCGCCCGTGTGCCAGCGCAGGTGCGCCTTCAGGTGCGACGTTTTGCCGTACACCTTGCCGCAGCCTGGCACGTGGCACACGTGTTGCTTCTTTTTGCCCGGCTCCGCCTCGGGGGCACCGCCAGCCGCCTGGCAGTTGGGGCAGCGGCAGCGGCGGCACCTCCTGGCCGTGGCCGCCAGGGGGGCCTTGGTCTGCAGCAGCGCGGCGATCTGGCTCTGGTACTGTGCAAAGTCCGACGGGCCCAACACTAGACCCCGTTGCAGGGCCGCAGCCGCCGCTGCAGCAGCGGCAGCCGAAGCAGGGAAGCGGGGAGCGTGGGGAGGCCCCGCACAGGCGCTGGAGAGGCTGGTCCCGGGAATCCCGGAGCTCCCGGGCCCCGCGCCGGACTGCGGGATGCTCCACCAGGGGAGGTCGTCCGGAGCCGGGGCGGGGGACAACTGGCGGCAGGTGGGCGGTGGAGGCGGTGGCGGCGGCGGGGGCAGTAGGTTGGAGTAGCCCGGGGGCAGCGTGGCCTGCGCGGCATAGGGCACGTAGGCGGGCGCGCAGCTGGCAGGCAGAGCCGCCATGCTCGAGGGCAGCATCTTGACCGGCGAGAACTCGTAAGGGTACGACGGATCCGCGGGGGGCGTGAGCGGGAGCTCGTGAGCCGCCCCGAAGGACGGCTGCAGGTGTGTTTTCTGTGGCGTCAGCCCCAGGCTGGGGTGTGGGGGCGGCAGGGCGCCCGGCGAGTGCGCGGGCATGTCGGCAGTCCACGGGTGGAAAAGCCTGGAGGGTGAACCCAGCGCTGGGTCATAGGGCACCTGAAGGAAGTCGGGTGCCGCCGCAGCGCCCGGCTGGCCGATCCGGCTACAGGTGGCGGCCAGCAGCGCCAGGGGCGAGTGCTTGCCCAGGTCCGGGGAGGCGCTGGGGGTGCGGTCCTGCATGGGCGGCGGCAAGGGAGGGTGGAAGAGACAAAAGGTTAGCGTTCCAAGCGCGGACTCTGGGCAGGGCCGCTACCCCCACTATTATACCCCCGCCCCTCCTCTGCCAGGCCGTCCCTCCCCCCAGACCTCACAGCATCCCCCGCGCGCACCCAGCGGTCCCAGGAAACTTTCAGCGCCAGTGCTACCTGAACCCCTGGTGCGCGGTGGCTTCCCGCTAAACTACTTGGTTCAAAGAGATGCCAAGCATCCCTTTAAGGGAAGTGCAGAAGAGGCAGAGGGACGGGACTCGGTTAGGAATACCTAGAAACAGTCATAGCGGGGATGTGGCGTCGTCGTCTACGCTAGTATTTTATAAGCTCTTTTCCTAGTAGCTCCTGCGCTCCTTCTGAGCCTGTCCTAGGCTAAAGTCAGCAGGAGAGCCCAGCAAGGTGAACTCAATTTCCTGCCATTCTGACATCCACATACTCCCGAAAAGCAACACACACACACACACACACACACACACACACACACACACACACCCCAAGATTAGGTATCAACTTGGCGTTAGTGCGCCTAGATCTGACTCCAGTCGCACCCTTCAGCCGGAGCATCCTTTTGAGACTCAAGATGCTCAAAATACCCGCCTAGACCAGACTACGCCATTCCCACCTGCTCCCGCCCGCTCGGGGCCCAGCCCTGACCTGGAGGAAGGCCTGCAGTGAGTCGTTCCGGAGGACGGCCACAGCGGCCATGCCTACTGCTTGAAGGCCGCTCGCTGTGGAGCGGGACGTGGCCGCCGCCGAAGCATGGACACCCGAAGGCGAGGACGACCGGCCGCCCAGCGTGCCTCCGAGTCCTCCCCACCCGCGCCCCGCTTACTCGCCCGGCTCGCGGTCTGAGCGCTTCAGGATCACCTCCAAGAATTTGATAAGGGCTTTGCTGGGCCGCCAGCCAGTCAGAGGAAAGATTTATGGCTTTGAAGTTTGCCGCTACCCAATCATCAAAGAATAGCGGCTCTTTCAGAAGCGAAAGCAAATCCTTTGAATCCACAAAGCTCCTATGGTGTGTTTGTTGGTCTGGATAAAAGAACTGATTATTAGGGGGGATGGGAAGGGAGGAGATAAAGGCGGGACAATTAATGAAGTAATCACTATGTGGGAAATGTATATACACAAATAATTGGATTTTCCTGATCAAAGGGGGCCTTGCCGCCTGGAGACTCGCGCTTGGGTTGCTTGGGACACTCGATCCCCCACCCCCACTTGCAATTAAAGATTTGCACTAAGGCAGCGCGCAAAGTGACAAAGTGTCTTTGTTATCTCTAGAAAAAAATCTGCCTTCAGCTTTCAGGCACAGTACTTTGAGACTGGGATGAGGGTGACTTCCCCGTACTTCTGCACCCTCACTCTGCGGACTCCAGTGAGCTCCTGGGGCGGGGCGTGGGACTGACCAAACCCGATCGGCCGCGTGTCCCACCCCCCTGTTCGCCGGCGGAGGCGCGGGCGGCGCTATGTCCCTGGGCCAGGCTGGGCGGCCTTCCAGGGCGGCAGTGGGTGGCGCACACGCTACAGGCCCACCCGCTTGACAAGCCGCTTGAAACTCCCACTGGTGACCTGGAAGTTTTCCTCAGGCTATAACTTTTGCGGAGTGAAAAAACCTGCACCGCGCTTACTGCTTCCTCCCACAACCGAGCTTGGCAGGACACCAGAACAAGCCGGAATACACACTTGGGGCGGTGGGCACCGGGTGTGTGTGTGTTTGTGGGATGGGGATTGGACTGTACTTTCCAAACAGGACCCGGCAAGTGTCCCACTAGTTAGGCTCCATCAGACTCGCCAGCGATGCTTGTAACTTCTCTTAGTATCATCAAATGTGCGCGATGTCACAAGCTGGACAGCAAGGCTTGGGTGCTTCTTCGCAGTCCCCTTTCCCTCCCGACCCCACCCCTGTAGCTTGAGAAACCGCAAATCCCTGGAGGGGAAAGAAAAGTCAAAGCAAACTGTTGTTCCTGTCCTCGTCGGAGAAGTTCATCTACTGGAGTGCTTTGTCGCAGGCATTGAAGTCTTCTCCAGGGTGTACCCCCACCCCCAAACTTCGTCGGCAATTGTTGGCTGATCCGGCAGGGTCAGTCGGCCTCCTGCGTGCCTTCCGTTCAGGACCCTCCCCTAGTAGTTCCGGGAGCCGAAAGTGATAGACCAGAGGCTGTCCGGGCGACACGGGGCCTTCGCCGCTTTGGGGGTCTGGAGTCCAGTCAGCGACCTGGCAGTGCTAGCTCAGGTGAAGCGCCCAGAAGTGGTTCACCTGAGGTTGACTTAGCCTGATTCTTCTCCGGCGGCCTCTCTGCTTGCCGAATTTTCAGTCCCCGAGGTCGCCAGTCTCTGGAAACCCTGAACCAACTCAGCTCGTACGGGATGTTTATGCATCGCTCAGAGACTGCCACGCGATCAGGACAGATGTTCCAGGACCGGGTGGCCTAACTCCCAAAGTAGCGCCAGAGGCTAGAGGAACTCTTACCACTTCGGACTGCGCTGCACATACCCCATCAAGAGCCCTGGTACTGCGCTGTTAAGGTGGCCCATGTTCTCCCAGGTTCCGGACGCGCCTTCGAAATGGAAATGACTAACAGGCCTTACATTAACATCTCCTTCTCCCCAAGGAGGTGTCACTCCTGGACCAGTTAACAGCCGCCTCGCAGCTCAACCCACGGGGTCACATCCTCCTGAATGCGGGTTTGAGTGCTGTGGAGACGGGAAGGGGAGTTGCCTCTGCGGTTTGGCTCTGAGACCTGGCTGACCCTCTCCTTCTCATGCCCAGTTGCAAGGACCCAGCCCTGGAGAAACCTGGGACCAGAAGTAGACATTTCAAAACGTGCGCATCTGAAGCCAGTGAGCTCACCCAGGGCAACCTGGAAGGCAGTCTATCTGGTTCCTTTCCTTTTCGGAGCCATTTCAACCTGACTTTCTCAGGAGGCAGAAAAGCAAGTTGGGAGTATCCTCTTTGGCCAAATGTGTTAGCTATTTTATCAAAAAGGCAAGAAGAGTCAATTTGCACCTCCGTAGTTATAGGACTTAACTCCCACCCCCTTCCAAGACAGTGTCTTTAGGCAATTAAGCAGCCTCCGGTGCCCCGCAGAACTGTTAAGGGCTCAAACTTTGAAGCCAGGTTTCCCCCGCCTTGTCTGTGAGAATCCTGGTAAGTATGCCTCTGTTTGCCCATCTGTAAAATGCGCTGCCTCAGTAGAATGCTTGTAGGCTTAAAAGAGTGCGTAAGTGCAAAGTCTATAGGACTCACGGTATAGTTAGGCTCACAGTACTCTGGAGGGCCATAGTCTCTTCACCACCGAATTTGTTGAAACAGTTCCAGCTAAGTCCAACTAAGACTTTGGAGAGAGACTTCGAACTGCGCTTTACCACCCCCCCCCCCCATGGAGCTCCAGAAAGAAAGAAAAAATTCTTCCTAATGAAGTAATGTTTGGAGCATCCATTAAAAATGCAGTGCAGAGAGATCAAAGCACAATATTTATTTCAGAAATTTGTTGCAATCACCAAGAGATACAGGTATCAAGGCCAAGTGTCAGTTCCGTTACACAAAGCCCCTGCGCGGGGTAAGAGCGCGTGGCTGCTGTGCCCTAATGTAAAGAGACTTCAAAGACCAAGCGGGCAGCAAAAGTGCGCAGCCGGGAGGGAGGGAGCGAGCCCGGGAGGACCAGCGCGCCCCCAAACGGCTCCGGGGCTGCGGGGCGGGGGTCAGTTCAAAGAGGTATCCGCGGGGGCGAGTTCACAGGAGGGAAGGTTTAATGGGCTTTCCTTTGTTGATGAGTGTATTTGTGCAGCGCGGACCCGGGAACTCCTACGCGGTCTTGACGCCTAGGGGAGGAGGTGGGGGAGCGAGCGGCGAAGTGGGAGCAAACTTTCACCGCGGCGGGGGGCGGGGAGGTTGAATACTAGTCTCTCCAGGCGGGCGGCTGGCGGGGCTGAGCAGTAATCCAAACTGCTCCCGGAGCAGCAGGGTTCCGAGACTGAGAAGTTTGCAGCTCCTTCGCAGGCGGGCGGGCCGCAGGAGTCATCCCGGTGCATACTGCGGGCGAGCCGAGGCGGGAGATGAACCTACACCGGTACTCACGCGAAGGGGCGGGCCTGATCTCGTGTTGTCTCATCTACAACCCTGGGGTGTGACTGTTTCAGGCCTGACCTGATACTTTCCCAGAACTTTTATTCCTCCCCTCCCCCCGCTACCTTCAATATAAACTCACCCCTCCCTGGTTTTTGATTTCCTACTTTATTGGCAAACATTTTCATAAAATATATTTTGCTTATGTTTTCCTCCTCTCCCAATTCTTTCCTGATCCCCTCCACTTCCCTACCCACCTAACTTTATGTTCTGTCTCTTTCCATCTTTCCAATATTTTTTTTTTAAAAAAAAACTTTATGTACTATATTGGTCATCTTAACACAGTCTTATCTCGTTGGGTTTTTACAGCACGGTAGTTTTCCCAACTGGGTCTGGCCTGGTCTCTTCAAAGCTCGACCTTCCAGTTGCCTGAATGGGCTTGTTTAGTAAAGGATCTGGGAGGGAAAAGGGATGGATTTTCCTGTGCTAATGGGCACCGGGCCTCAGGAGGATTCCTGCACATTGCTTAAGTCATTACAACCAGGCATTTTCTGAGCGGTTCCTCAGTAGCCTTTTGAAGTCACGCTACCACAGAAAGCTGCTATTGTCCTCAGAGCTCAACAAGGAAGAGATCAAACTTTACTTCTTCAATTGAAACTTTTTAAAAAACGTGGTCATGGTCTGGAGGGGCTGCAGTCAGATACTCTTCTAAATTAACCTTCAGGATTTGGAGCGGTCTTACTGGTTAAGCTGCAGACCAAACCACAGATGCCCTAAAACCTGAGACAAAAAGAGACAGCCGGGCTCATCGACCTTAGTGTGCTGGGTTTAGTCACAAGCAGCTGTCATGCTGGGAGCATGACTTGGGGACCAAACCTTTCCCTTCCCTTGAGATTTTCCCTTCCCTTGAAATGTTTACTTGGGTGAAAACTTCAAGTTAATTTAGATTTTAAGTTTCCAAATGGAGTCAGTATGTAACAGGCAGAAAACTAGAGGAGTTTTTTTTTTTAATCTCCTCGAACTGTGTTAGTATTTCTGTGACCTGTCACTCAAAGTGTTGTGTGTTCCAGAAATATTTAATAACTCAGTGTTGTTGGGAGGTGGGCTTGAACTGTGTGGCAAATGTTACACAGAATGCACAAACAGGAGGAACCCACAGGAGAGGATAAAAGGAGCCTTTGTTTTGTTCCAGGGGAATCAGGGAATCTTAAACTCCTTCCACCTATGACTCCCTTTCTCCCAAGATATTGTCATGTGATCTGAGGTATATATGCCTAGAAAATAGGCATACAAACAAAACTGTGATAAATCATGAAGTATTTTAAGATAATTTCCATTTATTTTTACCATTTACTAAATAAAGATGAAGTCAGATTTGCATACTAGTGAGGGCATTTGGTTTTTGTGTTTGTTTTGCAGACAGGGTCTTACTATGTAATAGTCCTGCCTGGCCTAGAACTCACACTTTAGACCCACCAGCAGCCTTAAACACACAGAGATCCCCCTGCCTATATGGCTCAAGTGCTGGGATTAAAATTGTGTGCCATCATGCCTAGCTTTGCTTTTTATTTTTACATAAGAAATCAAACCTTTGTTGTCTCTTGATACTTCAGGGCAGAGAGCATCTTCAATATTTTTCAGAGTTGAATGATATTTTGATTATATAACTATCAACATTAAGATTGCCATTTCAAATAAATATATAGTATAAAATGGAAGAAATGTGTTAGGGTAATTTCAAAAGTTGTTGAAAATTCTATCCTAACCCTAAGCCAAAATTCATACAGACACACAGACACACACATTGAAACTCAAGCTAGCGATTCAACAGTTTTAAAGATGAAACGTTTTAATACAATAGATATACAAATCAGGTACTTATATGGCAAGGGATGACAATACTAAGGTGGTCTCTTTTTCCTGATTATATCATTTGTTTCTATAAGATCAGGAAACTTTGTGCAGTAAAAACACTGTAGTTCATCAAATACAATAGTTTAGACTTTGTATCTCAATAGTCTCAGCTTTGACTCAGGTGGGGTGGCATTCATTGTCATTGCATGGTGTGACAACATGTTCAATTCAAAGTGTGCATGTTCTGTGTGTTCTAAGACTGCAGCTGGAAGCATGGAGGAGCACATGTCCTCCCCCAGATTCATCAGACATTTGATTTTGAATTCGTTTTGGATCACCACATACCAACCCTTTTCATTGTTGCTAAGTTTGTTTGTACCTGTTACCGCATAAGGAGTTGCAGCTCAGAGTTTAAACTGTGGCGTGACTAGGTGGGGACAGATTAGAGAAGTCAGGGAGAGTTCTTTGTCTTGGCTTACATGTCAGAAATTGATTCTGGGCTCCTCTGCAGCTCCATGTCTGAGAACTTCCTCGCCAGGGGGCCTGGCTAGGTAGAGAGTCCAAAAAGATAGGTGCAGACTTACCTCTACCCTACTGACCTAGGGCTGAGATGAGGACGGTTTGATGAGGAACTGGTGGAAGTATGACTCAGCGTTGTAAGAGGGAACACAAAACACAGGTTAGAATAAGAAAACAACAACAAACAAAAAACCCAAACAAAACAAAAAGCCCAATCAACCAACTAAACAACAACCACACAGAGAAATAAAGGACTCCTATTTTGAGCCAGGCCTGGTGGTATACGCCTTAATCCCAGCACTTGGGAGGCAGAGGCAGTCAGATCTCTGAGTTCAAGGCCAACCTGATCTACAAAGAGGGTTCCCGGACAGCCAGGAATACACAGAGAAGCCTGTCTCAAGAAAACAAACAAACAAAAGACTCCTATTTTGAACCAATGGTAGTAGGACAGTTGTATATCTAAAGATAAAGAAGGATAAATGAATGAATAAAAAATGAATAAATGGGTTAAATGAATTAAAAAAAAAATGTGATATACCCATAGCATGAAGAAGAATGAGAGTCTGACAGCTATAGTAACATCGATGAGTTTGGAAAACATTATGTTAAATAGAATTACTTAGGAAAATCATCATGTTCTCATATGTAGAAGTTAAAAGTTGACCTCAGACATGTACAGATAGAATGGTGGTTGCTGGAGAAAGGGCTGTGGAAGGGGAATAGAAGCTGGTTAAAATTGCAGTCAGAAAGAAGGAATAGAGTCTGGTGTTCTATGGCATAGTGGGATGACTATAATCAATAATAGTTCATTATGTATTTCAGAATAGCTGGAAGAGAGGACTTTGGACATTCTTAATACAAGAAAATAATGTTTGAGGCAATGCATATGCAACTTGTCTATATATTTAATCATTATATACTATATATGTCAATATATTACACTGTAATCCATATGTACATAAGTAGAGATTATCTATTAAAATGTGAATGAAATATTATTTAAAAGCTAAAAAGTTATATTTCTTTATGACATATACAAAAATATCTCCAAATTGATCATAGTCTTAAGTGTAACAATTAAATTCTACAATTCTTACACAAAGGCACAGAAGTACATATTCTTGACCTAGGTTAGGCAGAGATGGCTTAGATGCATGTGATATCATAAGGACAAGTGACAAAAGAAATTAAATTTCACCAAAATATAAAAACCTCTGTGTTTCCAAGGATAACATTAAGAAAGTGGAAGATAGGCTGAAGAGATGGCTCATCAGAAATTAAGAACAATTGCAACTTTTGCAGAGGACCTGGGTTCAGTTCCCAGGACCCATGTGGAGGCTTGAAACCATCTGTAAATCCAGGTTTTGGGGATCTGACATAATCTTCTAGACTCTGAAGGCACTACATATATGTGGTGTACACACATATGTGCAAGTCAAACACTCATATGCATAGTTAAAAATGAATTCTAAAAAACAGTCCCTGAAGTGGAGGAGCCAACCCATACAATAGGAGAGAATTGTTTGCAAGTTCTATATCTAATAAGAAATTTGAATTGATATTGTATGAAGAAGGCTTGCAACTCAGAAATAGAGCAGGTGAGATTGCTCATCCAGTGAGGGCATCTGCTGGGCGAACTTGATGACTTCCACTAGGGCATCATTAGCCATCATTAGCTATCCCTGAAATGCACAATAGAAACCTACTAAATTGACTAGGTTGCAACAAAGATAATAAAGCTGACTAGACTGCAACAAAGATAACAAAGTGGTTCACACTTTCTAAATTGAGTAGATTGCAACAAAGATAATAGAGAACTTGATAAAAAATGTGCCCTAGCTAGAATCCTCATTCAATACTGGGAGGATAGAAAATGGTCCTTTGGAAAGTAATTTGGCAATTCCTCAAAAAGTAAGCATGGAATCAGGGTTGTACTCCTATGTATAGCAAAGAGAACTGAAAGCACACATTTGCCTAAAGTTGTATGTAGATGTTCACAGAAGCACCATTCATAATGCCCCAAATGGAAACAATGTAAATCTACCAACTGTTGAATGACAAAATGTGATCTATTTATGCAAATGAAGTACTGCTACATGCCACAGCATAGGTGAACATTGAAAACATTATGCTGAGTGAGGAAACCCTTCCAAGCTCACACGCTGAGGGATTTTATTTACATAAAATGCCTAGAATTGAAAAATCCATAGAAGAAGCAAATTAATATTCACTAGGAACTGGGTATGGGAGGATTAGGGGATTATTGATATAGTTTTTGTGGTTGAGAAGACGACTATATGGGTGTCACAAGTCTGTGAATATGCTGAGAAACACTGAGTGGAACATAGTATGGTTTGAATCTTAACTCTTCTAAAAGCTCCTCTTGAAGGCTTAGTCCCACTGGGTTCAGAGATAGGAGCTTTTAGAAAGTGACTCAATCATGAGGGCTTTGACCATGTCGATGAGTTAATGGGAGTGTTATAATTTAATATTTATAATTCAATAAGGGATGGTGGAAACTTTGGAAGCAGAGGCTTCGATGGAGGAGTAGGATCCTAGGAGTCTGCTACTGAAGGGTCTGTCTTGTTCCCAGTGGTCATAGAGAACTCCCATAGTTTCTAAGCTGTGGTGAGCATCTTTAAGAGCAGTACCACATGTTTCCATGTGATATGATAGTTTTGCCATGCCACTGGCCCAGAGTCAATGGCCTACTCACCTTGGACTGAACTGTGAGCCCAGATAAATCTTTTCTCCTTGAAGATGATATTTTCAGGCATTTTGCCACAGTGACAAAGCTAACAAAGAACAGAGTGAGTGGATGAGCTGGAGGATCCTTGATGATCCAGCTGTTTCCTCTAGGTTGGTTGGATATAACTATTGTCACTTTGAATCAGAGCCACTGTGGTCAGCCACAGAAGGCTCTCTCGAAGACTCTCGCCTTCTAATATACTCTTGTGGAGGGATGTGAGGGCTCACAGAGCTCACAGGCTTTTCCTCTCGCCTTCCTTAGATAAGGCAGCTAAGGGGGTGGTCCGGCGGTGAATCTACTCCAAGTTTCCCAAAGGACTATTCAGTGGTGCCACTTTTCATACCCATGCTTCCAGTAGAATTCTTCAGTGGTCTGACTGTCCATAAGTCACCCAGGGGACCTCCCAGTGGTATAGCTGCTTTTGATTCACCCATGCTCCTGTAAGCAATCCCACTAAGCTTATTGGTTCAGAAACCTGATTATAGACAGAAACTTTTCTTTAGTTCACTTGTGCCTTTGTTATCCAGAGAGAATAGATTTATTTTTCATCATCTCCCCAGGAAAAGCTATGCAGCTTATAATTGTATCTTAATAACAGAGTTTTTTGTTTTGTTTTGTTCTGTTTTTGAGACAGGGTCTCTCACTGAACCTGGAGCTCACTAATTTGGCCAGACTGACTGGCCAGGGAGTTTCTGGGATCCTCCTATCTCTGCCGCCCAGTGCTGGGATTATAGGCACACTGCTGTACCTTGCTTGAATCTATGTGGATGGTGGAAATCTGAACTCAGGTCCTTACATTTGTGTGGTGTATTATATCAACCCCTAGTAAAGTTATTTTTAAAACTCAAAAGGGCACAAAGTTTTAGCCTATCAATCAGCAGTAAGAATATCTCAGTTGCTGATGAAGAAGGAAGAGTTAGGGACAGAGACAGTTTGGAGTTAAACACCAAATGCCTCTTGGGCTCTGGAGTCTAAGAAAGCTGGCAAGGAAAGAGAAAAGTAGTGTGTGCATGCATTCATGCATGTGTGTGTGTGTGTGTGTGTGTGTGTGTGTGTGTGTGTGTGTGTAAGAGAGAGAGAGTGTGTGTTTGTGTGTATATGTGATAGTGTGTGTGTGTGTGCCTCCTTGTGCTTGTGAGTGTGTGCATGCATGTGTGTTAGTGTGTGACTGTGTTTGTATGTATATGTGTTTGTGTGTGAGAGAGAGTGTGTGTGCCTGTCTGTGTTTGTGAGTGTGTGCATGCATATGTGTGTTCTTGTTTGTATATGTGTGTGTGCATGCCTATTTGTGTGTGTGTGCATGTGTGTGTCAATGTGTATGTGTGCATCTCTCTCTCTCTCTCTCTCTCTCTCTCTCTCTCTCTCTCTCTGTGTGTGTGTGTGTGTGTGTGTATGTGTGTGCTGAGTAGAAAAGGATTTGTGAACTTTCACTGACTAGAAATAGCAGAATAACCAAGCTCACAGAAATGAGTGGAGATCCACAGGTAGAAAAACCACAACAGGTTAGAGAAAATACACAAATAGAAGTGGAACAGAGGAGAAGAAAGAGAATCAAAGCATCCTCAGGAGAAACAGGTATTAAGGCAAGAGGTACTGAGTGTAGACAAGAGAAGGAATAAGACCACCAGGGGTGCCAGGGCCTGAGAGTGGGCAGATAAATAGGGGATGTGTGTTCCAAAGATTGTGAGAAACACAACTCCAGGAGGATGCACAGGGCTTTCTATAGCAGGTATAGATAGGTGGCAGTGGTGGGGTTGGGGTATGGGCCTGGGGTGTGGTGGTGGTGGGGTTGGGGTGCAGGGCTGGGGTGTGGCAGTGGTGGAGTTGGGGTGTGAGGCTGGGGTGTGGCAGTGGTGGGGTTGGGGTGCGAGACTGGGGTGTGGCAGTGGTGGGGTTGGGGTTGGGGTTTGGGACTGGGGTGTGGTGGTGGTGGGGTTGGGGTTTGGGACTGGGGTGTGGCGGTGGTAGGGTTGGGGTGCAGGGCTGGAGTGTGGCAGTGGTGGGGTTGGGTGCCGGGCGGGAGTGTTTGGAAGGTTGGCTTAATCTATAAAGCATTTACCTCAGAAACACATGGGTATCTGAGTTCAAGCCTTAGAACCCATGTTAAAAAGTTGGATGTGGTGGCATGCACAGATGTAGTCCCAGCTTGAGGAGGTGGAAGCTAGAAGTCATGGCAGGCACCTGAGGAAGCTCAAAGTGCACTCCATGGCCAGAATTCCACCATAATTTCTAGGCACCAGGAAGCCAGCCTTCAACGGCTGCCGCAGGAGTGTCCAAGTGCATCAGTGTCAGATACAGGTAGGATCCAGGAGCAAAGTATGCACGCTTTTCCCTCAGGGAATTTGTAATCTAGAGCTGAGCAGAATGGAGGTTGGAGGAAGCCACAGTTGAGTCCTAGGATCAAAAAACAAGAAACTAAAGGCTGGAAGGCAATTTCTTTCTAATGAATGAGTGGGAGCCCAAAGAAGTGACATTACTTCCTGGCTTTGCAAAGAACATTAGGAGTCCTGTACCATACATTTCAAATGATGATGAAGGACATGAACAAGTTCCTTACAAAGGAAAGGTGTTCAGTGTCCTCTTCCTCATTTGTAGGGGCATTTGTTCCCTGAAAAGAGATGAAAGTGTCAAGCCTTTCTTTGAAGCTAAGCAAGGACTTGCACATAAAAGCTTCTTGAAATTTGATTTGGACGTAGTAATAAAATAAAAACATGCATTAATATGTAGGAAAATGACTTTGGATGAGAGTCTAATGAAAATTTGTGTCACGAGCTGCACATGCCAAGTCAGGGTCCTTCATTTGCAGTCCTTTGAGGCCAGGGCTGCTGGCTGGAGAGGTTGGTCTGGCTAACACAGGAAAGAGAAAACTATGGTATCAGATTATGGTTTTCCGTGGTTGTGGTATCATCTGCTGGGCAGCCACACTTGTGCCCTGTCTGTGCACACAAAGCCTTTTACAGCTAAAGAACTTATGTGGCATTGCAGTTGGAGGGTCACAGAGCTGCTCCAGGTCACAGCCATTTGGGACTTTACCAAATCCTTTGGCCAAGGCTGTTGTGTGGATGGGGAAGTTGTAGCATGGAGGAGTGAAAGAATCTGTCCAAGTCCCACACCAACTTGTTCTTGGGATTGGATTTTGGTTGTGCTAGTCCAGGGGTGGCCAGCTGTTTACTCACCTCAGCGGAGTGCTTCTTGGGTAAGGTTAACACT
Organism: Tokudaia tokunoshimensis; assembly: GCA_036184795.1. NCBI lineage: Eukaryota > Metazoa > Chordata > Mammalia > Rodentia > Muridae > Tokudaia > Tokudaia tokunoshimensis. The sequence goes on along the minus strand of BTHU01000004.1, from coordinate 44,661,666 downwards.
TCATTATAAGAAAAATGACCACATATTATGTAGCTCTGTGGTAGCATTTTCAATATGAACTCCAGGACCCCATCACACACTGCAACTATGTTTCCTTTCATGGTGAAAGTGTCATGGAGGACTCTACCTCAAGAATTCTGGTTTGAAGCCAGGACATTTTAATTTTTTTTCTATTCTCCCTCCCCCCTCTCCCCCTCCCCCCTCTCTCCCTCTCCCTCCCTCTCCCCCACTCCCTCTCTCCCTCCCCTTCACCCTCACCCTCTTCCCCTCCCCTATCTCCCCCCTCCCTCTCTCTTACTCTCTCCCTCTCCCCCCTCTCCCTTCCCCCTCTGTTTCTCTATCAGGGTGGGAGTTCAGTCAACAAGGGTTCGTACATAGCATTAGTCACAATAATGACCTTGCAAGCTTTAAGATACCAGTTTTAGGTAGTTATCAGTCTGATATTTTAAGGGTCCAGCTGGGAACAGATTATCACAAACATTAAGTCTGTTTCCATTTAAAAGGTCATCGCAATCAGGTGTGGTGGTGCATGCCTGTCATTCCAGTATTCAGGAGACTGAGGCAGGAGAATCATGAGTTTGAGGTTCAGGGTTAGTCTGGGCTACACTGTGAGACCTTCTCTCAAAAACAATTTTTTTTGAGAGAGAGACAGGGTTTCTCTGTGTAGCCCTGGCTGTCCTGGAACTCACTTTGTAGACCAGGTTGGCCTGGAACTCACAGAGATCCACCTGCCTCTGCCTCCCAAAGTGCTGGGTGGGACTAAAGGTATGATCCACCACACCTGGTTCCTTGTTTCAATTTTTTTTTTTTTAAAAAAAGAACTAATATTGGTCTCTTTTTTTTCTATATACTTGAGAGATTCTTACCCATGGGTCTTTTGGTCTTGAGGAATCAATGTCCTTTCAATGACTCCAATATCATGTTAGTTTCTGCCTAGATCTACTCTGTCTACCTTGCACCTTCCTTGGGGAAGAATTAGTACTTAGCTCCTCTCATCTAGGACATCAACAACCATTCCCTGGTCACTTGATCTCTTTCTCCTTCCCTAGCCTGCTTGTGGTGCCCTCTGAAATCTTGCTCATTTATAATTCTCCTAAGGTTCTGCTACAAGACGTGCCTGGATCTATATAAGAATCCTTTTAGCCGGGCAGTGGTGGCGCATGCCTTTAATCCCAGCACTTGGGAGGCAGAGGCAGGAGGATTTCTGAGTTCGAGGCCAGCCTGGTCTACAAAGTGAGTTCCAGGACAGGGCTACACAGAGAAACCCTGTCTCGAAAAACCAAAAAAAAAAAAAAATCCTTTTTTATTTTTTTGTCTTTGGTCCTATCCTGTCATTAGGGACCAGTTACAATGACCAGCACTTACCCCACTAATTTAAATAGAAAGAGCCTTATTAGCTGGAATTTTACAAAAATGACTGGAAGACTGAAGATCCAGAGTTTCAGTTGAGCTTTTGGTAGTTCCTGCCAAAGTCACTCAAAGGAAATACTTCCATGCGAGTATCAGGAGCTGTAGAGTCATACTGCTGCTTCTGGAGAGCCATAGCCACAGCTACCTTCTGGAGAGCCATAGCCACAGCTGCCTAATGTCAGAATCATGCCACCTCTACTATGATCTGATCATGTCTCTCAATGGCTATATATACAGGACGAGGATGTAGACCTCTGTTACAGTTGTCATAGAGACAACCAAGGTACCACCAGTGCAGTTACTAGTGGGAAAGATGAACTCATGGTTCTGACTTCAGCCTTCCATATTTGGCATGCTGCAACTGATTGGGACAATCTAGTTTGGTCTCAGGAATTATAGCTGCAAGAGAGTCCAAGAAGTATAGTTTTCAGTTCTTCAGAAAGGAGAAACATTTCAGAAACAATTGGAGTAGCTACTAAATAAACCATTCCAGATATCTGCTATATTCACCTACTGTGCCAAAGTCCTGGTCTCTAGTCTGAGAACATTTCTCTAAGCACAAACTGTGTTTTCTTCTCATTACAAACATGGATTATGATTCAGCCACTCTAGTTCTTGCCTCAGAATTCTGCCATGCATATTTCCTTAACCATCTCTCTCAAGAACAATTCTGACATTTGTCTTCAACTTTAACCTTTATAGCAACAGCTCTGAATCCCTGGACAGCCCATTGCTTATGGCATCAGGTCTGTCCTGTCAGATCTTCAAAGTAAGTATGCACCACTTTCCAAATCAACTTTCTTCCCAAAATTTCTGCCTCATTTTCCTGTTACCTGGGCTTTCTCCCTCATCCCCCTCTTCCAGCACAGCTGGTGTATGTCCATGAATTGTGTCTCCTTTCCTTCTCCATTTCCATTTTCTTGGTTGAAGCCTTCATCACCGTCTCCTGCATTTCATAGTTTCATGGCAGACTGAAGTTTTTCATCAAATACCACAGTATCTCGCATTCCACATCTTGCCTGTCCTTAGCGACTCATCTGTAACCAAATGCACCAGAGATGACTGGCAGCTAGACCTGCCAGGTCGATTGACTTCCAGCTGCTCCCCTTGGATTGCTCATGTATATATGTGCTCTTCCTTGTCCTGTCTCCTCCTGGAATCCACTGAGAGAAGCCCATGTCACAAATTAGGTTACCTGCCTGTGCCCTGATTAGCTCCAGAACTCAGCCTTTGAGCTGTTCTTTCCCAGTAGGCAAATGTAAGAAAAAAAGTCCTAAAGTGATACCAGTGGTCTGCTGAGTCACTGCACCTGAGGTACCAGTGCTGAGATGAGCCATTCTCAGATGGTCAACTTTGACCCAGAAAGTCCACAAACACAACAAAAGGGCTCCTAACTTGCTCTACCAAGTGCAGGGCATTTCATTACCAGCAACAGGGACTGAGACGACATTCAAAACCACATCGAACACTGATTAGAGTCTTTCCATACTGCCAAGTAGCTTATATTTTTTTTTACCTGTAAATCTTTATATGTAGGAATGGACAGATAGCTCATCAGGTAAAATTCTTGCTGCAAAAGCATGAGAGCCTGCATTCAGATCCCTGGTACTCATGTGTAAATCTGGACATTTTGGAAAGCACCTGCATGGGGAAATGGATGGAGGAGAGTCCCTGGGGTTGGCTTGACATTTGTCTAGACGGTCAGCCAGCTTTAGGTTCAGTGATAGACCCTGTCTTTAAAGATGAAGCAGAAGGCAATTGATAAAGGCTTCTGCTGACATTGGCCTCTGGCTTCCACATACATCTGTACCCCATACATGTACACTGCTGCACACGTGAACATCAATACATACAAACAAATAAAAGAAAGGATGAATAAATGAATGAATGAATGAAGTGGGTACAATTGAGGAAAAGCACCTGACATCTACCTGTGTCTGCTTCCACATGAGCTTTCTGCTCACCTTTCTCTTCAAGACATCAGATTTTTACTTGATTATGTCAGCACTTCTGGTCTCTATAAACTTTTGTAGCCATTGATTTATATTGCACATCCTCTAAGACTGTGTCAACCAATGTGGTAGCCACTAGCCCAGTGGCCCAGTGGCCCAGTGGCCTAGTAGCTCAGTAGCCCAGTAGTCACAATCCATATGCATATGGCTGTTTTAAGTCTTTTACAATGAGTTCCTGAATTTCTCTAGCCATGTCTCAGGACCGAATGGGTCCTGCCCCACAGAAGTCCTGCCTCTAGCTTTCCCTTCTCCAATTAAGCTCACCTCCTGTGACGCTTTGAAACTGTGATGGATCAGAACGACATGCTGATATGGACTGCTGCACATAATCCAGTGCCATACGAGAGCAGACGCATCTTGGCCTCCCCAACTGTTAGGTACTGCTTGGCACATGCTAGGTGGCTCCCGCACAAGGGCAGATCTCTCCGGATTAGGATATGGAATTAAATGATTAGGATTTTTTTTCCCACTAAAATATCAACAACATATGTCTTCCCAGGACAGCTGTTTCTCAGCTGACAAATGATGTGGGGTGTGTGTGTGTGTGTGTGTGTGTGTGTGTGTGTGTGAGAGAGAGAGAGAGAGAGAGAGAGAGAGAGAGAGAGAGAGAGAGAGAGAGGGAGAGGGAGAGGGAGAGGGAGAGGGAGAGGGAGAGGGAGAGGGAGAGGGAGAGGGAGAGGGAGAGGGGGAGGGGGAGAGTTTTAAAGTTAGCCACCTCAATTTCTTCTTAAATGGTAGTAAAGCCCTCTGACTTGGCACATGGATAAGCAGAGCTTCCGCAAACTCCCTAAGAGACTTCACCTTTGCTGACGTTTACATTGGACACACTACGTTCATGCCATTGGACACACTACATTCATGCTAATGGTGTCTATTGTCATTTCTCTTCACTCCCGAGACTGGAGAGAAACTCCATCATGCCTGAGGCACCTGTGGTTAATATTTACTTAACATAAACATTCTATTTTAAATATAAGGCTTGCACTCTGGACCAAAGCCCCCTGCTGGTGCTCTCATTACTTTACTCTTGTTTGGCAGTGAGGAGTGGGGATTTACTTACCTCTTTTGGGAATATATATATATATATATATATATATATATATATATATATATTGACAAGTAGAATATTTTCCTTTGGTTTTGGCTTTAATGGATTTTGAATAACTTTAGGCCATATTTCTAACTTAACTGTCCACCACCACCCCTTTTTTTATTGCTAAGGATTGAACCCAGCGCCTTCAATGCTAGTCTCTGAGCTACATTGCTGGCCCAGTTGTCTCTTGAAAATAGTCACTTCATTTTATGAAACATATTTTGTTTAATCTTTTTAAAAAATTTATTCCTTTTATTTATATGAGTGTCTTGCCTTCGTGCATGTACCTGCACCTTACATGCGTCTGCAGAAGTCAGAAGAGGGCATTAGATCTCCTAGAACTGGAGTTATGGAACAGTGTACCATGTAGCCGCTGGGACCAGAACCCCAAGGTCCTCTGCAAGAGTGACAACTGCTGTTAACCGCCAAGTCATCATTTCAGCCTCTAAAAACACTTTTTTATTAGCATGTGAAGAATTGATTCTAATTATGGAATTTTTCAAACGACTTTGGAGGACAGTTCTTTTTGCCACAGTGCTAACGTCTGTTCCTCCTTTGGGTGGGGTGGATTTTTAAGATGCAGAAAGCCTTGACTTCCTTGACACTAGTGCTCACAGATCTCAGGGTTATTATGAACTGTTGTAGACAAATGTGTTGCCGGCTGAGGCAAAGCAAAACTCCAGCCTGGGGGAATCTCAGGGAGACTCAAGACCGCTCTGTCCATCACCTTGCTGTTCACTCTTTGCCTCCTTGGGGCGAAGGTGCTATGCATGGTCATAGGCTTCACTTCCAAAGAGCCTTTGTCACGCCAGGCTTTCTATGTCATCTCTCATAGTGACTCCATCAATCGTCGGACTCCAAGGACTTAAGAATACAACAAGGTAGATGTAAATAGAAAAGGAAGAACCATATAAATGCCTGTGTATTTTTGCTTTCTTCCTACCTAGTTGATAACTGACAAGATTGGATCTCTCTCCTCTCTGAATAACACCGTGAGGTAAGGCTGTTTTCTGAAAGCAGGGTAACCATGGGGGGCAGGAGCTGAGGACTGAGACCCAGGTCTAGCTCATGAAGCAGCAGCTCACATTCCTGGTTTGGATTACAGAAAAGCAAGAATCCCATCCTTCTGTGCGAGCGAAGCAGGGTGGCTGGGTGACTGGGGAAGCTGCTTACCTCCCTGGACCCAGTTTTCTTCGTCTGGGAAAGTGTGTCTTCTGTTTTTGTTCCTGGATTCTAATGGCACACTAGAGAACTAGAGACGCTTTCTTCTTTCATGTGTTGCTTTCAGCAAGATTTTTTTTCTACCCAGTCTATTTAAAAGGACCAGTTTTCGCAAAAAAATGTACAATTAAATTTATCATCTTAACCATTTTAGTTTTTATTTCTCATCTTGTAAAATGCAAAAAAAATGTACAATTAAATTTATCATCTTAACCATTTTAGTTTTTATTTCTCCTCTTGTAAAATGGAAAGCTGTCTTCGCATTGGATACCTCTCCATCCCTCTCTGTCCCCAGATCATGCCACCCACCATTCTACGCTCTGGCCCTGTGGACTTACCGCTTCATATCCACAGGATATGTCTCGTTGCTCTTACGACAATGTCCTAGGGCTTCACCCTGTTGTAGCATGAGGAGCAGTTGCCTTCTTTTTAAAGGCTGGAGTAATGATTCTCAAACAAGAGAGAGGGAAAAGAGAAAGAAGAGAAAGCCTCCTCTTGGTGGCAGTTCATAAATTTAAAGGGTGAAACAGGCCTTGAAGTCTAACCTATTTTTAAATATGGAAGTTGAGGGCCAGAGGAGATAAGAGGGCCACAGCAGGCTACCTCAAAGCTTAGCGAAGCTCTAGGGGGCACACATATGGAGGGAGAGGGTGGGGGATGCTGAACAGAACTTTTATATGATTCTGGCCAGATAGGTTTAAAGAGCACTGGCTAGAAGAAAAAATAGCCTGAACAGTACCACATACACCTTGAGTGTAGGGTAAAGACCCTGGGAAAGCGGGTAGGCACGGGGTACCTAGCACACTGAGAAGGAGCCTGACCCACAGACACGGGGGAGGAACCTCATGGAAGCTCAGGATGTGGAGAGCCCCGGCTCAGAAAAGTGCTAGCGAACAAGAAATGGAGCACCTGTGCCCTGCAGGTTCAATGGGCTTTGATTGATTGATTTCTAATGCCCTTCTCCCATGAGTGAAGTTTTAGTGAACGAATCTCCATCTCTACTGTCCTCTCTCCGAGGCACTGAAAAGGAGACAAAGGCTCTGTGAGGGCATCATGGGGAACTAAAGGCCCGTCTCAGATGTGACACGCCAACCTGAGGTGACAGGGAGATGCCACTCTATCATATTCAAGTTCACTCAGCATCCCTTGTTTGGGGAAGGATGAGACCAGCAGAAGTACTGTGCAGGGATGACTGAAAAGGGAAGGATTCAGCTGAGGGGAGAAGAAAGGAGAAGCCCAGGGTTCCTTGCCCATAGGTAGTGTGGGCCTGGGAACTTGGAGGCAGGTCTGCCTTGACTGCCTATGCTGGCAAGTACAAAGATTCGAATAATTGATGATGTGTCTCTCCCAACCTGGTTAATTCCTGACACAAGGCAGCTTTGTCTCGGATGATTTATCAATAGGGGCATCGGTCAACCCATCCCATAATTATATATGCATAGACCTGTATGTATGTCTTCTAGACACCCAGAAAGTAGTCTTACATATCCATGGGAACTCTAATTTGATACTCATTTATTCTGAGAGACTTTGTTTTCTGAGAACTAATTCTTCAAAGCTTTGTAGAGAGAGCAGAAGCCACCTTTGTGGTGGACACAATTTCCCTTCTCTCCCTTGCTCCAATTCCTGCCTGGCAATAAAGCTATTAGGCTCATTTCCATATCAAACAAAAAGAAGGCAGGAAAATACTCTCCTGATCGACATAAAAGACACATTACTGGAGATTGTCTTAGAACTTGTTTTTATGGTCAAAATTAGCAAATTATTCACAGTAATAGGTGAGTCAGGTGACAATGGTGTTTAAGAGAACAAAGCCACTCATCTGGACTCCCCGACCTCAAATCCGCCCCAAGGCAGGTCCCCAGCTGCTAGAATATCTCCGTGTAGGGCAGCCAAGAGGCTATTTAAAAAAAAAAAAGAGAGAGAGAGAGAAAGAAAGAAACAGGCAGCCAGGAAGTCCGCCACTCACCCAGCTTCAGCTACCGGAAAATGCATTCCAGGGCTTATCTGTGCCCTTACCCCCCCCCCCCCTTTGCGCTTCCAGAAGCTCTGTGGGTGGCCCCAGGACACACGCGGCTCCCATCTCACTTGTGTCTCAGGGAAATGGGAAACCTTCAGTCATTCAGCAGCCATTTTCTTCCTTTGGGGGGTGGGGGGAGGTTGGAGACCCAGATCAAACTCGAGTCAGCCGCCATGCATAAGCTGTTGATTATCGACCGGCTTTTAATCCGCAGCAATTAACAAGCCACTTGAAACGTTACTATGCACTGGGGTGCAAGGTGTTAACACGCTTGGCGCCCATCTGGAGGAAATCAGCCAGAATAGTTAGTCACAGGGTGTATCAGCATCGGTAAGCTGGGACTCAGGTGCCCTCTGTTAAGGGGCTGTAGTTAAGGGTGAAGTCAGCAAGTCATGAAATAGGCCCTGGATACTGGGCTCTTAGGTAAGGAAACCATCATGGTCCTGGGGTATACCAGTGAGCAAAGGACTCAGAATTCTAGAGGCGACTGCAAGCTGTCCAAGTCAGCAAGCAATTCAAGTCTTTGCGTGTTGCCTTGATAGCTACTTCTGGCTTACATCCGCTGTCCTGGCCCATCTCTCCAATCTTAGAGCTGTACAGTATGATATGTTGAAACTTTCCACTTCATTTAATGTCTCTGAGCACCAAGCTATTGATATGTATCAGTTGTTTCTTTTTATTGCTGCATAGTATTCCATCATGTGTACCCATCATGGTTCATTTATTTACTCTTCAAAGGACATTTTGGTTGTTAAAGTTTGGGGTGATTTCAAAAATAATTCTGCTGTAAATGTCACATACAAGTGTGTAAGTACATGGGTTTCACTTCATTTTCATTCAACATCTTCTAGAATTCCAATGAGAATCTTTGGTCGCCTGGAAAGATGATTCGGTGGTTGAGTAAACTTTTTGTAGTTGCAGAGAACATGGTGGCTCACAACCACCCATCATTTTGGTCCTTTTCAGGCCCCATGTATGTGGTGTAGAGACATGCATGCAAACAAAACACTTATATGCATAAAGTAAATAAATATTTTAAAAAATAGAAAAGAAACATTTAACTTGAGAAAAAGTGAACAAAGCGAGTTTGCTTCTAAATATCCTGAATATTTATGCACCCCTCTGTGTGACTGGGTTCTGGGTGTGTGCTTGGAGTTGAAGTACTGGCTTTGCCACTTGATGGCGAAGCCTCCCCATGCCGCAGGCAGCTCAGTAACACCAACCCTGCCTGTAACATTATTGTGAGCTTGCAGGGTAGGTGTGCAGGTGTCTGCTTGAAGATATAGCTTCCATGTTGGTGGGATGACTCAGCAGGTAAAGGTGCTTGCTGCCAAGCCGGAGACCTGAGTGTGCTCACTATGATTTACATGGTGGAAGGAGAGAACCAGCTTCTACGAGTTGACCACTGATTTACACACACACACACACACACACACACACACACACACACACACAGAGTGATACCCTACCACACACAAAATAAATAAATGTGATGTGAAGAACAACCCTATAGCTCTATAAAGTAGTGCTGGCTATTACACTTCAAATCCCACATCATTCCTTCAGTCTAGTCAACTCCTGACTCCTCGACAACCATTACAATGGACACTAGCCTGAGTGGAGGCTCATGATGTTAATCCCAGCACTCAGGAACAAGAGACAAGGCAGGTAGATTTCTGAGTTCAAGGCCAGCCTAGTCTAGAGAGCAAATTCTAGGACAGCAAGAACACACAGAGGAACCCTGTTTTGGGGGTAGGGGATAAAAGGACACTTTGGACCTTGTATGTCAGCCTTAGTGAACTCCACATTGATGTCCTGCTGTGGACTCTTTATATGGGCTAAGGTCTGAAACTGGGTAGCACTGCTTTCTGAGAACCTTCCCCTGGATTTTGCATTCTAGTGTGCTATGAATCTCTCTAGCTTCCCCTTTCCTAGTCTACTTTCTGGGTATTAGAATGCCTCTTAGCCTGTGGCTGTGTTGGAGTGTGGCCTTCTCAGAGGCAGGGACTGTGGGTCTTGCTTACCGAGTATCTCTGGTACCTTACCTGGTGTTTATCATTAAGTCATCATTAAACGCATAAGAGTCAAGATTCTGTTCATATATGGTAGCAAAGGGTTTACTACCCAGTTAGTTCCCCTAGAAGATCTAGGTCTGCTGTATGCAAGGTGATCTATATCAAGGAAGCCTCTGTCCAAGGGAGAAGAATCCTGTATCAGACACTGATGGCCGTTTCAAGGCTACCAGCTTCACTGGGGTGAACACTAGGAGGGAAACACAGCAGGCAGGGAGGAGCAGACCAAGGTAGCATAAGCTACTCTGTAAGAGAGGACCTAATCAAGACTTAAAGTTAGAATACTAGTTGCAAGTGATGCAGAAGTACTAGCTGCAAGTGATGCAGACAGCCCACCAGTCCTGGGGATTGTTTATGATAAGACGTAGGAAACTATTCCTGTGTTAGTTGCTGTCCTGCTGCTGTAACACAACACCCAACACAAACAACTGATGTGAGGACAGGTTTATAGTGCTTCATGGTTAAGGAGATGAAGTCTATCATGTCAGGGCAGGCAAGGTGACTGGCCGCTCTAGTAGTGGGAGCTTGTAGTAGGTGCTGGCTGCATGGTGCCCACTCTACAGAAAGAGCTCAGTTGTAATCAGGGTGGGGCTTTATAACCTGGGACCAACTTTCTCCAGCCACAGGAAACCTAAAGGTTCTGCAATTACTCAAAATATCACCATCAGCCAGGTACTAAGTCAAAGACTTGAGCTTGTTCAGGACTTCAGGGACCAGATTGAGTCCCAGGTCCTCCACTTACTCTGTGACTATTCACACCTTACCTGAATGTACTTCATTTCCTCATCCATAAAATGGTGGAAATAGTATTTATTTCTTGGGTAAAGAGAATTAAAGTAGTTCATAAACACAAGGGGATTAGTATCATGAACATAACAAAATGTCCAGTGTTTAGGCACAGAGATACAAATAAATATGCGAGTGTTCTGTGAGATTCAGAGGATGGGAAAGCACAGCTCTGCTGCATAATTACATCCAGTAAGGCTTCCTGAAGACTCTGCCTGCTATTTCAAAATCCCACGCTTGGGTAAGTATGCAGAAAACAGCAAAGCTGTGGCAGAGAGCTGTGGGATGCCATGTAACCAGGCCTCTTAGGAGGGGCCAGACGTCACTGCCATCTGATGTTTGCCTGGTGGCTGCATGAAAGGAAGTTGGGGGTATAAGTCCAGTTCCTGATGGGCAGGTGTTTAAACCCAGAGCCATCCTTACAGTTGGCACCCTTGGTGAGGACTCCGCAGACAGGCAAGGATTAAGTCAAGAGGAGACCAAACTGCCCTTCCACCTGGTGCTGGCACCAGCAGGACAGGGCTGAGGCGCAGAGGCAGGGGCTGAGCAGTCAGGGTTCAGACCTCTACTGTTCTCACTCATCCTCAGCTCTGCAGAGAATCTGAAGTTCCATCCCCCAGAGCAGTCAATTCTCCAGTGTTCAAAGGCACTGTCACTTATACATTACAGGTCCATCTGGCCGCAACTGTTTCAAAGAGTCACACGCAGCTCTTTCATTATCAAAAGAACAATGTAATTACTGCAAATCATTAGTTCCTGAATTCTGCTGTCAGAAGTGGAAAAAAAAAAAAGAGTCAGTGCTGTGGGTATGGCCTTTCCTTTAGATTTCTTTTTGGCCAAAGAAAAGAGAATACTAGAATGGAAAGGAGTTTTGAAATATCTTATTCTTGGTTTTTTTTTTATTAGAAAAAGTTTAAAATTCATAAATTGTTATTAGTAGAGATTTTTTTCAGAAATCAGATAAGTATAGGCAAAATTAAGAACATAAAAATATCTCCCTGTGAGATGGAAATATATGTGATTATGAACTGATTGCCTTTTAAACGACTGTAAGAAATGGCTTGTAAATATGACAGCGAGGGGCAGAGAGTATAGCTCAGTTCCTGAGTGCTTGCCTAGCACCCAGGAAGCTCTGAGTGCCATTCCCAGTACTGCACAAAGCAAAGTGTGGTAACACATACTCAAGAGGCAAAGACAGTAGAATTCTAAGGTCATCCTCAGCTAGATCTTAGGTTCAAGGCTGTTATGCGTCATGTGAGAACCAATTTATCTGTCTGTCTGTCTATCTATCTATCTATCTATCTATCTATCTATCTATCTATCTATCTATCTATCTATCTTTTAAGTGACTGAAGATGGTGGTCAGTATTTTATATATTTCAAAGGTTTGCTTTTAATTATGTTTATGTGTGTTGTGTATATGTACGTGAGCACAGGTGCCTGTGGTTGTGAGTCACCCAATATAGGTGCTGGGAACTGAACTCAAGGGCTCTGCAAGAACAGCATGCCCTAACCACTAAGCTGTATCTCTAGCCTCACCATGCCATTTTAGCTCCTGAGCCATCTCTGTATTACCAGAAATAGTATTCTCTAACAATGTTCTGTTTCCTCAGAGACAGTGTTTTAAGGACAGAGGTCTTTGGTTACAGGAGCAAAATATTGGGTAGAAATTTGAAGAATTAAGTATAAACCTTGTGGGAACGTACACTCCATCTCCCAGCCCACCCCAACCCTCAACCCCTGTCCATGGGCAGGAGGAAGGTATTGGAACCACGAGAGCATGTCACTGTGCTCTCTTCTTGTACCTCAGTGCTAACTTCTGGATCTTGCCTGGGAGACTGACAACTCTGACTTAGTAGGGCTTGGTGTCTACTGTGTAAGGCCTGCTCCAATGTGACATAGGACTGCTCAGCCAGTGCTCTGGGAACCATGTCAGTGCCTCTCCCTTATTGACTTCCTCTCCCCACCGCCACCCCAAACAGTCTTTGGAGGCTGGGATCTGCTCAGATCATCCTGTGGACAGCACAACCCCTTTCTGCTTTGTCCCCTGGTTTCCCTTGCTAGAACTTCTGTTGCACAGATCCTTGTGAGACTTCAGGAGGGAGACAGTTGAAGCTCTTAATTTAAAACAAGCCTGGTTGGGTCTCATTGGGAGAGGGGGAGCTTAGTCCTGCTGGGACTAGATGTCCCAGGGTGGGGTGATACCCAAGGGGGCTTTCCCTTTCCCCTCAGAGAAGAGGAGGGAGTAACGGGGGGGGGAATCTAAGGGTGGGACTGGGAGGAGAGGAGGGCTGTGATTGGGATGTAATATGAATAAAAACCAACAAAACAAAACAAAACACCCATTCTATGAGTTCTCCAGGGCCAGAAGTCACCTGATGGGCTGATGGCTTGGTCCTTAGGCTTCTAAGGCTGGTGGGGATGTATCCTTGGTGAGTATGACCTCACTAGAAGGGAACAACCCAGTATGCCCTGGTCTAAATCTCTATTCTTTCATGCAAAAATACACTTTTGGGTTTCACACTGTTGTTCTCTTTGTTTTCTTTTCGTATTTATTGAAAATTCAAATGAAAACATTTACAGAATTAACTTCAGCCTGATTGTCAATCAGCTCACCCCGTGCTAGCCACACTTCCAAGCTTACTGACTGGAATGCCTGCGCCTCTAGTCCTCTGACCTTTTGCTTAATTTTTGGTTTAAATGTTCCCTCTTATTGCTGCATAATTTACAGAAGTTTTCATTTCTAAGAGTTTTACAATAATCCATTTCCAAAGATGTACCAAAAATGAATTCACTACCTAACTGTGCAGTTTATAAGACGTCTTCTTGAAACCACTAGTAATGAGTTTCCTCCTGGGAACAGAAAACAGGAAGGTTGCCAGGTGGTAGTGGTGACACACGCCTTGAATCCCGGCACTCAGAGGCAGGGGCAGGGGTTCTTTCAGTTCAAGGTCAGTCTGATCTACAGAGAGAGTTCTAGGACAGCCAGAGGCTATACAGAGAAACCCTGTCCCAACACCTCCCTCCCCCCAAAACAAACCTGTTAACCCAGGATATGATGATTTACACAGGAAAGCATTTGGGGGATGAATTAACTTATACTTAGGTTAGTCCCAATAAAAATGATATACATCAGATGAAAGAAATATAGCCAGCTACTTTGTTTCCTTAATCATTCCTTCTGTGACACTGACTGCTACATGTTTGGGGAGAAAGACAAGAATTTTCAGCTTTTAATACACTTCAGCAGTCTGTTGGGAGATTGAAAATAGTACCCATACCTATATTATAGGTTACAGTTCAATGAATGTCTATTATGAGCAAGAGCTGGGGTTTGATTCCTAGTATGGAAGAAGGTAAGTATATTATTAAAAAAGTATTTTTGCACCAGGTTATTTTTTAACCTGATCCTTTGGACCACTTGAAAGTCTGCATATTAATCACTATATGTGTAGCCATCATGCCTTGTATTTGAGCCTCTGAATTAATTCTTGTTTTGTTGTTGCTGTTATATACAACACCGCAAAGAATGACATGTTGTACATAGCTCGGCCCATTCTCCCAGAGAGGATTCTTATCTGTGAACTTGCTGAGCAAGGTGTAAAGGGGATTTTTTTCCCTTTCTTTTTCTTTTTGTGATAAGGTCAGCCTCGGTAGCCCAGGCTGACCTTGAACTTCCAGTCTGTCTACCTCTGTTGATGTCACAGATGTATGCCACCGTGCCTGAGACCTTTTTTCCTCTTGTCTTTGGTATTCTGTTTGGAAAGGTCTCTCCTCCTAAAAGTATGGAACATTTACCCATTTTTCTTCTACTTTTTTATAACCGCTTGTCTTGGGTCATGCAGAGGTCTCTTTCATCTGTTTAGGACTTTTTAATGATGACTAATTGATACCCTTAAGCAGACCACTCATCCTCCACTCTTCTTCACTGTGGGTCTTCAGAGCAGGGGCTCTGACTGCCATTGTCCTTTCAGGGATGTTGCAGGTGTGGAGAGCTGAGAAAGCCTTGTTCCCTTAGGAGCAGAGGGATATACAACTGTTACCTCAGTTGTGCAATATAGTTTGGGGCAAACCTCAGGCAAACTTGTTTCCCGTTAAGAAGGGATGAATTCTTTAAGCTTGGCCCTCCTCTCCTATTAATTCCTTCTGTGTGCAGGTTTAATCTTGCTTTGCCCGTCCCTTTCTGGGAATAGGGTACCGGAGATAGGTGCAAATACTGATCGATCCCTGGAAATTGCCTTCCAGCTTTGTCTCTGCTTCAGGGAATTTGCGCTTTTATTAGCATCGTCCATGATGTTGGAAATAACAAATTCAAGAGAGTAGGGTGTTGTGATTATAAAAAAGATAAAGGGGTATAAGATATGTTCTATGGGGGTGTGGTGAGATGTGGGGGAAGGGGGTGCCTCGGCGGGTCCATGCCAAGGCATCCCTTCCCCGTGAGGGACCAGCCACACAAATATAGTATAGAATAGAGTTTATTCAGGGCATGGGGAGGGGGGCTAAGAGGGTAGTAGAGGCAGAGAAAGGTAAAGAGAAGGAGAGGGTAGAGAAGTAGAGGCCGGCCATGACCACGTGGAGAGAGGAGGGAAGGGAAGGGGAGAGAGAAGAGCCCAAGAGGGCAAGAGAGAAGCAAGCAGGAAACAGGAGTAAGAAAATAAGGGAGGGAGGAGGGGGTCAAGAAGCCCCTTTTATAGTGGACCAGGCCTACCTGGCTGTTGCCAGGTAACTGTGGGTGGAGCTTAGAACCCTAACATAGGGAAGTGAAGTGGCTTTCAATCTACAATTCTGCAGAAAGGGACGCCAGCATAGACGTCACAAATGACAGCCAGGCCCATTTGGCCCAGGACGGTTATTGGTAAAGGTTTCCCGTCATGAAATATTCCTATCTTTTCCTCGTCTAGGCTGGAACTTACCTCCTTCCCAAATCCCTCATCTCATTTATTTAGGACACAAAGCCTTATCTAGTGAATAATTTGGGACTTGAGTCTTACTGTCTTTTCCTGATCTTAAGTTCATTCATGTAACAGATAACCACCAACTTTCCAACATTTGGTCCTGAGACAAGCGGGTGCCAGTCACCAGCTAGTGCGGGGAGAGCCTGGCCCCCTTTCCTTACCTGTAACTCTGCAGAACCCTAAGTGTATTTCATACTAAAACGAGCAATAGCAATCTACTTGCATCCAAGACCACACGGCAGGCTACCCGCCACACACACGGTTGCCCGCCACACACGGTTGCCCGCCAGCACTTTGTGAGTCCCCCTGAAATGTATTAATTCTTCCAGTTCATTCACTGACTCACCTCTTGAGCAATTTGAAAATTCATCTCTATCATCAAAAATCAGTGTTTATAAGTTTCTTTCTTGTTCTGTTTCTCTTCTGGAGCCAATAAAACCCTATTTTGTAAACTTATATTTTAACATTCAGCATAAATAACTTCTTTATTTTTTCTTCTATTTTTCTTCTTTACCCATGTCCTGTCATCTTTAATAGTCTTTGTCTGGCACACAGCACATATTCAGTGATATCTTTGGAATGACCTTAATTAAGTTATTTTGTGAAATACTTAGCCTTTTTGAGTGTTTGTAATTATTTGCCTTACTGCAATGAAACTGGAGGTACGTTTTCTTATATACAACCAGTTTTTAGCTAATCTGTTAAAACATTTATTTGAATGTTAAAAACTTAACTGTTTACTGACCATATGGTCTTTTTTAAATGTTTATTTATTATATATGAGTACACTCTAGCTGTCTTCAGACACACCGGAAGAGGGCATCAGATCCCATTACAGATGGTTGTAAGTCACCATGTGGTTGCTGGAAATAGAAGTCAGGACCTTTGGAAGAGTAGTAGGTGGTCTTTTTTTTTTTTTAATTTTTTAAAAATATTTTTCAAGACAGGGTTTCTCTGTGTAGCTCTGGCTGTCCTGGAACTCACTCTGTAGACCAGGCTGGCTTCAAACTCAGAAATCTGCCTGCCTCTGCCTCCCAAGTGCTGGGATTAAAGGCATGCACCACCACTGCCCGGCATAGTAGGTGCTCTTAACCACTGAGCCATCTCTCCAGCTCCTGATCATATGGTTTAAGAAAATAACAAGTACCTAATATAAAGAGTTCTTGCATTCTTTCTTTGATTTCAGTTTCTTTGCTATCTGAAGAATTGAGAAATTAGTAGTTTCTAACAATCTCAAAGAACTTTATTGTGTCACTTTTTAAAAAGGATTTATTTATTTATTTATTAATTATATGTAAGTACACTGTAGCTGTCTTCAGACATTCCAGAAGAGGGAGTCAGATCTCATTATGGATGGTTGTGAGCCACCACGTGGTTGCTGGGATTTGAACTCAGGACCTTCGGAAGAGCAGTCAGTGCTGTTAACCACTGAGCCATTTCCCCAGCCTGTTTTTTGTTTTGTTTTTTTGACAAGGTTTCTTTGTGTAGCCTTGGCTGTCCTGGAACTCATTCTGTAGACCAGGCTGTCCTCAAACTCACAGAGATCTGTCTACCTCTGCCTCTGCCTCTCTATTGCTGGGATTAAAAGTGTGCACCACCACTACCCCACTAATTTGCTTTTAAATGAGTTCATTGACCTGTAATCCTTTGCTCTTGAATAAAATATTGCTTTTATTTATTTTTGTTCGGAAGGTTACAGTTCTCTGATGTCAAACATGACATTTATTTATGAGGATGTGTTGTATTAATTATTAATGCTACTCAAATTGTCCCATTGGCGGCTGTATGTTGCTTGCTACCCGCCAAAATGCTCTGGGTTCTCGAACGTAAGACACGCAGCCTTCTATTTTAATATGTCTTAAAGAGCTCAATGGTTGGGCTACTTTCAAATTTCCACATTGCTAACGCCTCCCCGCCAACATTCCCGAATTATTGCTAAAATCTAAATTCCATCTTTGCCACCCTAGACCCAAATTAGGGGGTTGGGGGTTGGGGCCGCTCTTACCCCACTCTTGCATGGCTGTATACTCTCCCCTCTCTAGCTCTCAGGTCTGATCTTTCTGCTTCCCCAGCAAGGTGATTCTGAATCCTTCTTCCCTGGGAAATCTAAAGTCCTGCCTCTGTCTCTTTGCTCAGTCATTGGCCACTGGCAACTTTATTTACCAATTAGAGCCAACTTGTATGTCACTAGATGAATCCTAGGGGTAACTGTTTTTTATGTCCTTTTCTATGGGCTACTCTGTTGGTCACTTCCTGGGTGACAGTCACTGATGGTGGTCCATGTGACATTCTGAAGGTGAAGGGGCCATACGTGGGGCAGAACGTGCCTCGTGAATAGGTGTCTACACCTGGGGCTGCACCTCACCGACGGAAAGCCTACATAAATTTCCCTGAAGACATTAAAGGATTAAAGGTGACAGCTAGTCCTAAACCATGTGTTTTACTTATCTTGGATCACCTGTTTACTTGATACTGGGGCAGTGTGGAAATATATGTGTATATGTTATACAAACAATATATATTACACACACACACATATACACACACAGACATATGCATGTGTGCATATAAAATGTGTGTGTGTATATTCAGTTGGTTTTATATGAATCACTTTATTTTATTTATTCAGGATAAAGTACATTTCTATAGTCTGGAAGATCGGACAGAATTGTGGTTTCTTTATTTGATGTGGTACCAGCAAGTGGTTCATATAGGCATAAAGGTTTGGAAATTTTGGAGGTAGAGACTGGAAGCCGTTGAGAATGTGTGCCTTCTAGCCATAAGATAATTCTAGTTTGCAGCTAGGTTTGATGCAACTTGTAAAGTTCATTTCTTTGTTTTAATTGAAACTACCCATTCCCTAAACTTAGTATAGTTCTTTGTATATTAGTCATCATATATCACCACCAGACACTTTGAAACTTGTTTAAGATGCCGATATTACTAACTGTCCAGAAAGTAGGAAGGCAAGCTAGAAGCTAAGCAGAGCATTTACTAGGTACTAGGTGCTAGGTCTCAAAACCCAGGATATTCTCCCAGCATCCTTTATTCCCTACCTGTTACAGGGTCCTCCTGACTGGCATACCTCACCTCCTACCCTAAACCCCACCTCAGGAACCAGGGTAGGCTTTCCTCTTTCCTCAGCTTCTCTGATATATATATATATATATATATATATATATATATATATATATATATATATCATACATGTATATACATATACATATACAGATGGTCACCTTCACTCTGTACTCTCCCAGATGCCCCTACCTCTGCTCTCCCTTTTATCTGCAATAAACCATCTCCTCCTCCATACACAGGAACAGTCATGTCTTCTTCATTTCTTTTTTTCTTTCTTTCTTTTTCTTCATTCTCTAGGCTTGTTCATTTGTTTTTGATTTTTAAAAAAAAGTCTCACTGTACAGCTCTGGCTAGCCTGGACATAGACCAGGCTAGCCTCAAACAGAGACTCACCTGCTTCTGCCTCTCAAGTGCTGGGATGAATGGTGTGCATCACACATCCTGCCTTACTAGGTACTTTTAACGTCTAAGGAGCATACCTCTGTGGGGGTCTTGTTCAACTGTTTGAGACCAGAGACCGGAAAACAAAACTTTTACAGGAAAAAGCATCAGGTTCTTTGCTGAGCATCTCCTGGATGAGCCTGCAAGGGCATCCGTCATTCTTGAAAGTGGAAATTCCCTTGTCCCAAATTTAATTGCCAAGCTGGTCTCTGTAACTCCCCAAGTTGCCAGATAAAACAAAGGTTTGTCAAGTGGATGTGGCTGTTGTTCAAACAAGAATCACTGATAATTGTTTTAAAAAAAAAGGGGTGGGGGTGGGGGTGGGGGAGGCAGGAGTTGACTGTGGAACCACTGGGGAGAATCTTTGTAATGCCCACTATTAAAAATTGCCATTTTATTGGGGTGTGTGTGAGAGAGGGGAGATGTCAGTTTTAGAAAATATTTAAGGCTCCAAAGCTAAATGTCTTTGATTGTGTTCTGATGGGAGATAGAGGAGTCTATGTCATTTTAGACTAATTATGCTAATGGGAAGGAATTCACCCTTTCATTGGTCAGAACAAAGTGTTTACCTTCTGCCTATTAAATAACCAGTCTCTCTTTCTGAAAGACAAATGAACATCTCAGATAAAAAAAGAATGAGACAGAACCCATTTTTCAGCCATTAAGGGAATTTGGTTTTGTTGCACAGTTGCCTTTTTTTTTTTAAAAGGCGACAATGATTTGGATGGCTACATTTGTTCCTCTAACTTTTTGTGTTTCCAGGCCTCATAGCTTGGCAAAGACAATTTGGGACAGATTTCTTTATTTTCTCCTCTGGCCTAAAACAAAAAAATCCCCCACTCTTCAAACTGTTACCACCGAAGAGTTTATTAAATGGCTGAAAAAGACAGCTGGTCCCACCATCTGTTAAAAATTTTCAGGGGCCAAATAAAACAGGTTACACCTTTTGCCATGCCAAGTCTTGTGATGCCCCCTTCCTCTCACAGCCTGGGGAGGGCTAATCTGAATTTCACGCTCTGATTTTGCCAGTTGCCTCGGTTGCCTCTCGTCTGGGCTTCTTCTGAGCTCCTCTCCTGGCTGCTACTGTAACTTTCCTTTCCGAGTTACAAGGCGACTGAGTCTCATGTTTCAAGGGGACTCATTCGCAGCCTATTACCTTACACCTATCATACTTATGTCCTGAGACCAGAGGGAAACCTATAGATATCTAAGTAATTTCTGACTTTTTGAGCCAAAGGGGAGAGCCAGACATAGGTTTCTGTTGTTTTTGCAGCCATTTCTTTTTGGCCTATAAATGCTAATGGAGGTAATTCAGATTTTGGAACAAAGGCTGAGCTCTGCACACACTGCAGGTGTCAAAGGTTTGAAACAAAACAATGCTAACCCTAATGGTATTTCTTGTCATTAACAATTCTTTGATGTTCACACAGGAGCCTCCCTTTTATCTTTTAGTTTCGTAGCCATCTTTGTTAACACGAAGCTCAATTGAATCTCCCCCCGCCCTTCCCACCTCCTCCTGGCCTTTAAAGACATCTGCAAAATGTTTATGCTAAGTTAGGTTCCACTCCATCTTTTAGTAGCAAGGCACAGTAAAATGAGATAAAGCTTGTGAGGTTATTATTAAAACATCAGTAAGTTTCTATCATTAAGCTGAAGGGGAAGATCAATAAAAACGGAGCACTTAATGTTACTTTAATAAGGATGAGTTTCCTGTAACAGGATCTGGATTAACGTTAGTTTCACTGACGCGGACTTCACAATAAAGACGTTGCTGTGATCTGAAGAGGTTGACTTTCTTTTAGGCAATTAGACACTTTTTGAATGCTTCGAATGTACTTGATCTGTTATTTCCTGTTTTTTTTTTTTTTCCTTTTTGAAAGTCTTCACGGTGGACATATTTTAAGATTTTCCCCTCCTCTGGCCTTTTCTTCTGAGTGTCAGCTCTTGGCAGGCTGCCAAAGGCTTCTGAAAGCTGCTTTACCTCCTGCCCAGTTCGCACCAGGAGAAGGAGGCGGGCGAGATGACAGGGAGTCAGTCTGCAGCTTCAGAAGAGTTGCTTTAACTTGTTTTGATGACAGGAGAGGGTAGAGAGCAGTCAACACTCCATAACATACCGGCCGGAAAGACTCAGCAATGGGACAGAGGACCCCGCAGCAGGGCACAGTAGATTCATATGTTTAACAGTCAATACACTCCAGCTCATCTCTTTGCTGGTAGTCTTTCACTGTCTTGAACAAAGCAGAAACCTTGTTTTATTAATTACTTTATTTCTTGAGGCAGGGTTTTATCATATAGCTCTGGCTAGCCTAGAACTCAATATGTAGTACTGGCTGGCCTTGAACTCCAGGAAGATGCTCTTGTCTCTGCCTCCCAAGTAGTGGGATTACTGACTAGAACCACACCATGTTGGGTTTCAGAGATTCTTTTCACTGCTTCTGAGATAACACATCTTCATTCTCTCTCTCTCTCTCTCTCTCTCTCTCTCTCTCTCTCTCTCTCTCTCTCTGTCTCGTTATTTTATTTTTTCTGGACAGGGTTTCTCTGTGTAGCCCTGACTGTCCTGGAACTTGATCTGTAAATCAGGTTGGACTTGAACTCAGATATCTGCCTGTCTTTGTCTCCTGAGTACTTGGATTAAAGGTATGTGCTACTACCCAGCAAGACACATCTTTTCTTTTATTGACTAATGGTGACTTATTTAACTAGTTAAGACTCCAGTAGTTTAATTGTGATTCTCTCTGGATAGCCCTTTTTCTGTGTGAAAGCTTGTTTTGGAGAAATTATTCATTTGGAGCCTGTCGCAATACTGAAAGTCACAGCTGAAATAGACAAGGCCCTCCCCAAGAGTTTATCTGTAGTTCGACCCCCAAATGTCAGCTGCAAGGGAAACAGTGATAAGCAAAGATAAAATACAAATTAATGTTAACAATGTATCTATTTCATGATTTTCCTCTCATATTATTTAATAATTCTTAGCATTTATAGCATGCTTTTCATCTTCAAAGCACTTTACAAATGCTAGCTAATTAACAAGGTAATGAGGCCTGGATCATAATGTTGTAGTAGTTTTCTCTAGCTCAGACTGGAAAGCAGAAATAGTGATGTATGTATTCATCCATTTTTAAAAATAGCATTAGATGGTACTGGAGATTTTGTGAATCAGACATTCAGGCAATTTACCTTCTAAGTATAACATGTTTCTGCTAAAAAAAAAAAATCCTAGGCAATTGAGATCATCACCAATCTGACGAATGGTCAAGGTTTTCCCATCTGGCAGGGGTTGCCAAGCTGGCTTTCATGCCAACCTCGCTTGTTCCTCTTCCTGGTGATTTTCACCATGGTTTCTCTCCTTATGTATAGTATCATGGCAGGTTCCCAAAGGGAGACATTCACTGTTAGGAATTAGAGACAGACACCTATTTAAAAATTTCCCCCATATTTTAGCTTGGACAGATTCTTGAATGAAAACATGTGAGAGAATAATTGATTGTTTTAAGTTGTTCTGTGCAATGATGGTAAGGTAGCAATATTTTAGAGGGAAAGGGACACATACACACACATATACACACACACCATATCCACATATACACACATAAGCATACACATATATACACATATACATACACACATATACACACACATATATATACACATACACACATACACATATTCACACATAAGTACAATATATACATATACACACATAAGCACCCATATACACACACATAAGCACATACATACATACACATACACACACATACGCACACATACACATACAAAGTCTGTAGACAGTCTGTGATGTTATGTAAAACTCTAATAATATGATTTTAAAAAGAAAAGAGTACTATTTAATAGAGTATCATCTGGTGCAAAGTGGATACTACTTAAAAATTAAGTTGCAAAAGAAAAAGTCATGGTTAGTAGTACAATTACATTATAAACAAATTAACATTTCCTTTCTTCTATATGAAAATGTTTCTAGACTCAGAGTTTGAGGGCAGTTTTTCCAACCTTAATTCAGAAATGCAAAGAAAGTTATTCACTTTTCATGTTTATTATACATGCATCTCTCTCTCTCTCTCTCTCTCTCTCTCTCTCTCTCTCTCTCTCTCTCTCTGTGTGTGTGTGTGTATGTGTGCTTGTGTGTATGCATTATTTTTTGTTATTGGGGACTAAACCCAGGCAAGCACTTTGGCACTAAGCTACTCCACAACATGGCATAAGACTGTGACAATTAAGAGAGAATTTTATGTAAGCCACCTAGAACCTGAAATACTGTCTAATTAGAGAATTCTAATTCAACAAGGATTTTCCTATTTGTTGAAGGTTTTTTCTCTTTTGTCTACAAACCCTAACCACAAGGCCATCGGCTTCAGCCCGGATCCTCTTACCTCCTGAGACGTAGGGAACATGCCTGTATTGTTTGGAAAAAGCCAA
This sequence comes from Tokudaia tokunoshimensis, assembly GCA_036184795.1. Lineage (NCBI taxonomy): Eukaryota > Metazoa > Chordata > Mammalia > Rodentia > Muridae > Tokudaia > Tokudaia tokunoshimensis. The sequence continues at coordinate 44,638,138 of BTHU01000004.1, read as the reverse complement.
ATAATGAGTAGAAGGAAAGAGAGAGCAGCAATGTAGGAGACAGGAGTCTATCTGTATGTCTCCATCATCGTAATGAATGACCAAAGTGCCAACTGGACCCAGGCGCAGTCATCATCTCTACAGCATGTTGGAGGCACGGACAGATCTAGCACAGAATACCCTGACACTGTAGGACTAGCTTCCCCACAGAAACAGATTGCACACCCAACTTGCCATGACATAGCTGGATCAACTGGAGCTCACAATGTGCTGGCAGGTAGACCTGCTTCTGTCATCAGTGACCTTGTCACTAGCCTCTTATCCCTAAGAATGAATGCCTTAGCTTCTGAGTCACCATGGTAGCTTCAATCTTCAGATGGGGTCGGGGAAGAGCCAGGAAAGAGAAGAGACAAAATCTGACATATTTCATGTATCCATTCCTTTTCCTGTCTTCTTGTTCGAATAAGCCCTGCTATCCAAGCTGAAGGGTACTCTTAATAAATATAAGTCTATTGCTTTGAGAAGAATCACTTCCTATATGGATGGTACAGACACGAACTGACTTCCCCTGATGGTTTGACTCCAGTATCAAACTGTCCCTAATACCACTCCTTTAGTCTCAATGCTCACATCTCTGTTTGATTTATAGCTGGACATTAGCATGTTCTTTTCACCTCAGCCTAGGTAAAAAAGCAATAAAAAGACAAGAAAGAGATCAGGATATAGAAACACACCTGTCCCTTTAAATTGCAGAAGTGAGGGTTGGGGTCTGGGCAGAAGTTCCCTTCTTCAGAGAGGGTTGTCAGATGAGAAGAGGTTCTTGGACTTTAAACCCAGATTATAAGAGGTCAGACTAATGACTATGATGCCAGTATTTCTCCAGGTGCCCCTTGGTCCACAGAATCGTCTGGTCCCCTGGCCCACCCAGAGCCCAGGTGTCAGAGTATTAGCCCCAGGAGAGTAAAAAATACCCTTGAACAAGATGTGAGACCACCTGTTGTAAATCCTCAGGAATGAATTCACACATCTTCAAATCTGAGGGAACTAAAATATCACTTCAGGCATGTGTGAAAAATACTGACATTCTTTGCCTCTGTTGACCAAGGGAACATAGTAAATTCCATAGGTTCACTTAGCTGAGAAGTTAATCAAGCTAGGGGTTCATCCCAGTCACAACTTGTCTCTGATGCATCAGATCATATGTAGATGCATAAACCCAGTTATACTTTTGAGAAGTGTATTAAAAATGAAGTTAGCTGGGCCCTTCAAAAATTAATTACCTTTTGGTTGCTGGGCTAAAACACCATGACTCGAAGCAACTGGCAGAAGAAAGAGTTCATTAGAGCTTATGGTCCCAGAGGGGGGAAAAGTTCATCATGACTGGTAGGCATGGCAACAAGCAGAGAGAGTGAACCAGAAGAGACAAAAGGCTTTAAACACTCAAACCTGGCCTCTAGCAAAGCCATATTCCTCTGAACATAACCAACCAGGGACTAAGAGTTCAAATATCTGAGCCCAATGTATGGAGGACATTCTCATTCAAAACACTAAAGTAAAAATAGTCAAACAGGTTTTAAGACATTAATACAGTGTGAAATATTTTTATCCAGTTACTCAACCAATTAAGCTGATCAATAATCAGGTGTTGACATTATTGAGCTGTCGTCAATGAATCAAGAGACTTGTTCCTCTGAGTGTGATTTGTTTTGGTGCTGTGAGCAAGTCATTATGCAAACATGAAAGAACACAGGAAAAAATATTTTCAACATCTTTTTAAAAGTCTTCATTTCCCACAAATCTGACTACTCTACCCTATACATTAAAAAAATAATGGAATCCCTAAATATTTACTTTAGGGACAGTCTCTGAACTTTGAAGTGTCTATAAAATGGTATAGGTGATATGTAAGCCTCTTTCTATTGGAGGTCATATCAGCTGTCACAAAGGCAATAAATACCTTATAAAGGCTCACATATCAACATTACCATATACTGCCCTGAGCAAGTCACCTTTCAGTAACTAATTATTAAAAAGAGCCCAAAACCTGACTTTTCAGTTTGAAATGTCATCTCTTTCATACACATTGAAACATGTCATACCTCCCATCTCTGGTTTAAATCTCAATCGTGAATTTTCTTTTTGATTTCTGATTGTTTCCATTCTAAAAATTTGGACAGTCATATACTGCATAAGAAGATTCTAACTCATTTCTTCTGCATGAATCCATTTTTAATGTATCCTTCCTGTCTTAGGTTGGGTTTCATTGCTGTGAAGAGATCCCATGACCAAGGCAACTCTTATAAGGAAAACATTTAATTGGGACTGACTTATAGTTTCAGAGGTTTAATTGTCCGTTATCATCAAGGTGGCAAACATGGCAGCATGCAGGCACACATGGTGCTGGATGAGCCAAGAATTCTACATCATGATCCAAAGGCAGTAGAAGGAAACTGAATTCTGTACTGGGCAGAGCTTGAGCACAGGAGACCTCAAAGCTCATCCTAGTGACATGCTTCCTCCGATGACCAAGCCAACTCAGTCAGTCAATGGATTCTCCAGGCAGGGAGCAAGGATTAAAAAGAAAAAGACAATTAGACAACACTGTAACATGACCCCAGCTTGTTCTGAAGCTGAAGCGGGTTTATTTTTTTTTTCCAGTCTGCTTTTATACCACGTACATGCAAAGAATAAGGTCAGTTCTAGATCAAGGAACAAACAAGTCAATAAACAAAAACAGTCAAGGAACAAACAAGACAATAAACAAAGTCCCGTGGTATTTAGGGACTTACCAAGACGATCAAGATCTTAAACCTACTTCCTTGTCCTAGCTCAACCTCAAAGTCTTGCCTGAGTCTACTTCCATGACCTGGCCCAAAGTCAAATTCTTGCCAAATTTCTAGAAGTGGCCCCAAGAGCTCTCCACACTCCAACAAGGCCATACCTCCTAACTGTGCGAACTTCCCATTGGCCAAGCATTCAAACATAGGAGTCTATGTGAGTCATACCTATTCAATCCACCGCACTTCCCGAGACCTCCAACCTGTAATGTGTGAAGGACAGTTCTTCAGACATGAGGGCTTCACACTCCTTTCCACTCAGTTTCTATTTGTCTAGCTTTGTGTCCTTTTCCTGGTATTTTGCTATACCATCTGGTGAGTCCTCCAGGTGATCTTGCCTTTCTCTTCTCTTCTGTATATAATTGACAGTAAGTTCTTCTTCCCCAATCCCAGCCCTATTCATGTTCAGCTCTGTTCAGTTCTTCTGAACAAAATCTCTTGTGTTTTCTTATATCCTAGTTAGGTCCAAACTCCTCAGCACAGTCTCTGAAATCCTCCATTTTGCTTCTTCAGTTTTACCTTTTGTTTAAGGTCTGTGTTTCTGTCAATCTACATCAGGAACTGAATTTTCCAGCTGCCTCATTTGTTTGGTTCTGCCTTGACATTTTGAACTGTCCTGGCTGTACAGGGTTATCTGGAATGTGTGTGCAATAGAGGGGTACTTTCTCTAAACCACTCCAAAAACTCCATGGTAGCCTCGTGACCCACATGATGGGATGGCAATTGCCCATTTCTTCTCTATTAACCACTCAAAATTTGGGTTAAATATGTCCTTCACAACATACTTGCTTCTGGCCTACTCCCAATCTTGTTTTCCATTTCCTACTTTAGATATCTATGCTTGTCTTACTTCATTTCAGTGCCATAAACTCTTGGAAGAACTCAAAAACTCCATTCCTAAACACTGTGGACAGAAAAAGGGTTTCCAGACCCTCTGTCTCTGGGACATACTCTTCCTGCCCCTAGCCAGCACTAACTAGGAAAGGTAAGAGGTCCTCATCCTCATCTGTTCAAGGTCCCTGGCCGCCGCCTTCAGGACATACATGCATCGCTCTGCCCACTCAACTGCCAGGCAAGCAGAGGGCTCTGGAACTCCCAGTAGAGGTACAGTTCCTCTCAGGACACTTCATAAGACAACCCATAAGACAACACCCTTTCTAATCCCCTTTACATACCTCTGCCATTGGGCATACTCTTTGACCCGGGAAATGAGCCACCCACACTTTGCATACACAAACAATGCTCCTTACACATCTAGTTCATGGAGTTAGAGGTTGTGAGTCCCCAGCTTTCATGTATAAAACATGATTCTAATTATCAGAGAACACGTGGAAGCACTTCTGGACAACTCCCATACTCTACTGCACTGATTCTGGTTTAAAAGGTCAGAGGTCTTATTGTGACTCTTCCCTCCACAAAGCCATGGTCATCTTCATCAAGACCTTTCATGAATCAACACCAAATCTCTTCACAACTGAACCTTAAGCAACCAAATCTTGCCAAGACTCATGAAGCAGGACTACCGAACACCACACAAACATAACTCAGGAGTGCCAGGAAGTCTCAACAATCTCATGTCAGATGGACAAATCCCAGTGTAAACACACTAGGAATGTAAAAAGCCAAGGTAGAAAATGACCAATCTCATGGAAATGGCTTCCAATGACCGTGACTTAGATGACATTCTAGGCAAAGAATTCAAAAGAATGATTATAAATATGTTCAAGGATTCCAAAAAGGACATTAACAAACACATGAAGGAATTCAAAGGAGGATATGAATAATCTCCTGAATGAATTCCAAGAAAACACAAACAGCTGAACACAATAAGAAAATCAAATCAGAATGTGAAAAGAGAACTCAACAAAGAAATAAAAATATTGGAGAACAAACTGAAAAGATACTGGCAATGGAAAACTCAATAAACCAAATAAAAGACTCACCAATAGAATGGGTCATGTGGAGGCCTGGATATCAGAGTGTGAGGCTAACCTAAAGGAATTAGATCATTCAGTTAAAGCCAAAGATAAATTAAAAAATATGTATGAGTGGGACATACTATATTGTGAAACACTAGAAAAAGACCAAAATTTATGAGTTATAAGCATGAAAGGAGAACCACATGCAAAGGCATAGTATTTTCTTTTCCTCCTCCTCTTCCTCCTCCTTTTTTCTTTTTAAAAAATATTTACTTATTTTATGTATATGAGCATACTGTCACTGTCTTCAGACACACCAGAAAAGGGCATCAGATCCCATTACTGATGATTGTGAGTCACCGTGTGGTTGCTAGGAATTGAACTCAGGACTTCTGGAAAAGCAGTCAGCGCTCTTAACCACTGAGCCATCTCTCTAGCCCCCATAGATAGCATTTTAAATAAAGTCAAAGGAAAAAACCTCCTACTCTTGGGAAAGAAATGTTCATCCAGGTGCAAAATGTAAACAAAACACCAAATAGATAGGACCAGAGAAGAAATACTCATGCCATATTATAGGTAAAACATAAAATATCCAAAACAAAAAAAGGGTATTGAAAGGTGAAAGGGATAAGGCTCAATGCAGGCCCAACAGAATAATAGCTAATTTCTCAATGGAAACTGTAAAAGCCAGAAGAGCTTGGAACAATGTACTTCAAATCTTGAAGACCATAGATGCTAACCCAGACTACTATACCCAGCAAAACTATCATATTGGAGAAAGAGAAAATTCCCATAAAAGCGACTAAATCAATTTATGTTACTAAGCCATTTACAGAGAATACTGGAGGTAGTACCTCAAATGGAATAGAATGATAAACATATCCAAGAAACTACAGAAAAAAAAATTTGTTAAACAAATGAACACTAAGAAAATATCAAACACTACAAAATCAACAAAATGGCAGGAATTAATACACACCTTTCAATACACTTTTGAATCTCAACAGATTTATTTTTTTTAATTAGATATTTTCTTTATTTACATTTCAAATGTTATCCCCTTTCTTCATTTCCCCTCCGAAAACCCCCTATCCCATCCCAACTCCTCCTGCTCACCAACCCACCCACTTCCATTTGCCTGTCCTGGCATTCCCCTACACTGGGGCATTGAGCCTTCACAGGACCAAGGACCTCTACTCTCATTGATGTCTGACAAGGCCATCCTCTGCTATATATGCAGCTGGAGTCATGGGTCCCTCCATGTGTACTCTTTGGTTGGTGGTTTAGTTCCTGGGAGTTCTGGGGGTACTGGTTGGTTCATATTTTTGTTCCTCCTAAGGGGCTGCAAACCCCTTCAGCTCCTTGGGACTTTTCTCTAGCTCCTCCATTGGGGACCCTGTGCTCAGTCCATTGGTTGGCTTTGAGCATCCACTTCTGTATTTGTCAGGCTTTGTATATATCAGGCTCCTGTCAGCAAGTACTTGTTGGCATCCACAATAGTGTCTGGGTTTGGTGACTGTATATGGGATGGATCCCCAGGTGGGGCAGTCTCTAAATGGCCTTTCCTCAACAGTTTCAACTTATCAATCAAAACACACATACTAGTAGTATAATTTAGAAGACAGAATCTTGCTCCTTTTTGCTGCCCAAAGAATCATGCCACACCAAAGACTGGCATCACCTTAATGAAAGGATTGTGAAAGGTATTCCAAGTATAGGGGGGGCCAAGAAACAAGCAAGAGTCACTATTCTGATATCTTAAAGCCAACACCAGTAGAAAGAGAAAAAGGTCACTTTGTGTTAATTAAGGGAACTAATCCCAGTTTGAATGAGACATATGTCCCATAGTCTCATGTCTGAACACTTAGTCTCCAGTTGGTGGCATGGTTTATGAAGTTATGGGACCTTTAGGATGTAGAAACCCATTGGAGGAGTAAGTCACTTGGACTGGGCTTTGAAGGTTTATGGCTTTCCTACTTCCATTTTCTTATTCTCTGTTTCTTGTCTGTGGATGAGGGTTTGATCAACTAGCTTCCTGTTCTTGCAACCACATTATGTCTTTCCTTTCGACTCTATCCTTCTGGAACTATAACTGAAAAAAAAATCATTTCTTCATTAAGTTGCTTTTGGTCATGGTACTTTATCAGAAAAGTAATTAATAAAGGGACAATCCTTCAAGAGAACATTGCCATCTAAACATGTATGCACAACTACAGGTGCCCTCAAGATCATAAAAGTAACACTACTAGAGTTAAAGTCATAGATGAACTCCAACATGTGATAGTAGGTGACATCAGTACCCCACTCTTATAAGTAAACAGGTTATCCAGGGAAAAATTAATGGAGAGCAGAGATAAGTGACACCATAGATTATATTAATCCAAAGAAGGACAAATTAGGACACTATGAGAGTACACTCATATGGTAACTCCATCGTGAACATTGATACTATTTAGAAAACAACTTGAAAATAATGTAAAATGACACCATCATATAAGAAAGTTATTTAATGCAAAAATACAAGATTGGTTTAACATGAGAAAAGTAATGTGACTTGGGTAGAAGATCAGTTTTAGAGTGCTTGCCTAAAATCCATGAGGTTCCTAATAGTAAAAAAAAAAAAAAAATTAAAGAAAAAATGAGAATAACTATACTAACAAAATAAATGATAAAAATCATAGGATTATTTGATTATACAGTGGATAGGTATTTCATAACACTCAGTGACTTTATAAGAAAAACCCTTCCTAAGGTTAGAAACAAACAATAAATGCCATAATTAATAGCAAAACGCTGAGGATTTCTCTTTGGGATTAGGAAAGAGACAAGGGTACCATTCATCAACCTTCCCACTTAGTACTAAACTAAGAAGCTCACTGATTCAATATAGCAGTCTGATTCCTAAAAAGGGTTCCGATTCCTAGCTCTACCTGTATCTGCCCTGACCAACGTCACTGACTTTGCATTTTCTCCAATTACTCATTGAATCTGGACCGCACTCGTGATTTGCTTTGTTTACAGGAATGTGGTAGAATTGTCAGTGTACCAGCTCTGAGACAGCCCCACCACTCCTCCTTGCCTCCTCCTTCCTTTCCCAGATCTCTTATACTCTGCCACTGCCTATGGAGAAAACAGCAAGTTGGAGATCACGTGTTCCCACTAAGCTGACCGGGATCTCTCTGCTGTAACCCAGTGTGAGAACTCCCCAGATTGGTCAAGCTGCTTAGCTGTTCTGTAGCTAATTGCAGATAGACACGTGACTAGCTAAAATCAATAGTGATATTCAGATACCCCAGAGACTTGTGAGAAATATTTGTTTGTTTGGAGGTAGACTATAAAGTAACAGCCAAATGATACAGGCAGTAAGTCAAGGCTATCAGGTAAGAATGAAAATTGTTAATTATAGATGATACACACAGTGTATAGAAAACCCATCAGTATCTACAGACATGACTGAAACTAGAGGGTACATTTAGCAAAACTGTTGGGGACCTCAAAAACAAAAAGCAAACAAACAGAAAAGCCCAAAAAAAAAAACTCAGTCACACAACAAACAGAATATATATATTTCTTTAAAAAAAAACCCAAAACATTTTAGAGGGTTTGAGGGATGAGTCAGTGGTCCAGGATACTTACTAACCTTGCACAGGACTCAATTGGCTTCCCAATACCCAAGTGGTGGCTCACAACCATATGTAACTACGATTGTCTTATGATATCTTCGGATTTCAGTGGCCATCATGCATAATTGGATATGCATGAAGGCAAAACATACATGAACTATAAAGACTTAAGACAATATTTTAAATAACATTAAATTACACACCGTATGCAGAAGTAAAACTAATGAAATTGCTAAAACATTTTTCATATATGATTTTTAAATAATTACAAAGAGAAGAAACCTTTAGACAAAACAGAAGGTTACAACCACATTTGTGGATTGAAAGATTGCTATAGTGGACCAGGTGTAGTGGCACATGCCTTTAATGCCAGCATTCAGGAGATGGAAGCAGAGGCAGAGGCAGAGGCAGAGGCAGAGGCAGAGGCAGAGGCAGGTAGATCCCCTTAGTTAAAGCCAACTTGGTCTATATAGTCAGTTCTAGGACAGCCAGAGCTATGTAGAGATATCCTGCCTTAAAAAACAAAACTAAACCAAACCAAACAAAACCAAATGATAAATAAACAAACAACCAAAGAAACCAAAACAAAATGATCCCTATAGTAAGATGTCAATTCCTTTCATTTTGCAGATGATTCTAAAGACATCTCATTTGTTTTTCTCCCCAGCAATTGATTACAAAATGGAAAAGGCCCAGACTAATGAAGTGTCCTTTGAAGAAAAAGGAGTGCAAGGAATTTGCTCTTCCCTATGCTAGAGTGTATAGTAAGTGCATATAATTTAAGAGGAAGGTAAACATTGGAATAGAGGATAGAATTTAGAATCTAGAAACAGACTTATGAGCACTAGATTCATGTAATGTTAGTGTTTTAGAGTGCTCACCAAACAGGGCCAAACCAGTCACTGTCCATGTCAAATGCATAAATGTTATGGTTGAGTGGAATGGAAGTGAGAGAGGAGAACATCACTTTGAGGAGCTTCTGAAGGCAAGTACCTGTGATATTTCTAACCAAAATGAATAAGACTAACAAATTGTGCTGTTAAAATTTACCATTTTCCATCAAAGGCATTTTAAGAGACTGAAAAGCAAGCCACCTCAAGGAGAAAGTATTTGCAATGCATCACCAACTCTCTCTCTCTCTCTCTCTCTCTCTCTCTCTCTCTCTCTCTCTGTGTGTGTGTGTGTGTGTGTGTGTGTGTGTGTGTGCCCGCGCGTACATGTGTGCATGTGTTTTCCTTAAATTACATAAAGCTAATGCAATTAAAATGGGTCTATCACAAAGGAATTTATCTAAGATGGCTACATGAATCAGAATTCCTAGATGAAAAGGTCTCGGATAGTACGAGTTGGCATGAGCGCAGGGCAAGCGGGGACACTCTTAAGCCACTAGTGGCATTGTAGATTGGTCTGACCGTGCTAGCGAACAGTTGGCAGCGGCTATACAAGTGAGTAAGCACAGGCTTTACTACATTTCAGTTCTAATCCCAGGATCGTGGCTATCAGAAAAGCATGTGAGTGGATACCAGTAGACACACACGCATCGATGCTCACAGCGGCAATTTCCAAAATAGCCCCAAATTGGAAACAATTTACAACTCCCCATTAAAAGAATAGCACTGTCAGTCGTCACACACTAGAACACTACACGCTTGTGAAAACACCCAAGTCATATTTATGTCCTACGATATAATTGTGCAGCATCAATGGAACATTAGATGAAAGAAATAAGATCTGAAGGATTTTTTACTATGTGATTCCATTTATATGTAACTACTCCCCAAAGCCATCCAGGGTAGTGAGTGGCACACACCTGCACTCTTAGCACTCACACAGCTTTGGCTGAGGATGATCACATGTCTGAGATGCTTAGAGAGGAACAGTCTCAGGAAACAAAGCTATCAAAGTCCCCAAAATATAACCACAGGAGACAAAGCCTAACTACAGAGCTTAGGGCCACATGCAAGCTCTAATCACAGTGAAGAAAGTCTTTATGGTTAAGGTCATGAATGAGTGTGTGTGTCTCTGGGGAAGTGCAGGGCCTAGAGAGAGGAGGGGGCATCCTAGTGTGATTGGATTATTCTAGAGAACATTCTATTCTAGACCTCGTATGGTAGTTGCACTGTAATACTTCAGTCTTCTATTCTGTGCACACACAGCTGGGTCTACAGTGCATATTTTACAAAAGTTTCTATGCCCAGAATCATTTCCGGTTCTTTGGACACTAACTTGCAGCCTGCTGCTTTTATTTACATTAAAGATATTCATGTGGATGCTACTGAAAGAGGAGAGCTCAAAAGAGTAATCCTTAATTATAGGTAAGGTCTTAAAGGTAGTCCAGGTCAATGTACTAAAGTAGTACTGGGAAAGGCAGAGGAAGGAGAAGAGGGATTGAAATAAGTCATAAGGGAGAGAATAAATATTATCTAAATGATGAATAAGGATAGATTTTAGTTGTAGTCTACTGCATACCTAGGCAGTATTGTGTAGCTTGTGTTTTGCTACACACTCATAAAAACACACAAACTATATTTACATCCCACTATATAGGAGATGTGAGATGTGCAGCTACCATATTGTTGACTATCATGTCTTTCTGTGATGACTGTGCTTAGAGAGTGGTGGGAATCATTAGAAGAGCTAGAAGTAATGTTTGTTTCTTTGAGACAGTCTGGTTATGTTGTCCAAGCTGACCTTAACCTGATGTATTGACTGGTTTTGTGTGTCAACTTGATACAGGCTGGAGTTATCACAGAGAAAGGAGCTTCAGGTGAGGAAATGCCTCCATGAGATCCAGCTGTAAGGCATTTTCTCAATTAGTGATCAAGAGGGGAGGGCCCCTTGTGGGTGGTGCCATCCCTGGGCTGGTAGTCTTGGGTTCTATAAGAGAACAAGCTGAGCAAGCCAGGGGAAGCAAGCCAGTAAGAAACATCCCTCCATGGCCTCTGCATCAGCTCCTGCTTCCTGACCTGCTTGAGTTCCAGCCCTGACTTCCTTTAGTGATGATCAGCAGTGTGGAAGCGTAAGCTGAATAAAACCTTTCCTCTCTAACTTGCTTCTTGGTCATGATGTTTTTGCAGGAGTAGAAACCTTAACTAAGACACCTGACATCCTCACGTCGCAGTCTCTCAAGGTGCTGAGATTATAGGCTGTAACACCATGCCTGGCTAGACTCAGAAATGATATTTTAAAGGATTCCTTCTTAGGGGGAGGTCTGAGATCTCTCGTATAGCCTTTCTGGATTATTACTTTTGCCTTTTTTTTTTTAGCCAGGTGGTTATTGTTTTGATAAAAATGAAGCCCCAGGTTATAATATATTATCATCTACTTGATGTAAGAATCACACCTGAATCCATGGCACTATGAACAGTCCAAGACAAAAATCTATAGTCTACCTTATTCATGCTATCTTTGACACCACCCAGTTTCAAAATTACTGCCCGGAGTTATAGCTGTATCATTAATTATTACAGAGCCTCTGAGTTAGGATTTAGTGATTCTTTATTTTTTTTAACCTTTATTCATAGACACATTTGAGTGAGAAAGAAACAAGGCAGATTTACAATTACATTGTATGTAGGCATACAGGATGTTATGAATATTTTCATCAACAGTTTGAAAAAGTTTCATCAAAGTAGATTAATCAATGATAAAAGTGGAATTTCCGAAGGCACTCAAAGAAAATCTGTACATTCTAGGCTTTTTCTCTCCCTCTCATCTCTTCATCTTTCTTGTTCTGGGGATTAAGCCCTGCACATGCAAGTACTCGATCACAGAATTACCCTAAGCATTATTTCTTTAGCAGCCAAGTCAATTTTGTTTTGTCTGCTCCATTCTCACACCATAAAAACATTACCTTTTCAATGAAGAGCTGGAAAATCCCAAGACTTATATATATTTTTTTAAAAAGCACAATTTATCTACTAAAATTGTCTATAACTGTTTTTTATAATATTATAATTTCTGAGCTCTTTAAATGTCTCTGTTGTGGAACTCTGTCCTCTTGGCATGATGTTACCACTGTCCTCTTAAAGTCATGGCAAGACTGGGCTCACTACTAGCATTTTTCTTGTGGAAGCTGGAAAGGTGTACAAGGCTGTGTATCAGACTCTGTCTCTCCCTGTGGGGTTAGTTGTCATTATGGGGATAGCTGTTCTTTGGTGGTATAGTACCCATCCTCTGTAAACAGCCCCGCAGACATCTGTCTGTAACCACAGTTATTTTCTTCTTAGATTTATTTATTTTATTATATGAGTGTCTTGTTTGCATGTATGTGTGTATGCATGTATGTATGCATGTATGTATGTGTACCACATGTGTGCCTTATGTGCACTGCATATGTGCCTTGTTCAGAAGAGTGTATCAGTTCTCCCGGAACTGGAGTTACAGGTATTTGTGAGCTGACATGTAAGTGGTAGGAACTGAACCCTGGACTTCTGCAAGAGCAAGTGCTCTTAGCCTCTGCTCTATCCTTCCAGCCTCAGGAAGGATAAACCCACTGCTTCAGCAAGCTAGATCTGGGTGGATTCTTCTCTTCTGTCTGTCACAGTTGCCTTATTTGGTTGGTTCACACCTCCGTGGGAAAAGTTAGCACACCAACCTCACTTAATTGTTTCTGTTCAGAGTATATTTACTAGTGCCCTCCATTAAAAAACAAAAACAAAAACAAAAAACAAAAAAACTCTGACAATAATATTTTTTCTATATTTTAAGTTATTTTTTCTGAAATCAACAAAGTATTTTAGAGAAAGAAAATATTAAGACCTAGAGGAGTCTTCCTGCGGGTTTGCTTTCACAGCACATAGCCACCTCCCGCGTTGTTCTCGCAAGTATGTGCTCAAGAAAGCTGCTTGTACTGAATTGTATTGAGCATGACATCATATAATGTCATTAAATAGGAACAGCTTAACCTTGAACAAAACATCAGAACGTATCTGTGAGAAAAGTGGTTACTCATGTATCACATGTAACTGAAAGAAACTCCCTGTCAGCCAGGCTGCTGTCTGTAGATGGATGCAATCTCTTCATTCCTTTTTATGCCCCGGTGTAAACTCTCCTAGGCCCTGAGCTAGGTCTGAGGAACACAGAGATGGACAGATGGGATCTCTCTTCTGTCACCTCTCACATCCTGTGGAGACAGCTGGCCAGGGGATGCAGATATAAAATCAGTTGGGCTGCACTTAGACCCCAATTCTGCTTTTTGTTGCTAGAGTGACTGGGTTCTCTCGGCAAGCTAGAATAATCCAGTGAAGTCTTTCTCAACATGACAATGAAACAGAGACATTCATTTTGCCATGTAGAAAGCATCTGAAAGATGTTGACTTTTGCTTCTAAAGCATAAATCATGGGCCACTCTTCCTAGAAACATTATCCTCAGCAATGAAACCCTGACCCAGGAGGAAGCCAATGTAGAAAAGCCTAGCAAATGGGGAGTGGGTGGGTAGAGAAGGGTAGAAAGGAGATTGCTGGATTCCACTTGGTGGGAAAAATAGACAACTTCTCAGATTTCACGGCTGACCTGTGGTGGGTCTGTCTGCCCTCTTCTTAGCTGTTGGGAGCCTGAAAGACTGAATTACCTCAGAAGAGGTGCTCTCAAGAGATGAAGAGAGTAGTGATTCTGTGACTCGGACTGTAGGCTGGTGAAGGGGAGCAAGAGATAGAATCTTCAGGGATCTGTGAGTTGTTCAGCAAGGTTCAGGGCCCAGATTGTGTCCAAAGAAGCTGATCTCATGTCAGTGATTTCTTCTTAAATGATCAGTGACCATGGTTGCTTTCACCTGGGACACACTGGGGCTACACAGGGCAACTCAGTGTTGAGCAAAGGAGTCTTCTCTGGGTGATGAGAAGAAGAAAGGGTGGGCCGAGTGGGTTTCCTCAGGGGCACAGGCCCCAGGGGACAGGCATTTGTAGTATTGGTCTTCCCCATCCAGGACTTTGATTTGTCTGTAAACAAAGAAAAGAGAATTTTCAACAGGAAAAATCACACAAATATCACAGCCATCCCCGGTGCACCTAAAGTTGTACAGTTGGTTGGACAGGGCTACATCCTCGTCAGCTCTGAAGGTCCCTACCTCTAGGGGAGTATCTTGGGTCTGAGTATGAAGCTTTTCACCTTTCTGGCCCTTGGTAAGTACTGCCTAAAAGTTGTGGTCATATGGTCACTTAATTTTTATGTGGTAAAGAAGTCTGTCTCCATCTGGTGTTCTTAAGAGACAGGTCTGCCCCTTACCTACCTCAGTTCAGAATAGGTACCTTTCTGGCCTCCATTTTGAAGCTGACAAATGGATGGACCAGGTACTCCAGCTTGCAAGTGTTAAGCCTGGGGAAGTGTTAGCATGGCAGGAGTGCCTGTCTACACTCGGAAACGTGCTCATACTTGTAGAAGGAAAGTTTTATACAAAGTACTGCCGATCTTCAATTATGAGCACAATTCCTTGGAATGATTAGGAGGGTAACATTTATTATTGGGTGACAATTTCAGCCTTTCTGGACAGAATAGATTCAAGTTTTATATATACTTGCTACCGTGGAAAAGAATCGCTAGTGTCAATACGGTGGCAATATCCGGGTGGGGTATTATTAGAAGCGTTTCTGGAAAGTTTTGCCTTTTCTGTGATATCACAAAGGACCTCATCTGTTTACAGTTGCTGAAAACTAAGAAGACAGATATTTACCCAAGTTTTCTTGGCTTCCTCTGGCTCCCTTGATATTCTAGAGTTCCCTGTGGATAGGGCCAAGAACACACAGTCAAAGAAAAGCACCAAGTCGTTAATTTTTAATTCAAAGTGATTTTGTGTTGAATGCAAGCAGATGCTGATAATATCAGAAGTCACAGCATAATTTTTTTGATCAAAGGGCTCAAGTGAGCCTGATGAAGCATGCATCTTGCTCGTCTTTGATAAACCACATCAATTATTCACCGTGAAGGCAGACATCCTGACATGAAAGCAACAGATAAAGACCCTAAGCACATGTTCACGAGGAGAGCAGAAGAGAGTGGGGGAGGGGCTGGAGGGGCTGGAACAGGTATTAATAACAGAATTATTAACTGGAAACAAAGCCGGTAAAAACGGCTTTACGGCCACTTTGAACTCACATTTAACTGGTTATAGTACATGGTGTCCTCAGGGCTACTCAACATTTTAGGCTGCTGACACCGTCTGCGAGGTGCTCGCTGCTTCGGTGAGAGACCTTCTTCTGAACCTGCAGACAAGGAAACTTCACTGCAAGCCTTGCCGGGAGTCGGGAGAATGAACGGGGAAATGGCTCTTTGTGTAAAGGTGCTTGGTAGAAGCCATGTCCTGTTTCAATAAAGCTTTGCCACTTCTAGGAGCAGTGTCATCACAATCCTCCCAACACACACACACACACACACACAAACATGAGAGAGAGAGAGAGACAGACAGACAGACAGACAGACAGGAATCAATAACTATAAGCAGGGGGCTGGCATCTTTGCGCATACTATGTCGCATCTTTGCGCATACTATGTCGCAGCTTTGCGGCATACTTCCAACCCAAATCATCTGGCCAGAGTGACAGAGAAAATTGGTTTGTCCACACTGCTGAGACTTGAGCTGGTTGGTGGCCAGCCTCTGCCTAGAGAGTACCTGGAGTAGGAAAGTCCATTAGGAACAACAAAGCAATCTGCAACCTCCCCCCCCCCCCACCCCGCTCACACCACATCTTCTGGTGAGAGTTCAAAGACATCTGGAGCACACATCCTCCCAGGGAGAGCACATCTTTCAGTGGGATGCACTTTAGGGGAACACGTCTTGATCTAGCGTTTACTGAAGTGCTTTGAACCATGCCACTGATCCATGCGGTCTCTGGAGGTGACATAAGGGAGGAGGAGAGGGATGACTGCTTGATTTCATGGGCAGACTCTCCCGGTTAGCCTTGATTTCAGCCTAGAGTGCCCTGGAGATTAAGAAACTACACGGCAGAGAAGCCATGGTTCATTTCCCTTCTAAGCAAATGATTCTTGTGGACTCTGCTGTCCTTTTGGTTGGATATGTGAGTGAAGGTTCAGTGGTTCAGGCTAGAGAAATGGCTCAATGATCAAGAGCGTTTGCTATTCTACAGAAGACCTGATTAGTCCCAAGTTTTATGTCAGAAAGCCCACAACCACCTGTAACTCCAGCTCTAGGACAACTGGATGGTCTGATCTTGGGCACTTGCACTCATGCACACACACACACACACACACACACACACACACACACACTTAAATTTTTTTAAATCTTAAAAAATATAAAGGTTCAGTAATTTTACTTCTTGTCAACACACACACCTACCAAAGGATATTGTCTTAGGCTCTCATAGGATAGCAAAGGGGATATTTTCCCTGGACAGAATGTTTATGATAAGCTACTTATTTACAAGAAGAGCCAGGGGGAGGTGGAGAGAGGGCTCAGTGGTTATGAACACTCCCTGGCTGCTCTGGAAAAAGACCCAGGTTTAATTCCCAGCACCCACATGGTGGCTGGCCACCATCTGTGACTCTATTCCAGAGGCTCTGACACCCTCTTCTGATCTCCAATGACAACATACACAAGGAACATAGACACATGCATGCAGGCAAAGCACACACACACACACATTAAAAATAAACAAATCTTAAAAAAGGATTTGGAGATTTGTGTTTAAAATTATATTTTAACCTCAATAGAAATTTCTACTTTGGGTGGAAATTATAGAGAGAATCGAGAAAAATTATAGAGAAAATTTTTCTTATACACTTTTGTATGCTGTTTTCTAAAATCCAAGAGCTAACTGATATCTAAAACCATTAAAATATACACGTTATTGGGCTGCCATATGCTGGTTTTATACATATGCCAGGTAATATTTAAGTTAGGTCAAGCATATTTACCATCTCAGATATATAACATTATTTCTGTAAGAGAGAAAGCGTTCAAACTTCTCTCTTCTGACTCTGAAATGCACAGTAGATTGTTGTGGCATATAGACTTTCATACTCTTATTTGAACTGTATTCACTAATTAATGTTCTCCCCTTCTTCCCCCTTCTGTGTCTTCTGGCCTTTGTTAGCCAACGTTCCATCTCTGATTGATAAACTCCTATTTATCCACGTACCAATGGCAGGCGTGGTCCTTGTCTTTTTTACTTCGAATAATCATACCTAGTTCTAACCATGTTGTTTAAACTTTAACACTCCATTCTTTGCTGTGACTGAGTAGAATTCTAGTGCACATATAGACCACATTCTTTTTAGCATCACCTGATGGGCACTTATGTTGTTTTCATTTCTTGGTAATTGTGAATAATGTTTTAAAGGATGTAGAATTGACACAGGGACATCATTTCCTTTGGGCATCTATTCTGTAGAAAAATTCCTACATCATGTAGTATTTTTTTTATTTAAAATTTTATTATTAGTACGTATACGGGTGTTTTGCCTGCATGTCTGTCCACTGTGTGTGTGCCTGGTGGCCACTGAGGAGGCCAGAAGAAGGCTGAGGATTCCCTGAAACTGGAATTATAGATAGTTTTGAGCTGCCATGTGGGTGCTAGGAACCAAACCCAGGTCCCCTGGAGGAGCAACAAGTGCTCTTAACCACTGAGCCATCTTGCCAGCCTTTTTCTGTAGATTCTTCTGGTAAGTATCTATTTAGGTTTATTACTATTATTTTACATGTATGTGTGTATGTATGTATGTATATGCACACATATGCTTGTGAGTTATTATGCGTGTCAGAGGATAAAGGTTCTCTTTTTTTCCACCATATAGTTGACCAAACTGAAGTTGTCAGATGTGGTAGGCGCCTGTCCTCCTCAGTTTTATGTCAACACAAGCTAACGTTATTTGAGAAAATGCCTCCATGAAACTGATGTGGGAGGCCACTGTGGGCAGTGCCATCTTTGGGCTGGTAGTTCTAGGTGCTGTAAGAAAGGCAGCTTTTAGTCCCTGCACTCCCTATCTGTGGGTTGTTCGAGGACAACCTGGTTTTCAAAGCAATTTTCAGGACAGCCAGGGTTATACAGAGAAGCCAGTCTTGAAAAACTAAAAACCAAACCATCAAAACCAAAACCAAGATAACCAAAGCCTGTCTTCCAAAATGATAACAAAACCCTAACCACCAAACACAAAACCAAAACCAAAACCCAAACCACCCAAAACTAAAACCAAAACCATAACCACCAAAACCAAAACCAAAACCCAAACCACCCAAAACTAAAACCAAAACCATAACCACCAAAACCAAAACCAAAACCTAAACCACCCAAAACTAAAACCAAAACCATAACCACCAAAACCAAAACCAAAACCCAAACCACCCAAAACCAAAACCCAAACCCAAACCACTAAAACTAAAACCAAAACCATAACCACCAAAACCAAAACCAAACCCTGTCTTCCCAAAACAAAATCAAAACCATAAAATAAAATAAAACAAAATAAAATAAAAACCATGGGAAGAAGGTTGCACAGGCTACGAGGAGCTAGCCAGCAAGCATTGCTCTTCCGCGGCTTCTGTATCAGTTCCTAGCTCCAAGGTCCTGCCCCACTTTAGCTCCTGCCTGTCTGACTTCCTTTATCGATGGAGTGTGGTGTGGAAATCTAAGCTGAAATAAACCCTTTCCTCCCCAGGTTGCTTTTGGTCCTGCTGTTTATCTCAGCAATAGAAACCATAACTAAATCTTTACTTGCTGAGCCATCTTACTGGCTCTTTAAAAAAAAATGGGGTTGGAGGGAGGGGATCTGGAGAGATGGCTCAGTGGTTAAGAGTCCATATTACTTTTCCAGATGGTCCACAACCACCTGTAACTCAAGCTGTAAGGAATTTTATACTTCTGGCCTCTGTGGACACCAACATTCATGTGCACATACATATACATACACAATTATTTTCTCAAGACACGGTTTCTCTGTGTAGCCCTGGCTGTCCTGGAACTCATTCCATAGACCAGAATGACCTCAAATTCTAAGAGGTATGCCTGTCTCTGCCTCCTGAGTGCTGGGCTTAAAGATGTATACTACCACCATGGGGCTAATTTAAAAAATCTTTACATTTTAAATTTATTTTACTTTACTTTGTGTATGTGTGTTAATTTAAATAATCTTTTTATTTTTGCTAGTCAGCTTTTTGAGTTCCTTATATTCTGGATATTAACCCCTCCTTAAAATATACAGCTTGCAAATATTTTCTTCCATTCTAAGTTTCTGTCTCTTTATTCAGTCGATTATTTCCTTTGTTGGATAAAAGGTTTTTATCTTGATGTAAACTTGTTTGATTAGTTTTACTTTTGTTGCCTGGGACAATGTCCTAAAGCATTTATCCTATGTTTGGAGAAATTTTTAAGATAGAGTAGCTCACCAAAGACTATTAGGAGCAGAAAATTATGTTTCTTAAATATGAACTTTTAAAGTTTGATTTTTTTTCTTCAATTTTGACAGAGCCACGCTTAGAAAAACACTAACTTTGCTGCTGTCCATTCTGGATGCCCCTATCCTGGCCATCACGAGGGACGGGAGCAGATACATTTTGAATAACATCCCAGATCAGAGGCAGCTTAAGAAGGCTCAACCCTGTGTCTTTTACCTCTAACACACATACTATACTATAAGGTATTGACTTAACCAAAGGGCCTTTTGTTTGTTTGTGGGGGTTTTATTTCTTTTGTTGGTTTTGTTTTTTGAGACAGAGTTTTACTATGTAGCCAGGCTGGCCTTGAACTTACAGAGATCGGCTTGCTGATGCTTCCTGAGTGCTAGGATTAAAAAAAAAAAAGTTTCAAGCTGAATAGAAGCTCAAGAAAAGCTTACTAACTGGCTTACAAGATGCTATTGCCTGTTGAAGGCCCCAACAGCCTCCCTCGACATTCTAGTGTCTGGAAAACAGTTTGGCACAGGTTCATTGCACCAGTTTTGCTGGAACTAAGGCAGACTCCTGATGGTTCCATACACCCATTTCCTGTTTGCTTTCAAAGCTCATATTCTGCAACACGGCAGTCTGCAAGGCACCGAGGCCTTCGTGTGTTCTTTGCTTCCTGATTTCTAGGATTAATGAGCAGGCATCTCAAGAGTTCAGGCTTTGGGGAACATGGTTGAACAAGGTTGCCGTCTGCTCTCCCGCAGAAGTTCGAATGTTACAGGAATCCTACCCATGGAGACTCAAAAGATTGATCTGAAGTAGCTTGGGGTTCAGCTGGAGTTCAGCTCATTTCAGCAGGACTTTGTATAATGTTTACCCTTGATCAGAGCCTTGTGTTTGTCCTTCTCTCAGCTGACAAAGCTTCGGCAAAGATGTGATGATCAACTTATGCTCTTAGGGAGCTTCCTGTTTTGTGGGTGGCAATTCTTCAGAGTCTCAGATGCAATTAAGTTATAGCTAGAATTTCACCAAGTTTAACATTTCTCCCATAACTTTAAAAAACACTGTGTTTAAGCATATGGTATCTGTACTCTTCTAGAATCTGTCATAGTCCAGTCATCTAGCTTAACAAGGGATTAGAGTTTTTCCTAGGCGTAGTTTGTCTCTGTGTCATAGTGTTCTGCAAAGAGTGCAGCCACGTTGTAGTGCTTTGTTAGTGGAAAAAAAATATGTGGGCACCTTTATTAGCTGTAAGTAGCCAAGTAAGTAATTGGGGGAAAATCTTTGCTTAGTGAATACAATTGGAAAGCTAATATCATGTTCTCCCTCATCTGCAGAACCTAGTCAATAATATATGTATGTATGTATGCATGTATGTGTTTAAATATATGTATGTATGCATGCGTTTAAATATATGTATGTATGCATGTATGTATGTAAATGAGCATGTGGGTATAGTATAACATGTAGAAGAGAGGTCAAGAAAAGCTAAATATTAAGAGGGTCTGAGTGCAGGTAGTGAACAGGAGATATGAAAGAGGATATAAAACTATCTAGTTTTAACTCTGTTGTGAATCTTTCACTTTTTTGTAGAGGACAAGAACATACAAATGCAATTGATAGTGAAAGAGTAAAATCCAGTATGAACCTCGTGGCTTCTGCTTTAATTGTTTAGAAATTTATTGAGAAGTATGTAGTCTTTGTGTCTGACTAATTTCAGTGTGTTTTTATTTTACTTGCAATGGCTTTTTGTAATAAAGTTTAAAAAATGAAAAATTGCTGGTTGGTTACCTGAATATACTATATTTTTGTTGTGGTTGTTGTTGTGTTGTTTTGTTTGTTTCAAGAGAGGGTTTCTCTGTGTAGCCCTGGCTGTCATGGAACTTATTTTGCAGAAATGAGACTGGCCTTGAACTCAGAGATCTGCCTACCTCTATTGCCTGAATGCTGAGATTAAAGGCATGCACCACCACACCCAGTGGTATACTGTATTTAAAAAAGTAAATTTGTTTTCTTTCATATGTATGAAGAATGTTTTACCTGCATGCATGGATGTGCACTGCATGTATGGATGTGTACTTCATGTATGGATGTGCACTGCATGTATTTGCACTGTGTGCATGCATGGATTTGTACCACATGCATGGATGTGCACTGCATGCATGGATGTGCACTGTGTGTATTTGCACTGTGTGCATGCATGGACATTGCATGGATGTGCACTGCATGCATGAATGTGCACCATGTGTGTGTATGGATGTGCACTGTGTGCATGCACGGATTGGCACCACATGCATGGATGTGTACTGTATGCATGGATGTGCACTGCATGTATGGATGTACACTGTTTGCATGTATGGATGTACACTGCATGTATGGATGTGTACCATGTGCATATACAGATGTACACTGCATGTATGTGCACTGTGTGCATGTGTGAGTTTGTACCACATGCATGGATGTGCACTGTGTGCATGAATGTGCGCTGTGTACCTGCTGGTGCCCACGGAGGCCAGAATAGGATATTTTGTCCTCTGGATGGAACTGAAATTATGGAAGACCATGATCTACCATGTAGGTGCTGGGAACAGATCCCAGATCCTCTGGAAGAGAGACAAGCACTCTTATCCTGTCAAAACATCAGACCGGGCCCTCAATTGACTGTATTTTAATTGTTAAGTCTGGCAGCTTTTACTCATGCACAATGTAAGCCTCTGGAGTTCTCTCCTAGGATCCCAAAGATGAGGAAGGGAATGGCTACCTCTCCTCCATTTGAGTTAGGAGGATTTCAGCTATGAGAGCTCCCTCTGACACTGTTCTCTATAACTGCATGTCTCACTTTTGCCACCCGCAACTGATAACCTTGCTCTACAAAGTTGTTTTGTAGGACTGTGGGCAGCGAAGACCATAAGGGAGGGCAGCATGGGGTGTGAGGCCAATATTCTCCAGCCTGGGAAACAAGATGAGTTCTTGGTCTCTGAGGGATGGACAGACCAAGAAACAGAAGTCCTGGGACAACAGGAAAGGTTGCTGGGGCAGTCACTGGTACTGCCATGCTTCCAAGCAGGTGTGGCAGGTTTCTGAGCAGTGAGTGCTGATCTGATTGCTATTTATGGATGATGTATGCCCAGCATCACTTGCCAAGGAAAACATCCTCTTGAAGCAAACAGAGCGTTCACTGTTCTAGATTTACAGATGGCAAAGCCCATATGCGATTACAAGCTATACCCCTGGGGTGTTTCAATAGCACCAGAGTTACACAATTCATGTCCTGAAGAGTCCTGCCAACTCCATGCAGAAAGGGGTGCGTCACTCTTCGACTGATGTTCTTGGGGCATTTAGGGGTGACAGTAACCCAGCTGTTAGCTGGACAATCTCTCTGAAGAGGCTGGTCACTCTACATAGTTCTTGTGTCAATACTCCCAGGAAGCAGCTTCCAAGAATATAACCTGCCTTTTCTGGCTCTGGGCCTCTCCCATTTCGCTTTTGTCTTATGAACCTTGTTTCAACTAAGAATATTTTTTTCCTTACTTCATCTTATTTTGGGAAGGACAGACCAACCTAAAGATAAAAGCTTGGCATAAGGAATTGAGAGCACACAACTGGTTAAAAGGCAGCATTTCTGCAACTACAAACTCAGGGTTTCTGGGCTCACTGGGGCTAGTTCCTTCAAACTACACCAGCTGTTCAATTTTTAAAACGTCAATGCCAAGATCAAGGCCTGGACATAAATATGAAAACATAAAACCTCTTTAGCTACCTTTAATATGCAGCCAGGGCTGAGAAAGATGGTTCCTGGCTAGAGAGTCTTTCCCATCCAGTAAGAATCACATGGGTGGAAAGCTGGGAACAGTGTGTAGACCCTTACCAGGGCCATCTATAGAAGAATATTCCCAAAGGGTAAGAAACCACTTGTCCCTGTTATACCCTGAGAGGTGCTCAGAGCCTGAACACGGATGAGGAAGGGAGAAATCTATTGGGAGTTCCGATTTTCACATTGAAATCATGAACTTGCAAGGCAACTCTGATTTCATCCCTTGCTTTTATATTGGAAGGATTTAAGGTTGACTGGGCGTAGGTCTCATCTCGTCTTGTCTCCTCTCCTCTCCTCTCCTGGTGTCCTAGTTTGATTTCTGTTGCTGTGATGAAATAAGCCTGACAAAAGGCACCTTTGGGGAGAGGGAGTTTATTTTAGGTCATGATTCCAAGTCACAGTCCATCATGGCAGGGGAGTCTAGGAAGGGATTAAAGTAGCTAGCCACATTCAGTCAGGAGCAGAGAGCATGCATGCATGTGTGCTGTGTTCAGAGCCACATTCAGTCAAGAGCAGAGAACATGCATGCATGTGTTCTGTGTTCAGAGTCACATTCACAGTCAGGAGCAGAGAGCATGCATGCATGTGTTCTGTGTTCAGAGACACATTCACAGTCAGGAGCAGAGAGCATGCATGCATGTGTTCTGTGTTCAGAGTCACATTCACAGTCAGGAGCAGAGAGCATGCATGCATGTGTTCTGTGTTCAGAGTCACATTCACAGTCAGGAGCAGAGAGCATGCATGCATGTGTTCTGTGTTCAGAGTCACATTCACAGTCAGGAGCAGAGAGCATGCATGCATGTGTGCTGTGTTCAGAGCCACATTCACAGTCAGGAGCAGAGAGCATGCATGCATGTGTGCTGTGTTCAGAGCCACATTCACAGTCAGGAGCAGAGAGCATGCATGCATGTGTGCTGTGTTCAGAGCCACATTCACAGTCAGGAGCAGAGAGCATGCATGCATGTGTGCTGTGTTCAGAGCCACATTCACAGTCAGGAGCAGAGAGCATGCATGCATGTGTGCTGTGTTCAGAGCCACATTCACAGTCAGGAGCAGAGAGCATGCATGCATGTGTTCTGTGTTCAGAGTCACATTCACAGTCAGGAGCAGAGAGCATGCATGCATGTGTTCTGTGTTCAGAGCCACATTCACAGTCAGGAGCAGAGAGCATGCATGCATGTGTGCTGTGTTCCGAGTCACATTCACAGTCAGGAGCAGAGAGCATGCATGCATGTGTGCTGTGTTCAGAGTCACATTCACAGTCAGGAGCAGAGAGCATGCATGCGTGTGTGCTGTGTTCAGAGCCACATTCACAGTCAGGAGCAGAGAGCATGCATGCGTGTGTGCTGTGTTCAGAGCCACATTCACAGTCAGGAGCAGAGAGCATGCATGCATGTGTGCTGTGTTCAGAGCCACATTCAGTCAGGAGCAGAGAGCATGCATGCATGTGTGCTGTGTTCAGAGCCACATTCACAGTCAGGAGCAGAGAGCATGCATGCATGTGTGCTGTGTTCAGAGCCACATTCACAGTCAGGAGCAGAGAGAACGCATGCGTGCTGTGTTCAGCTCACTTTCTTCAGTCGTATCCAGTCCAGAATGCAAGCCATGAAGTAATGCAGCTCAGAGTCAGGGTGGGTCTTTCTACCTCCATGCATGCAACACCGTCTCTCTCTTACAGCTATGCCCACAAGAGAACCTAATCTAGACAATTCTCCATGGAAACTCTCTCTATACATAGCTGATTCCAGGCTGTGGTAAGTTGACAATTAAGGCTCTCCAACACACTTGATCTACTGTAGATCTTTGACAGGATTCTTGACTTAAAGTACCAAGATGGTGTTGGACAAGGTAGAGCATGCCTTTAATCCCAGTACCTGGAAGGCAAAGGCAGGTAGATCTCTGTGAGTTCAAGACCAGTCTGGTCTACATAGGGAATTCCAGGGCATCCAGAGCTACATAGTGAGATAGACCCTGACTCAAACAACAACAAACAAACAATCAAATGAACAAACAAACAAAGACCTTGCTCAAGGTCTAGGTCATGGTTTTTGGTATGATGTGTGTGAAAGTATTTGTGTGTGTATTTTAAACTGAGACTTTCTCAGAAGTTTTCAAGTATAAAAACAGAAAAAAAACTAAGCTTAGTGGACTTCTGAAACACACACACAAGCACGCACGAGAGAGAGAGAGAGAGAGAGAGAGAGAGAGAGAGAGAGAGAGAGAGAGAGAAAGAGAGGAAAAAGAGATTTTTCTCCTGGGCTATACGTGTAATTCAGATCTTGCTTTCTAAGATGAAAGGAAAGATACAAATTTTCCCAGTTGCCATGTTATGTCATGAATAATTTCCTTCAAAATCATAAAATTGCTACAAAGAAAACATCCCTGAGTTAAATTAGTGCTTGTGAAAGATGCTAGAGTTTTAAATTGTCTACGCAGAATATTAAACTAGTTAGAGATAAGGCAAAAATTTTCCCTGAAAACCATTTCATAATTCAGGGGCTGGAATGTGCAAGTGCATACTCATGCATGTGTGTGCGCGCACACACACACACACACTCATGCACACACATGCACATACACACACTCAGCACACACATGCACACACACATGCACACACATGCACAATACACATATATACACACTCATGCACACACATGCACATATACACACATGCACACATACACACATGCACACACATATACAAACACACTCACACACACATGCATACACACACATACACAAGCACAATTCACCACTCTTCTACTCTTGCTTAGGTTTCTCCTCTCCGTGGTCTGTTCTCTGGTTCTGTCAATCAGCTTGTTGCTGATTCTAATAAGAAAATCATATTCTCTATAATGGGAATTTGGAATCTCTGAAGTAGGGAGATAAAATCAGCCTTTCAAGGTAAGTTTATTGCTATTTTTAAAAAGTTTATTCAGGGACTGGGGAGGGTTCAATTCCCAGCACCCATATGACAAACTCACATCTATTTGTAACTAATGTCAGGAGATCCAACACACCCTGGTCACTGCATGCACAGACATATGTGTGCTAAAATACTTGTACACATGAAAATGACATTAGCAAACTTTTATATTCCACATATATTGGAGAACCTGCATTCATTTTTCTTAAACTAAAAACATTTTACTCGTTCATCTTCTATTATAGCTTTCCCTTCCACTTTAACAATAGAATCACAACTACTTTTCATATCATTAGCTTATTCTGAAAATCATGTATCTCTTTAACATACATTGTTTTGCAGTATTAAATATGTACCATGATCAAAAAAGTTAGAGCTGATGCCCAATTGTCTCAACCCTTTAATATTCTTCTTTTATTAGTAGTGACTGATGGGATGGGTTTCTTACATCCTATCCAGTGATAGTCTAAACTTTGTTATTTCTAGTGGCTGCATAATTTTCTTTTTGTAGATGGAATATGGTTAATATATAGAATTTCCTCTCCAGGCAATAGAAATAATTTCCTCTGTTTTTGTATAATCAGTGCTGGGATTGCAAACACCAGAGAAACCTTAAAACACAGACAGTGAGGCAGGCAGTTTTGTCACACGCCTTTAATCCCAGCACTCAGGAGGCAGAGGCAGGCGGATCTCTGAGTTCGAGGACAGCCTGGTCTACAGAGCTGCAGAGAAACTCTGTCTTGAAAAACAAAACAATCAAAAGAAGGAAAAGGAGTAACTTTCTTAAGTTCAGTGTCACTTCCTGTCATACGCCGCATAAGATCACCTTGGAGATCATGACACCCCTGGCCCACATTTGAGGAACAGTGTGTGTGTGTGTGTGTGTGTGTGTGTGTGTGTGTGTGTGTGTGTGTTTGGGGCAGGGGAGGAGACAACAAGTCTTGGAGTTTGAAGACCCCCAAGCATGAATTGAGTACGAAGCTGTAGATACAACATGATCTTAATGATAAGACCTTTCTTTGTAGCATTGACATGAGGCAGAAAGATCTGGAAGGAGGACACATGACAAATGAGGAGCTCACAGGTGCTGCAAAGTGTGATTGTTGTCTTATTCTGGTAGAACTGTGGTGTTCTCTCCCGCTCCCTGCCTCACTGTATATCAGAATCATGGAAAGGTTTGGGAAGAATACAAGTGTTCCGCTCCCACTTAGGAACTCCTAATTCAGTTGGTCAGGCGAAGGAATACCAGCATTGTGATTGTTTAAGACTCTTCTCCCAGGAGGTTTTAATCTGTAGCTAGGGCTGGGAAGGGCAGAGGTTTGACCCTTTCTCCTAGCACAGGTCAGGGTTTGCAGATTAGCTGGGTGCCACTTGGAAAAGCTAGCATAAGCTCTGAAAAGTTTTAACTGAGAGAAAAGGGATTCTGGAAAAGGCAAGTGTCCCCATGGGCACTGTCAGGCAAGTGTCCCCATAGGCACTGTCAGGCAAGTGTCCCCATAGGCACTGTCAGGCATTTGCCTGACCAGGAGCTGCTGCATTAAATGGCTGGAGTCCAAAGCAGATACAGGGCTCCTTGATCTCCCAGGACGTGGGCAGAGTCGTGGCTTATTGCAAGAAACAGTTTGCTGACCATGGAAATAGTATCTCTGGTCTCCAGAGTGATGATGGTGCTCTTCTGAGGTTCAAGGTAACAAATAAGGAACAAAACTCAAAGCTGCTCTGACCCCAGGAGCTCTCCTTAAAGCAAAACTAATGTAGAGAGGAAACTGCAGGGCTGTTAGAGGGCGGGGCCGGCGAGGTGTCTAGAAGGCAAGTGGATTGGTTACACGTTACCAGTGACTAAGTGTGGCTGTTATATAACTTCCGGTATAATACCGATCGTCTGCCTCATGTCATTCCTATCTTTCTGGCTTTAGCTTTTAAATGGTTCAGAGGCGTCCTCGTGCTCCCTTTCACAGGGTGCTGGAATACCTATTGGGACCTTCTTTGAAATGCCTGTGCCCTAACTTCTGCCTGGTGTGAGCAGGGATTAAGGCAAATTGGTCACCAATAGGAGAATGGCGCACCAACTCATCTTTTAAAAATATCAACAGGAAAACACTAAAACCAGTAGTATCAGTTAGGAGTCTCGGAGGTGTCATTTTTGGGGGCAGAGAGAGTGTGCAGTGCAGGGAGACAGTGTGCAGTGCAAGGAGAAAGTGTGCAGTGCAGGGAGACAGTGTCCAGTGTAGGAAAACATTGTCCAGTGTAGGGAGACAGTGCCCAGTGCAGGGAGAAAGTGTGCAGTGCAGGGAGACAGTGTGCAGTGCAAGGAGACAGGGTTCAGTGCAGGGAGACTGTGTCCATATAAAAGTGGATAAAAAAGAGTGGATTTCTCTGAAGAAACAGCATTCTACATGTATAAGCATATGGGATACCATGGTGCTGGTTTGACCAGTTATAACTAGATCTTTGGGATCCCAGGGTAGGAGATGCTAGAGCCCCTGCCTCGAGCTCTGTACCCCTCCTGGACTCTGGCTTCTTCTGCTGGTGTACAATGCCTGGTGAAATCTCATGACAGCCAGATAGAGACAGCAGAACTGTACAGAAGCAAGTTCTGGCCCTTGTTGCTGTCTTGAGACAGGGTCTTTCTTGAGACAGGGTTTCTCTATTATGTAGAGATGCCTCCCAGGCTGTCCTGGAACTCATGGGCGCTGGCTCCTGAGTTCTGGGATTAAAGGTGTGCCCCACCATGCTGATTGAGCACGATTGAGCATGTGGATTCTTTTTTTTCTTTTTCTTGTTTTTAAAAAGCTATTTATTTTATATATGTGAGTACACTGTTGCTGTCTTCAGACACACCAGAAGAGGGAATTGAATCCCATTACAGATGGTTGTAAGTCACATGGTGGTTGCTGGAAATTGAACCCAGGTCCTCTGGAAGAGCAGCCAGTGCTCTTAATCACTGAGCCATGTCTCCAGCCCCCACATCCTTTTCTTAATTCTTCCTTTTCTTTCCTCCTCTCTTCCTCCCTCCCTTCCTCCCCCCACTCCTTTCCTTCCCCTCTCTCTTCCCTGCTTAAATCTACATTAATCCCTCCCTTTTAAAAATAAACATGCTTTTGGGGAGGGAGGAACTGGGAAAGGGGAAATCATTGGGAATGTAAATAAAAAAAATATAGAAAATAAATTAAAAAAAGTTCAATTGGTTAAAAAAACAAACAAAACAAACAAACAAACAAAAAAACAAGCAAAAAATAAAATAAATAAAAACCTTTCTTGTCAGGCCGGCTGATGCAGGCCTGAAATCCCAGCTAGTCTGTATGCTGAGGCAGGAGGATTCCAAGTTCAAAGCCTATCTGGACTATAAATGAGTTCAAGCCCAGCCTGAGAATCTTGGACCCTACCTCAAAACTAATCAAACAAGTAACAAAGGGTGTGTGGGAGCAGTAGGGCAGCCGCCTAGTGTTCACGAGGCCTCAGCTTCAACCCCCACCACCACAGAACAAAACAGAACAAGGGGAGGGTAAAACTGTAGCATGGAATTTTTCTGGGGGTGTTGGCATGTCAGAGGGTGTTCATGCTCTTCTAAACATCCTCCTCAGAGCCACACTCCTTCCCAGGGTGTGGGCAGTGAGGGGGTCACACTCCTTCCCAGGGAGTGGGCAGTGGGGGAGTCACACTCCTCCCCAGGGTGTGAGCAGTGTGAAGGCAGGGAAAGAGGAAAGCTACCACCAAAAAAGCTCTCTAAGTCCTCCAACTTGGAGCTGTTAGAGCCGCAGAGCGGTAGCCACTTAACTCCCAGGGCCGCGGTTGAGAAGCAAACAGACACAAAGACTTCTTCATTCTTAGCTTGTTGGACTTTGAAGAGACCATGCAAAATGTACTCAGGCTTCAGACAGGAAAGTTCCCCGATGAATACACCACGATTTCATCTTAACGCAGGTCATTCGTTCACAGTGCAAGGCCGCCTAGGGACATGGGCTCCTCTGACCCCCTTGCCCGATCACTCGGTTACAGATGGACTGTAAGATCTCATCATGATCTCACCTGGTCGGCCTTTGCCCAGCTGTGGTCCATGTCCGGGTTAACGCGGCACAGCTGTGCGAACACCAACCTAAGTCTGTAAATTCTAAACTGTTTTATACACTGGTCCGGGCCGTCGTTAGACTAATGAAGAGGCTTAGGGAGGTGAGACATACAAATGACGGGCGAGTGGGTCTCGGGTGACTGATCAGAATTCGGAAACAGCAGGTTGTGGTGGTGCATGCCCGTTGGATTCGCTGAAGGAGGCAGAGGCAGAGGCCAGCCTAGGCAGAAACAACTGAACAGGGGACAGAACTCACAGGCGTGGCTTCCTTTTGTATATACAATGAGAAAGAAAAACCAAGGAGACTGTGGTGATGAAAAAAAAAATCTCACCATTGCTATTATTTCAGCCGTACTCTCTGAAAAAGCCAAGAAAATATTATTGAGGTTCTTTTCCTATTTTGGGTTGAATATGGGGTGGGGTCAGGGAGGGATTCTCCTTTGTATATTACAAAATCTGATCCTGTCTAACTGTCTTATACAAATTCCAAAAGTCATGCAAAGAGTGGGGCACTCAGAATTTTGGGGACTGCAGAGAGGGCTCAGTGGTTAGGGTACTCGCTGGTCAGCGGAGCAGGGTTCAGTTCTGAGTAGCCACATGGTGGCTCACAACTCTCTGTAACTCTAGTCTCAGGGGATCTTTTGTTGTCTTCTGGTCTCTTCAGGCACCAGAATCACATGGTACACAGACAAAATGCCCAACGCAGAAATTAAAAATAATAATTAAAAAAAAACAACAACCAGATTTAAGTGGGGTGTGGTGGTGCATATATTTAATCCCAGAAAACAGTAGGCAGAGTCAGGCAGATCTCTTGAGTTTGAGGCCAGCCTAGTCTACACAGTGAGCTCCAAGAAGCCAGGGCTACACAGAGAAACCCTGTCTTGAAAAAATCCAAACCAATCAAGTGAGATTTAGACTTTTGATTGATAAGATGGTTAAAAGGCATTTTCAATGTAACCCAGTGACCCAATGGTAGAAGAAGAGAATTGATTGCTTCAGGTTGTTCTCTGATATGCACAAGAGCTATGGGGTACATGTGTACCATATAAGTACACCAAAGTAATAATAATAATAAAAAACACAATAATCCCTCTTTACAAAATCAGCTTCTATTTCTTTAGAGTAGCACTGAACCATTAAATTTCTTTGCCTTGTTTTTCAACTTGATGTAAACCTAATAAAACCCAACACAGAAACAATACCAAGAGCCCGACTTCCCATCCCTTCCTGCCTCGAGTCTCTCTGCTGGAATGGAGATTCTCACCAATTGCATTATAGACTTTCTTTACCATGTCACAGAAGCAAGTCAAGCTTAACTGAAAGAAATACTGGCTGCTGTAACCAACTTCCCTGAAAACCGGTGTCTCAGTGTCACACAAGTGATTTAGGTCTCAACAGGGAAATTAATCATTTTCTTCCTCAAATTTCTTTACTCAGACTCTGTGCGCTGACAAACATAAGTCGCCTTGGCCACTGAGTCTGGGACTAAAAATTCTAGTGTGATTCAATTTTTAGTTGCCAAGTGCATCTGTTTCCGGGGATTACATTCAATGGTCCTCAAGCCTTGCCCTCCACAGGAAACGTTCAGGGGCTTGATGGTTTGGGCATAGTCGAATAAAATATTAACAATCAGAAACTGGGTACCATTTATTTGGTGGTACAGAGAAAACCGTATTATCGGCAGCTCTCCCGTGCAGTGATCTTGGCCATCCTTGGTGATGCTGGGAAACGGGCCACCAGCTCCGGAAGGGTGGAAAGCCCTGGCTTGGCACTTCCTCATTTTAAGCTCTCACCAGCCTCTCCTCTTGTATGAGACAGGGACCCAGCAGAGAGGGGTTAAATGTGTGGAGGAGCCAGTCCAGCCTGGGGTCATTGGCAATCAAGGACCAGCATTAAAAGTCAGCAGGAGACTAAGGGTCGGTGACAAGCTTGGCTCAGGCACCATCTGGAAGGATAGAGGCCGTACAAGCTGGAATCTCTCTCTCTCTCTCTCTCTCTCTCTCTCACACACACACACACACACACACACACTCATGCCAAAGAAACCCTTTTAGGCTCTTTGGAGCTACAGACATTAGCTCTTCTGCTTTTTTTTTCTTTTCACAAATCCTTCATTGAAAGTTCTATTATTTTCAAAGTACTCTGTTTTTGAGAGGAGCTGGCCTGGCTAGCTATATTCCTAGGTCAACTCCTCCTCTCCTCATTGGTCAGTTATTGATGACTGGTTTGAAACCAGCCCAGGATCAAGTGGTCAGGAAACTCAATTAAGGGAGGGTGGGAAGGAAGGAAGGGAGGAAGAAAAGAAGGAAGGAAGGAAGGAAGGAAGGAAGGAAGGAAGGGGAGAGAAAGAGAGACAGAGAGATAGAGAGACAGAGAGACAGAAACAGAAAGAGAGAGACAGAGATGGCAGTCTATGTGTACCCAGGCTTGCTTTATATTGTTGATTAAATTGTCTTCTTCTCCTCCTCCTCCTTTCCCTTTCCTTTCTTCCTTTTTTTCTCCTTCCTTCCTCTTCTTTTTAATCTTAGACTTCTGAATCTTCCATCTTACTCCTTTATTTATAAATATGTAAGAAGGAAAAATTCTTTAAAATATAAGTTTCTTTTGATCATAGGTGGTTAGTACACAGGGATGCCTTATAATGTAGTCTTTAAGATGTATTAACATACTGATTTTGACAAACCCCTGACCTCATTGTGAGAATTGTTGATATTATAGGTGAATTCATGGAGAGTTTGTACACCAGTTCATTCTTGGGTGGTTTTAATGTTAGTCTTTGGCTTCATTTTCATTTTGATATCAAAGCAGCCATTATAAGGAAAAAGACCCAGGGCTGTGTTTGTTTTAGGGTGGAAAAACACTTTTCTGGTATTTCCAAGATTGCCTTATGAAACTTTCAGCAATTTTTGAGATTTTTTTTTTGTGTAAATAAAATGGCATATACACACACAAACATTCACATAGTGCCATGGAGGAAGGGGTGATTAGTGTGACTTACATACATGTATGACCACATATGCGTGTTTTTGCATATTATACTATATGAGACTGTTATCAGGAACTTAGAGCAAGGCTTATGAGGAAAATATAGTTTTTCCTATGTTCTTTCTTGGGTAGCTTGAACTTTTTGTTAATTTAAAGAGCATGTACGTGCATTTTGGTACATGATATTTACTTCATGTAGAGCTGGCATTCAAATGAAGGTTGTCAAGCATGCTAAGTTTGTCTCCTACACATGAACTGTGTTTTAGTGCCTAGTTTAATATGTAAACCTATGAGGTACCTACTGGAGAGCTGTTTTTCACATTTGGGGCAACTTTTATCCTGGACTGCATTTTAAAATCATCTCTACAGTGAACACCCTGAGGGGGAGGGAATAGAACAGTGTCCTCCTCCTCAGCAGAGGTTTGAGTCATTCTTTGAGTTGGTGTGGATGTTTGGGTGTAAGTGGCTCCCATGGGTTTGTATATTTGATACTTGGTCCCTCCTACCTGCCACTTCCCTCACCACCAGGATTTGTAGACTACTCAGCTCAGAGACTTCAGTTTCTTCTCTGTTCTGATGCAACTCTGAAGTGTACATTTCTACTACTCACTAACCAGAAAAGCATCTCACAGCAGAATGTATGATTCAGCCTTTATCCTCAGCCCCTCAGAGTGCAGAGTTATGAAACTGCTCACCAGAATTAACATTTAGAATGTCGTAGCTGATAACCTACCCTGTGTATGGCTTATTTTTCCTAGCTATGCTTTAATAGTAGCAAGCCATAAGTCATTGTACTGGCTGGTTTTCTGTGTCAACTTGACACAAGCTGGAGTTATCACAAAGAAAGGAGCTTCAGGTGAGGAAATGCCTCCATGAGATCCAGCTGTAAGGCATTTTCTCAATTAGTGATCAAGGGGGGAGGGCCCATTGTGGGTGGTACCATCCCTGGGCTGGGAATCTTGGGTTCTATAAGAAAGCAAGTTGAGCAAGCCAGGGGAGGCAAGCCAGTAAGAAACATCCCTCCATGGCCTCTGCATCAGCTCCTGCTTCCTGACCTGCTTGAGTTCCAGTCCTGACTTTGGTGATGAATAGCAGTGTGGAAATGTAAACTGAATAAACCCTTTCCTCCCCAACTTGCTTCTTGGTCATGATGTTTGTACAGGAATAGAAACCCAAAGACAGTCATTTATCACAAATACATTTACAGATTAGAGTGTATCTGGGTAGCAGTTTTTTGAGTTATTTGAGAATACTACCACAATTTGCAGTGCTTCTTTATTTTATCTTATCTTATTTTATTTTATGTTATTTTATTTGTGGTCTGTCTTGAGACTAAAATCTCTTGCATTATAGACTGGCCTGGAACTTTCTGTGTAACCAAGGATGATCTTATACTTCAGATTTATCTGCTTTTACCCAGATAACAGGTATGCCTCCCACCAGTACTGGGATAGAACCCTGGGGCTTCACACACATGATAGGCTAGCACCCTACTGACTGAGCCACACACCCCATCCTTGCTCTATCCTATCTGCTACTGAGAACAAGGTATTGTCAGGTCTAGACCTTGGTAGGATATCGTTGGTTCTCTACTGCACCAGTTTTATCTACAGCGCCTTAGAGTTTCTCTATAAGCAGAGATCATGTGTTGGTCTCCTTTTCGATGAATTAGCTATATTCAGTAATTAAGCATGACAACTGCACTAGAAACAAAAGTTCCTGGGTAGAGACTGGTCGTTGTGGTCAGTCTAACAACACTGCACGGAACCCAAGTGGACCAGAGTCTGCTAGGAATGCTGAGATCAGACATTGCAAGGACAGCTCCTGTCCTTAGGCATACCTCTTGGGGACAGGAGTTCTGGGTTGGCCGTGGCAACTCTGCCAGCATTGATGATGTCAGACGCTGAGTAAGCAGCATGGAGCCACATGGAGAGAGAGAGAGAGAGAGAGAGAGAGAGAGAGAGAGAGAGAGAGAGAGAGAGAGAGAGAGAGAAGAGAGAGACTGGCTGTGTTCTGGCCTGAGCTAGTTTGAGGTTGGGTTTCTGGTTCTTGTGTTTAAATGAGTCCACATAAAGGAGCAAACTTATACAGGTAATGTCCTTCTTGTCAATCACTGGCCAAGTCACTCCACATCTGTAGACAGCGTGGGACACAGCAGGAACTTTGTCAGCTGTGCCTATGCCTCTTACATGGCCTGGTCTATGGTGTATTGTGTGATTGTGTCTATTTAAATGTCAAGTATGCTAATAGACGCAGGTCCCTAAAGGACTCTCTGCTTGTACCTTTGTGAGTGTGAGTGTGTGTGTGCATTTTGATAATTTAATATCAGCTAGAGGTGAAACATACCAAGTGTTCCAGCATTACTTGTGAGGCACGCACTTCTTACTAATGAAGTAAGCAGTGGCATTTGCGCGGAAGCACAAGGCGAGCATGGGGCTCATTTCCCACCTACATCAGAAGAAACATGAAAGAACAGTTCTTAATTACAACCAAATATTAGCTCTGGCCCCTGGGAGCTCATCATTCCATCTCAAGATCTATATTTATGAAAATTTAAGCAATGTCTTAAAACATGTTAATTTGTTCTTTGTTTATTGCTTTCCCTGACAGATTAATTTATTCCAAGGGACTTTGGTTCTCAAGCGCTAATATATCGATTGGGCCCGTGTACGACATAGCTAACAGCCCGGGGAGGAGATTTCGATGGAAAACAAAAGTCTTTCTTGTAGTTTTCCTTAGATAATTAAGTTTGTATTGTGGGCTCTGGCATGCTTCCAGCTTCCTCTGGATTTGCATCTCTGGTTTTTTGATCAATGGCTAATTTCATGAAAGGCAAGGAATGCTGGGAGCATAGACATAGACACACACACACACACACACACACACAGATATACACACAGATACACAGACATACACATAGACCCAGACCCAGACCCAGACCCAGACTCAGACCCAGACAGACACATAATCACACAGACATACACATAGACTCAGGCATAGACACAGACAGGCACATAGACATACATAAAGACACACAGACATATAGACACATGGACACATAGACACACAGATACAAGACACACACAAAGACACAGATACACAGACACACAGACACATAGACACAGACAGACACGCAGATACACAGACACACAGACACATGGACATACACACAGACAATAGAGACACAGACACAGACAGACAGACACACAGGTGCACACAGACACACACAGACAGATAGACAGACACATAGACATACACACAGACACATAGACACACAGATACATAGACATACAGACACACACAGAGATACAGACATACAGATACACACACACAGAGGAACACACACACACACACACACACACACACACACACACACACACACACACACGCATTTGGGGCCTAAACAAGTCAGCTCGTATACACTGTGCCCAAGAGAAAAATTCAATGCTTTTTTCTTTTCGATTTTTTTTCATTCTTAGGTTATGGCTTTCCTGGAGTTTCTACATAAAGGGCAGTAGAAGCAGTAAGATAGCTTCCCCTAACTCTAAGAAGAGGAGCGTTAGTGGGAAACCCTGCTTACTGTTGATGGGAGCCGCTGGGGGCCTTTGTCTCCTCTTTCCTTCTCATACCATCCCAGGGAGAAGCCAAAGCTTACAAAGTATCAGTGTTTTAATGTCTGTTAACTGAGCATGTGTTCCTTTGTAGCCGTTAGCTATGCTGTGAGGTCGGAGGCATCTATATAAGCACTGCATATGCCTGTATCTTGTGGAAGAGACAGTTCCCTAAGGAAGTAATGAAGTCAGTCCAGAGCCAGGATTATAACACTTGTGACTACTCATTACCTCAGGGGATTAATTCAGCAAACTAGAGAGCCTTGTGAAATATACCGCCCCACATTTCAGGCAACCTCAGGACATCCTTGGAGTTTTACCATCATTGGCTTTGAAAATACAGAGGTTTGACACAGAACAATAGCCAGTGCCTGTGAAGATGCTTATTTTTCAACAAACAAACACATCAGCATATCAGCAAGCAAGGTAGAGAGAGTTCTGCCACTTTAGAATTCCTGGCATCTGTGAGATTTATTCCTTTACCTAGGCTTGTAGTGAATAAAACAAGCCTATGCGATTACTTATGGCACTTAGAACACAGGGCAGAGCATAATGTGGGTACCGTTACTATGAAATGTCACATTCATGAATGGGCTAAAGAGGGCCTTTGGCCTTATCTTCCTTATTCCTGGGCCACCGACCTGAAATGTTCTCAGCTACCATCAGGTGACAACAGTTGCTAGTGACTTACAAACTATATTCCTTTCAAGTGACATATTTGGATGTATCTCTAATCACAACCTGCACTGGGCTGAACCCGGGAGCAACCACTCCTTTGTCCAGTGACGTGTAGTCGTGCTCATCAATGCCTCCCTAGGAACTGATTCATGGAAGACACTTGGTTGCTGATGAATATTGCTCAGGGGTTAGTAATATGTGTGTTCCAGGTAGACACTAGAATGTCCTTTTCCAAGTCTTCCAGCCCTGCCAGTGAGGAGTAGGTGGAAGAACGGGGAGACCCGTACATGGCTGTGTGCACTGAGCTGTTAGGACCTGTTTGTTTCTGTGTCATAACCTTATCTGTCTCAGTTGACATAATAGCTGAAAGTAACCAGGTGCACTTTTACTATTAGTCTGTGCCTTACAAAAATTATCATTTTATAGTAACAA
Source organism: Tokudaia tokunoshimensis (assembly GCA_036184795.1). Classification (NCBI taxonomy): domain Eukaryota; kingdom Metazoa; phylum Chordata; class Mammalia; order Rodentia; family Muridae; genus Tokudaia; species Tokudaia tokunoshimensis. Next base: position 44,599,929 of record BTHU01000004.1, on the reverse strand, counting down.
ACTACCTAACAGTAACACTCTCATATAATTAAGTATAACTGAGAAAAATAGGAAAATAGATGTTTGTGCTTATGGATGCTTCCTTTCCAAGCTATGGTTGTTTATTAAGAGAATGACAGTTGTATCACTTTATTTTTATAGAGGAGATCATGGCAAAGTTAGAAAATTGGTTGTTAACACACACACACACACACACACACCTGTAAACCCTGAACAATACTCATTATCCCATGCGTCATTTTCTAAGGAGGTGTTGATGAGCAGGACAGACATAGCCCATACCCCCTTGGAGAATTCCTTCCTTCCATGACGGAATCCAACTGTAAACATTGCAATTATTACAAATTATGATGAATGCACAGAAAGGAACAAAGAGTTCAGTGTACATCAGAATTACAGAGAGATGGGAAGCAGATGGCTTCTCTGGGAGGTGGCAGTTAAACTGAGACCCAAAGAATTATGAGATCCAGCTTATGTAGATAGAGGGGAATGGGTGTGGGGAGCGTTCCAGGCTGAGCGAACAAAAGATGCAAAGGCCACATCGCTGTCCTTGAGACAATCAGCCCTGGCCAGTGTAACTGAACTGTAGTGAGAGCAGGTTTTGACAAATAGGCCTTAGACCAGTGTTTCTCAACCTTCCTAACAGGCGACCCTTTAATACAGTTCTTCATGATGTGCTAACCCCCAACCATAACATTATCTTGTTGCTACTTCATAACTGTAATTTTGCTACTCTTATGAATCGTGATGTAAGTATCTGAAATGCAGGCTATCTGATATTCAAACCCTGTCAAAGGATTGTTTGACCCCCAAATGGGTGTGACCTACAGGTGGAGAACCATTGCCTTAGAGGGTTTATTCTTTTGAGCCAATGGGAAGAAACCTGAGATGAGGCGGTTTTCTCTAACACTGTCTTCTCTGATCATAGTTGTGAGCATGCAGGGGAATAAGAACAGGAGTGATTCCATGCATGTTGGCTCTTGCTCATAATTCCAAAGCCTGAAAGACTGAGGGAGGAGGACCATCATGAATTTGAGGCTAGTGTGAACTTCCAGGTTAATCTGGGCAAGAGAATGAAACTCTGAATCAAAGGCAAAAACAGGGAGAAAAAGGTTTGTGTATGAGGTCAAAGGTCAAAAACAGAACTCGATGAATTCAGAGTAAATGGTCAAGAATGGCTTCCAAGGGCCAGTAAGGTGGTAGTTAGTGGGTAAAGGGATTTACTGCCAAGCCTGATGACCTGAGTTTGATCCCCAGAATCCATACAGTGGATGGAGAGATGAAACTATCACAAGGTGTCCTCTGACCTCCAAATGCATGTTGTGGCGGCATGTGTTTGCTCCCTAAGCCAATATACACATAAAATAATTAAATTACTATTTTTTTAAATTAGCTCCCAGATGTCTACCTTATCTCGGGTGTCTGTGAATACCATTTTATGAAACGGAGAAGACCAAGGTGGTCAGGGAGTATTCTGGGATGGTGAGGTCAAGAGGTCAGCTCTGGATCACTGTAAAGCATCCTGCTGGATTGTCAGATGGGAAGCTCTGTGTGCGTCTGGAATTTGACTCGGGGCAAATATGATTGCCAGGGTTTGGCGGTGACTTTTAAAAATGTCTCTCATCCCACATGGAACACTGTGGGTCGCACGCTCGCTCGTACTGTGGAGGCAGTAGCTTATCAACAGGATTTCAGGAGGAAAGGCCCTCTGCTCTCTGAAGGATGCTTACACTGGGCGGGGGTTGGGGAGGTGGCTGCCTAGGAAACAGGGCATAGCCATGAGGTTACAGATCAAGGAAAACATACTTAAGATCACATGCTAATGGCAGGTGGAAACTGACTAGTCCAGAGAAGTTCCTCCAGATCTTGCAAGGCCTTAGGTTTCCTAACTGTGTTGCTGGGGAGCAGCAGCATAAGGAGATCCTGTAGGCAGGATCCAGGCAACAGGTGCTGTCAAAAATGCCTTAAGATGTGGGTGAAGGGGGGATGAGGAAGGAGCCAGAGTTTACTAAAGAGGGAGTGTAGAGAAATTCCTGGAGGTGCCTGAGCTGATAAGCAGTCTGTTGGATGAGAATGGGGACTCTGGGTACCAGTATGTGCCCTTGTCCTGAAAGATCATCTATTCCCACTCTTGCTGTCTCTGGTGACCTGCCTGAGTGTCTCTAATTAAGCCAGTATCTCCTTGTTTCTTAAGTTCTGCATGAGATACACTCACTGACGGGTGTTCCATGTAAAGAGGGTTCATTAGACTACACAGCTGCTAAATGCTGATAGAATTGGTTTCTGTATCTTTTGGCACAGAGAAGTTTCCTCTCAGCTTACATTAGATTGTCATTCAAATTTTAGTCATGGGTATTCTTATTTGAAAATTTCACATATGTTAGGTATGGCAAAAAAAGAAAGAAAGAAAGAAAGAAAGAAAGAAAGAAAGAAAGAAAGAAAGAAAGAAAGAAAGAAAGAAAGAAAGAAAGAAAGAAAGAAAAAGGAAAAGGAAAAGAAAAAGAAAATAGTAAAAGGACTAGACCCTGCCAGGTTCTTAGTCCTTGTCGCAGTAGAAATCTCTGTCTTATGTGAACTATTCTATATGCATTTCTAGGACCATTTCTTGATTGTAAAACAAAACAAAACGAACCCTTCCAATGTGAAGATGTTTTTCTTTTTTAACATTTCAGTACATCGTGGAGTCTGTCCCAGAGGATACACATAGATTTAGCCCATTCTCTTTCATGATCTTATGTTATTTCATTTTATGAGCATGCCATTATTTAACAACCTTTCTATCAGTGAACAGGTAGGTTTTGCCAGGATTTTAAAACCACAAATCAAGGCTCTTACATGGTTACATACAACACACAAAACTATCATGGGCTATTAACTAAACAGTTGTCAATCCAAATCCCAAAGATGTTTGAATTGGGGCTAACTGGTCTTTTAAAAATCTGTAGTAAGGAAAGATGGTGGATACCTCAATTCATCTATACCATAGAATAATGAGAAAAGTATCATGGATATTTAAAGGTATTTAGAAAAATAATCTTTGGGGGAAAAATTACTACGTTAACAAATGAATATATAGCAAGAATAGATTTTTTTCTTGGATAATACGCTATTGGGTTTCTCAAAAAATACAATTTCCTAAAGATACTTTTTAAATACTATATAAAAGATAGACAATATTTCTATTTCATACAAAACAAGGGGAGCCTTGTGTAAGGTATTCAGGGGACAGTTAAAATACCACAAGCCTTTCTTGAGTGTTCGTGCTAATTAGGAAGTGTGGTTCAGGGGTGGGGAGGTGGAGACTTGTGGAGACTCGGGGCAAATATGATTGCCAGGGTTTGGTGGTGACTTTTAAAAATGTTGCCTCTCATCCCACATGCCCCAGGGAGTCACTGTGGCTTCTGATGAGATGCAATCACTCAGACCCTGGCAGTCATATTTTGAATTAGAAGAGGATATTGGGAAGGGCCATCCATTCAGGGCACTGTGGGTCTAACCTGAGACAAAGATAGACAACCTTGGCCAGAGGGAGACCAAGAGAAACAGGAAGTGAGAAGAGCCCAGGAGAGGAGCCCTAGGGCCTGAAAAGGATGACCAGACAAATCCCACCACCTAGCAGTGATTCGCTCTAGGTTCAAAAATGCAGAGGAAAACCCAAGTTAATAGGCCAGGCCACTGCAACATATTAAGCTGTATATAAACAAGTAAGTGGCTATCTTCAGAGCTCCCTATTCCTTATGCACAAGAGACACTTGTGCACTTTTTCATTGTTGCCTCTTGGGAGCTCGCCACCACGCAGACACCAAGAGGGACAGTGACATGATGACTGACTAACAGTACTGTGCCAGGTAAGCTCTACACCTCTTTACGGTAAACCTTCCAAAATTACTTAAACCTAACCATTAAAGGCAGTTTAAAAGTGACTTAAAAAAAAATAAAAGGGATGGCTGGGCATTGGTGGCACACACTTTTAATCCCAGCACTTGGACAGGTAGAGGCAGGTGGATCTCTGTGAGTTCGAGGCCAGCCTGGTCTACAGAGTAAATTCTAGGACAGTTATAGATACACAGAGAAATCCTGTCACAAACAAACAAACAAGAAAGATTGGTGGAAAAGATCTCCTTAAGAGACCGTAGACAGGCAATTTAGAATACTGAGCTGACTGTATTAAAATGGACAGCAGAACATCGTGCCCACTTAGTAGTAACAGAAGCAAGCAAACAAGAAAAAGAAACTTGAACAAAACGGAAGAGCAAGCAAGGCGATGCAGAGGGCGTGCAGGTCTCTGAGCGAGGAGACTTTACCACGAGCTGTCTCCTGGCCCATTCGGCCTTGGCCACACAGCAATGTGCAGTGTGGCCAAATAGGTGCTTCCAGTCCTAACAGAATCACATGCTCCAGCTGTTCTATTCTTTTCCCTGAGTGCGGTGAGGACTGAGTGGTGAGGATGTGCCCAGTGCCCAGGACGTGACAAATGGCTGAGAGGTCCTGTCTCAGAGCGTAGAAATGCAGGTGGGTGGGAACGCTGGAGACAGTGGATAGAGACATCAGAAGCTAGTGTTCCAGGCAAGGAGCCCTCAGCTCTGTAAATACATGTGACCCTGGGGTCCTGCCTGGGGTGTGACAACACTTTAGTACAATGTGATTGAATTTAGCTTGGGGCATAGCAAGCTGTGAGGCAAAGACATGGAGGTGAGGCAGGTCCTGTCTTTAATAGAATTTACAACAGAAGTAAATGATCGGAGTCTAGCCTACCAGCATCTTGGCTCTGGATAGAAGTGATTTTGCTCATTTCCCACAGCAATGCTGGAGGACTGTACTATCATTTCCACACACGGACTACTCTGCTCCAGTTTGTTTAATTCAGAAGTGGTGCTGATTCAGGTTTGGGCCATTTAACTCCAGGGCCCACTTTCTTACTACTACACCCTATTCCCTGGGCATCCCTTGTCAGCAAGTGGTCACAGGTGGCTTTGGTGGGCTTGGCTTTGCGACTCTTATTTGAAAGCCCGCTGCTCTGAATTCTCTGGAGGGATGCTCATGTTCTGTGATGGCCACGAAACATCAGGCTGAGCTGGAAAGTCAGGAGACTTAAAAGGAAGAGCTGCCTCGAAATAAACGGTCTTTTCAGCCCTCTGCTCGCTCTAATCCTGTGTTCCAGTGACCAAAGTCTGCTGTTTATTCAGATGGAACAGGCCATGATGCCAAGCACTGTCCATAGCAGGGGAATTTTTCGAGGCCCTTTGATGTCACATGCCTCCCAGGAACCCCCAGCCATGACAGGGAGAGCTGCTTCGTGTTTACATCTCTAAACAGAACCATTTGAGAACACAGACCGAGAGACCCGGCCGGAGTGTGCTGTACTTTCTCCAGGAGAGTGACTCACTGCTAATGTCTTCATTTTGGACACTGCCATCAAATGTGAAACCATATGCTTTAAATTAGAAGCACACTAAGTGAATCACAAGTTTCTCAATATGGTGCTTAAAGTCTGCTTTGGCATCTGTTGGTTGCCAAGAGACCCATATGATCCTGTAATTAAACAACAAATATTTTCTGCAAAAATCATTCATCTCAGCTGTCCCCAAACGCTGTGGTTGTCGTGTTTAGATGCTATGTTAAGAAGGAGGTTTCACAACTAGCCCCATTTAGAGTTGTTTGTTCCCTAATCTAGCGCTGCCCCATCTTTGTCTAGCATCTTATTCCAAGTCACTGTATGAGAGTGTAAAGCTGTTGTTGTTGTTATATGAGCAACAAACAGTTGAAAAGCATGGCCAGAAATGGCAGATAGCAGAACTGCCAATAACAGACGCCATTCTATCGGCTTGGCCATGAGATTCGTTTACCTTGAAGTTCATACCAGAATCTATCTCTGTCTGTCTGATGGCTGCAGTCATCAGAAACCAACTGAGACCACTGCACACAACAAAAGACATATCGGAAGTCAGAAGTCAGGGACACATAGGATTGGTGGGGGAATAGAGAACCCAGCTTGTACAAGAGAACCCAACGATCCAAGATACCCAGAGGCAGCAGGTGACCAAAGCAGCCCTTAGGAGCTGTTTGCCACCCTCCCATCTTCTCTATCATGATGGTCATGTGCACGGCAGAGCATCTTCCATTAACTATTTTATGTACTTTTTAAATTGTGTGTGTGTGTGTGTGTGTGTGTGTGTCTACACTCACTTGTGTAAGTGCACTTGGGAGCCAGAGGTTGGCATTGAGCATCTTCTTCAGTGGCTCTCTTCCTTATTTTTTGAGCCAGTGCCTCTCATTGAATATGGGTTCACAAGGTCAGCACCAAGAATCCTCCAGTCTCTGCATCCCCAATGCCAGAATTACAGCCACACGTTGTTTAAGTTTGGCTTTTTACCTGGATGCTGAGGCCCCTGACTTTAGGTCTGCATGTTTGTACAGCAAGCACTTTACCTGTGGAGCCATATATTTCTTCACCCCAAAGCCTCTTGGCCCCTCTTTACCAGCTAGATAGTCAGGAGACACCCCCCCACAAGGGAAATGGGGTGGCTAAGAGTAGAGCAAAGAAACTACTCAAATGATTGTTGCTGTGCCCTTTAAAATGGAGCTAAGCAGAAAAATGTAGAGCTGTAGACGGTAAGTCAACTCCATGCAGGTTGAGAAGAGGTAAAGGCATCTAGCTCATTGTTAGCTGGAGCCAGCGATCAAAGCAATCCTTTCCGGAAGGAATCCATGTTTCCTTCACAGCCTGGGGTGGTGACTTTGGCAAGAACAAGACTGCCCCAGATTTACTGGGGAAGCACTGTTCTAGAAGGGGGCCATTCCTCTTCCCATCACAGGGCCTTCTCCTTGGAGGGCAACGAGATATGTAGTATAGTGGTAATGGGGAATCAGAAAAATCAAAGCATTCTCCCACTGACTCTATGGGAAGCAGAGAATAGTTAGAATTAGCAACTGCCTGGCCAACTCTAATTCAGTTAGGAATTCTTGGCAAAGCTAAGGCACGTGGAGCAATTAAAACTCCATGCTGCGTGATTAATGCTGTGCTCCTCTCTGTGTGGTTCGTGGTATTCCTTGGGGCCTGATGAAGGTAGGAAAAAGGTGGCATGGGTGTAGAGAAGGCTGGAAAGGGCAAAGGTCATTGAAGAACTCCCAAGAAGGAAGTTGGAAAGGGTTCATATATTATAGCTCTCCCAGATCTGGGTTCTGAAGTGACAGATTTTGGGGTTCTGCAGTGGGAAAGCCTGCAAGATGACTGTGATGTGGCTTCTGGGACTGCCTGTAGTATTCCAACAAGTTCAGAATCACTGAGATGATCTCAGTGTAGTGAAGTCAACAGTGACATGGTTGGTCCTGTTGTCAACCATTCCTATAGAGGAAAAAGTGGGAGTTGGCTTGCTAAACAAACTATACCCTTGGGTAGAGTTTATACCCAATGTCTATACCTTGATAGACATTTAGAAAAAGAGCATGCACAGAAAGAGAATAATAGAAAGCTGGTATAGTGGCAGAAAGGTTGGAAACATCTGGCTGAAGATGTGACAGCCTTTGGAAGACTGGCCACCAGAGTCCTCATGAAATATTAACTGGACCAGCTGAACAAGGGCTGAGGATTGGTTGGGATATGAACATTCAGCAAAATTTGGAAAATCCAGAGGCATACTCTTGGGGTCGGGGAAACCCTGGCTCTCTGGAAGCACCTTAAAGGTCCTTACAGAGTAACCGCCAACAAAAACCAGAGGGACAAAATTAAGATGTGGCAGAAACACAAAACTGACAATGGTTTTTGTTGTGTAATTCAGCCTACTTCTCTGAAGCTATGCCCAGCAACTTATCTCCCCAGTGGTCACAAGACCCCCCCATCTACCTGACTCTCACTATTTATGGCAGTTGTTAGAACTATTGCATTTTAAAAAACAGTTTCACCACGTCAAGGAGTATTCTGTATGATCTGCAGATGTCTCTCTTCCCCATTATGACTACAAAATGGCGGCCATTGTTCAGATTGAGCAGAGGCTGACTCTTCAGTTACAGGGGTGACTTGTCCGAGATCTCATGGCCAGTGTTCTTTCTGGGTTACTTCCTGTGTAGATGTCATGCAATCTGAGACATGGCCCCATTCTTAACTTCAGGATTAGTATCCACTGATGGATACTTAGGATCTCCTGTCCTCAGAGCAATAATTTCACAGCATGATGATAAGGCATCTTGTTGCTTATTTTCCCGCAATCCATGGTTAAAATCCATATTGCTATTAGGAAACATGCTAGGTATTTGCTAGCGGCTAACGACAGGAACATATCAATATTTTTCTCCATTGCACACAATGCTGACATACATAACAGAATAGTCTGGAAGGTGACTTCAGTTACACTAGTGGCTTAAATGATGTCGCCTGGATTTTTACCCCTTTTGCTGACCCTGTATACCCTCATCCATGCTGGTCATCTCTCAGTTTGGCCATTCCATGGACAGTGGCCATAGTACCTCTTACTACCTCTTTTCCCTGGATAAGCCAGTGGTTATAGATGTGGTGGAACAGGAAAAAGTGACTTGTGGGTAAGAGGTATCCAGGCATGAAGTCTCAGATGGTCAGGCAAGGCACCTGCTCTATGCTGGACCACTCGGTATGGCCGGGGGATAAATGGTGTGGGCACTGCCGACCAGGATGCCTGTTCTCCAAGCTCCAGCTAGGGTTCTGTGTATCATAATCTCATAAGTGTATATGTTAAGAGACAGTTTCTCAAAGGAACAGAAGCAACACAGTGTGAGAAGGAGAAGTATGGAACACCACGTTATAGACATCAGGTCGTAGGACATCAGTGAGCTCCAGGATACAATATGGATTCCCCATGAGAAATGGTCAGATGCTTCACAGTACAGAATAATCCTACTCCTGACCAGTGGTCACGAGGGTGCAGGTCAGTGACAGCAGAGGCTGCATTATGATCAAGTGTGTGGAGTCCACATAAGATGTGCAGATCTCTTATTATTATGTGATACTCTATGACATATTGTAAATGATCATAGTCTCCTCAGAGAAAAACAAGTCAGGACTACCATTTCTTCCTTCTATTCTCCAGCTCTTGCTAGGAGGTGAGAGTCAATGCGAGTTGATATTCAAGTCTGCTTAACAGTATCATACTTTTCTATGCTAATGTGCCCATGAGCTTATAGGTTTAGAGTCAGTTGACTCATGTAAACCTTGTGATTCTGGGTAAGTAATTTTGAGTTACAGCCCCCCAGTTTTCTCACAGAGATAGGACTTCATTTGGGACTGACGAGAGGTTTGTTCATTGATGTATTCAAACAGTCAGAAATACTTATTGGCCACCTACCATAACTGTGTGATGGATATTGAGGATACATCATTACAAGGAATGGATCCAACCCCTGTCCTAATACATCTGTGCTTAGTAAGGATGGCAGGGAAAAGGAAAATATATTTTAAAAGATCCTGATACACCTCCCCTGATGATCTTATTTCTTACTGTTATGGTTGGAATAGCTGTTTGTATAAAATTCACATGTTAAGACCTAAAGACTTAAATAATATTATTAAGAAGCAGGGACCTTGGGAGGTGACTGGGTCATAAAAACATGATTAGGGTCCTTACAGAAAGGGTTGGGGACTGTCCCCCTCTAGCTCCCTCTACCACAGGAGGACACATAACACAAACCACCACCTAAAATGGGTCACCCAGATCCCAGATCTACCGAAGTCTTTGTCTCCAATTCCAAGCCTCCAGAACTTTAAGCAATACATCTCTGGTTTTGTAAAATAAATCACCAAGTCTAAGACATTTTATTATAGCATCCAGTTTGGATGGAGACATTCATCACACCTTGATTAGTTTCTCCGTATGTCATTCTTGTGTGATTTTAGAGAAAATTTTGGAGAGACTTCCTAATGATTTTCTTTTCTCCACATTCTGCAAACCTTCTGTTCCCATCCTTCTGCGTCCAAGGTAGAGAGGTCTGCAGACCGGCGCCTGAATCCTGTGTCTTGCAAGAGCCTGAGTCTCATTACCATTGTCAAGCTGGCCCTACACCATCAATCTCACCCCAACTTTACTCTACCCAGTCTGAAATATCTTCAAAAAGCTCCATTATCCTCAGGGCATATGCACAAGTTAGCTTGTCACATGTAAGAGACTGTAGGGCTGGAGAGAGGACTCAGATGCTCTTCCAGATGTCCTGAGTTCAATTCGCAGCAACCACCTCACAACCTTCTGTAATGGAACCTGATGCCCTCTTCTGGTGTATCAGAAGACAGCTACAGTGTACTCATATACAGAGAGAGAGAGAGAGAGAGAGAGAGAGAGAGAGAGAGAGAGAGAGAGAGAGAGAGAGAGAGAGACAGAGAGAGAGAGAGAGAGACAGAGAGAGAGAGACAGAGAGAGAGAGAGAGAAACTGCATAGTTGTGACGGTTTGTATATGCTCTGCCCAGGGGGTGGCACTATTAAAAGGTATGACCCAGTCAGAGTAGGTGTGGCTTTGTTGGAGTAGGTATGTCACTGTGGGTGTGGGCTTTAAGACCTTCATCCTAGCTGCCTGGAAGTGAGTATTCTGTTAGCAGCCTTCAGATGAAGATGTAGAACTCTCAGCTCCTCCTGTTCCATGCCTGCCTGGATGCTGCCATGCTCCCTCGTTGATGATAATGGACTGAACCTCTGAACCTAGAAGCCAGCCCCAATTAAATGTTGTCCTTATAACAGTTGTCTTGGTTGTGGAGTCTGTTCACAGCAGTAAAACCCTAACTAAGACCGTGGTCCTGGTGAAAACTTTGAATTCAAACTGAGTCAAGTGAACCCCAGCACAGGCTACGTGATTTGGGACAAATCTTTTGCCTCACTCTGCACATCCATGAGAGAATGTGAGCAGACTATTGCTATAGGGATATTGTGAGGATTGTATATGATGACCCACAGTGTGTGTGTGTGTGTGTGTGTGTGTGTGTGTGTGTGTGTGTGTAGCACTTGAGTTGAGAAGGAACCACAGGCTAACAGTAGACCTAAGGGGTTTCTGCTGGGAAGGAGGAGAGTGTCTACAGCTGGTTCCAGAGCTCTGCTCAGGTCCAGTGTGACTTAAGGAGGTCCACCCCTAACACTGCTGTGTGGATGCTAAGCTTTACAGATCCATTATTCTTTTAGCAGAAGGCTAGGTAAGAGACAGTAAGAAAGGTCACCAACAGGCTTGGTGGCCTTAGGCCAACTGTAGGCTCAGGACTCTGTGAAACAACGTTGGTCCCAGATCGTTTTACATTCTAAAATTGTGTGATTCCCAGGCTGAAAGTATATGGGAGAATTTGCCAACACCGTGTGCCTGTGTCGGGGGTGTGCCTTTGCTATGGCTCCACTCTCGGTCCCACAGGACACTTGTGTCCAACCTTTGTTTTCTGTCCCTCAACTTGTTTTCCAAGAAAATCTCTTTTGTGCATCGAGATGTGGAAAGGTATGGCTTTCAACTCAACATCACTTGGATGTTTTTGATTTTGATCTCAGAGAAAGTACCTTGAACTCATTTAACATGATCGTGAAAAATCCCTGTACCGTCAACACAGAGACCCAAGAGTCGGAGGCTTCCTGGGAATGCACCTTTGTCAAGGTCTAAAGGCGCAGACACGCATTGATACTGCAGAAGCTCTTAAGTCCACAGGAGTCTGCCCGTGTTCCGCCAACCAATCTAAAACCTCATTTCATAATTATGTCAATAAATTTTCCTCAAGAAAGAAAAACAAAACTGTATCTATGCCTGAGGCTACTGTAAAAAAAGTTTGTAACTAGGGAGTAGGAAATAGTAATGTTCTCAAGGGTTCTGCTTGCTAATGTTCACTGTTAATTATGGAGAGCAAATGTGGGATCCGGGCATTTTTCTTCTATCAATCCATACACACCCCCACCCTGGTATATATGTGCATACAAGTGCTTGTATTCCTGACTTCTGTTAAATATACATGAAAAATAATGTAAGCAAAGGAATATATACACATATGTATGTGTGTCACATATATGTATGTATATATACATACATACACATACACACACACACACATATATATACATATATATATATGAGAGCATATTATTCCTTTTCCTTTGAGTTCACTCAATTTGATGAGTAGCTCCAAGAAACACTATAAAATGCCAAGTTTTAGATATATTTTGACCAAGCTAATTCAGAAATAAATCCCCTGTGGCTTTCTGTTAGGGGAAAGTTATTTTCTTAGTATTGTATTAGTTGAATTCAAGAAAATACTTTTAAAATCCCAGGCTGCCACACTTGCATTGGCAGGTCTAAGAGGCTACCTGTTACAGTTGGCCGGGTCACACCTGCATGTCACAAAGTGACCTTTTGGCGAAAGAGGGAAGTTTTTCTCTTTTTTGGCACTGGACTAACTTGGCACAATACAAAACCAACACTTCTTTGTTACACAAAGAAAATCTATTCAAACTCAGTTCTAAAGCATTCATTCAAGTTTGTCTTCACAAACTTAAATATTTAGACAATCTTCTGTCAAAGTAGCAGTTCCCAGAAGAATTGTATTCTGGGAACTTACCAAAATATCGGATTTTGACATAAAAAAATAATTTTATTAAATCTTATATTTGGTTTAATCTGATTTAGATTTGATTCAGAGCCATTGATAATTAAGGTTTATGAGCATAAATCTGAAGGTCTGGTACTTGGTCAGGGCATCAGGATCAATGACAACAAACCTTCCCTTTGCTCTGCAGCCAAGGACAGAAAGACTTTGGCGGGAACTTTCCATCTCACACAAGATGAAAAACATTGAGCACATATTTGCTTCACGTATTTCTGTTGCCAGACAAATAAAAGATATCAAAACAATTTTTAGAAGCATACACAACAGGCGCAACTTTTGCTTTTATGTAATGTATCAGCTCCACGTTGTAATTGTTGAATATTTTCTAAATTAAGAGCCCATGTGGTGAGCGGATGCACCCAAAAAGATGATCGGGAAAACGTCAGCATTAAAATACAGTCTGAAGTAAAAACACATAAATCACATTGCAAGGCTGAGGCTGCTGTGAAAGTCATGGCTCTCTGCCTTGGGTCTCCATTGCGTCTGGTGCAAAAGGATTGAGTTTGTGATCTTCTAGTTGGGACGTAAAGGCAGCCCTGGCAAAGTCACATAGTCCCATGGGGACAGGAGAATTAGGAGTTCAAAGTTACCCTCAGCTACATAGTGAGCTGGGTGCTAGCCTGGACTCCATGAGATGCTGTATCAAAAACAAACAAACAAACAAACCCAAACACATAGAGATGTTGTGCTGGATTATACTAGAATTGTGTGTGTGTACATATATGTACACAATATCTAATATACATATAATATATTATAATTTAAGTGAATAGATATGTATGTGGCATTCCATGGCACTGGATCTACTTGCAACTGTCGAGGGCCTTATGGCTGCATGTGACATTGACAATGTAGAGGCTGACACACAGCAAGGGGCAGAGCCAAGTAGTTTCCTAGCTTTTGTCTCATTCCCTCTTTTTTTAAAGACCAAGTCTCATGAATCTGTAGTTGATGCCCAGTATGCTACACAGCCAAGGATGACCTTGAACTTCTGATTCACTGTGATTCATGCTGAGATTGCAAGCATGTGCCAACACACCCAGTTTAAGTACTGTTTGGGATTGAACCTATGACTTATGCACACTAGGTAGCTACTTAACCTGAGTCACACATTCAACCCTCTTTCTCTTTTTTAAAGCCGTTCGTTGGTACCATTGGAAGCCTCCCATCCTCACGACTTCATCCAATCCTGATCATCCCCAACAAAGGGACTTTCCTCCAAATATCATAACTATATGAATTAGTGGGTTACATTGCCAGCATATGAAATTGGTGTGTGTGTATGTTGGGGGAGACTGAGGGAGTCCATTCATACAATAGTGCCTATACCAGTCTACTGTACATAAACGGTATAACTAAAGCTGACTACTCCTCTCGGAAATGTCACAAGGAGGCCAGTCCAGAGAATGCCCATGCTCTGCATGACTGTGCCACCTCCTAGAAAATCAGGGAAAAAGTGTGCCCAACAAGAGTGGCAGTGTAGGGACTGAGGCAAGCTAGAGAACCCAGAAGAGTGCTCCTCCACACTGCTCCATCCTGCGCTTTCCACGAGCAGCTAGAGTGGGAACAGAAACAGTCTTGGGTCTCCTGTATAAGAAAGACACATTCCAGTAACACCTTAGCTCATAGCACAAAGAAGCCCCCAGAATAATACGTCATTCACGGGGCTGCGTTCTTCTGGGTAGTAGAAACACTTGTAATCTGAGGCCATGATACGATTTATGCCTAAGGCTTAGTTGTCAGGATTCCTCTTTGTGCGTGTCCTGAGAAGAGTCATTTTCAATCTTGGCTGAATATGAGAATCCCCTGGGGAACCTTAAAAGAATCCCAAAGGTGGGCCACACCCCAGAATGATTATATCAGCACCCCCAGAGGTGAGGCCAGGCTGTACATCCTCTTTAGAGGCCCCTTGGGGATTTCAGGGCCCAACTTTAAGTGACCAGAAGCACAGACTGAGAATCTCAGGAGATTCAGCAGAAATGATCTCGGATAAGCTGACTACTGGGGTCTAGATTCCTAGGGTATAGCTATCTAGTGTCCACTGAAAATTTATTTCTGTTTTCCTCCTCAGGGTCTAATCAAAGGCAGAAAATCTAAAAATAGCTCGGCAGCAGCTGGTTCAGCTGGTGGTGATGTTGGAAGTTCTAAGTTGTCATTTAAGCTTATTGCCTTCTCCCTTTGAAATACTATAACTATTCAGAATCAAGTTGCAGATCCATAAAAGGTCATGGTAATTGTGTTAACAAGTGTGAAAGGTCCAGACCAACACCAGATCCCTGGAAGTACTCTCCAGGACTCAGGAGGCTTCGCGTGGCATCCCAGAGACACTTGAGTGGGAACACCCAGCACAGATGGTTGAGGAGAATATAGTTCCTTGAAGGAATGACAAGAGATATGCTTTCCATATTAATTTATAACTACCCTTCATCTCTGCAGGCTCGTTTAATAAGTTATGCATAAATCATATGAGAGATCGTTAAAGCAACTGGTTCACAGTGCTGACTAATTGGTAAATAAATACTTGATGAGTGCACAGATTCTGTTTTCCTTTTTAAAGGAGAAGAAAAAGAGGGAGACCTTTATTTCTAGCTCAAGTATAGATATTCATACTTTATTCAGTTCAACGTTAGACATTTCCAAGGATTCAGAAAGAGGTAGTGAGATATATCAGAAAACCCAGAGCCCTGTGGAAGAAACATGGTCCTTTATGAATTGTCTAAAATGAAAGAAAAATTCAGATTTATTTAATTATCCTGATTCCTGGTAGCATGTAGAGAAGATATTCTAAATGTATGTGTTTCTATACATCTGTTTTGATTCATCAGCTTGGCATCCTGTAAACACAATTATAGACGGAAGGAAAAAGAGGAAGACAGGCAGGAAAGAGTATGTATCTGTGTTTATGTTTTACAATCTTTGTCATGATGTTTTGCACATAAGACGTTTGCTTTCCAAGGTTAGATTTTTTTAAAGTTTCTGCTATATATGGATATAAAACACAGTGTCCACCTTTACTATGAGACTCAAGTTTAAGGTGCTCAAGTGTATGCCCCCACGGTCAGGTACGTGCTCAGCTTCTCTGTGAATGTCTTGCCAGGGAAGCATGACACCACCTCCCTAATAAGATATTGTCTGATCAAATGGATAGTTTATGGAACACTTAGTTCTGTTGTAAGGATAGAGTGCAGTGCTTAAGAAAGCTTGATGTTACTTACTATGCACAGACAAATCTAGTACCAGGTTTGACTTTTCACAGGGTAAAGCAATTCTAGTAGCAACGGAGTCCTGAGAGCACAGGCCTGGGTTCATACACGTGCAGAGGACAGTGACCTCAGGCAAAATGACCCTGAGCGGGGGTGGTGGAGGCAGGAGCAAGGGTAGGGTGGCAGGGGCGGGGTGGGGGTAGGGGGGGTGGGGTGGGGGCGGGGTGGGGGCGGGGTGAAGGCAAACTTGGAAATGATGGCAATGCTCACAGAGGACAGAGCAGGAAGGCTCAGCAAAATTGCGTTCAATCCCAGCTTCAGGACACCAGGCAAGGGAGGCTGAGATCTCTTCCTTGAGCATTTCCCTCTAGCCAACACTTGGATAGAACCAGACTCGGTCCATGCTCTCAGGAATGGATCTGTCTATCCAGTCTATCAGTAGAGGAGACAAGTGATAGTCACATACACAAATATTAGAGAGTCCAGTTAAAGCACCTTGGGATGTGGGACCTGGACACAGAAATCAGGCAAGGGCAAGGCAGGGCCATCTAAGATTTAGGGCTCTGAGACCAAAGCTTCAACATAGTTGTGTTCTCTCTCTCTCCCTCCCTGTCCCCTCTGTGAGTGTGGTATATGTACATGGCATATGTGTGTCCTGTATATATGGCTACATGTCCAGAGGAGGATGCCAAATGTCTTCCTCTAAAACTCTTTACCTCTTTTCTCTGAGACAGAGTCTCTTACTGAACCTGGAGCTAAGCTGGTGGCCAGCAAACCCTAGCAGCACTCCTGTCTCTACCTCCAGTGCTGGGGTTGAAGACTTAGATGACCACACTCATCTTTTTATGTGGTTTGGGGATTTGAACTCAGTTCCTCACGCTTGTACAACCTTTACAGCCTGATAGTTGCTTTCTTTAATTAAAGAGAGGAACACTCCTCCACTGCTGGTGGAATTGCAAGCTGGTACAACCACTCTGGAAAGCAGTCTGGCGGTTCCTCAGAAAACTGGGCATGACACTCCCGGAGGATCTGGCTATACCACTCCTGGGCATATACCCAGAGGCTTTACCTGCATGCAATAAGGACACATGCTCCACTATGTTCATAGCAGCCTTATTTATAATAGCCAGAAGCTGGAAAGAACCCAGAGGTCCCTCAATGGAGGAATGGATTCAGAAGATGTGGTATATTTACACAATGGAATACTACTCTGCAATTAAAAACAATGATTTCACGAAATTCCTAGGCAAATGGTCAGAACTTGAAAATATCATCTTTAGTGAGGTAACCCAATCACAAAAGAACACACATGGTATGCAGTCACTGATAAGGGGATATTAACCCAGAATCTCAGAATACCCTAGAGACAATTCACATATCAATAGATTTCCAAGAAGATGGAAGGAGAGACCCCTGGTCCTGGAAATACTGGATGTAGGGGAACGCCAGGACAGAGAAACGAGAGGGGGTTGAATGGGGAAAAGAGGGAGGGAAGGGGGCTTATGGGACTTTCGGGGAGGGAGGAAACGGGAAAGGGGAAATGATTTTGAATGTAAATAAAAAAAACTTAGAAAATAAAATTAAAAAAAAGAAATGTAAATGAAGAATATATTCAATAAAAAAATTAAAAAAGAAAAAAAAGAAAAAAAAAGTTTAAATATTTGTTTGTTGCCGTTACTTACTTCACTATTGTAGAGGAAAGCCATGGAACCCCTTGGGAATCACTCCTCTTAGGAATTTTTTTTTTAATCCTTACAAAAAAAGTTGAAAGAGAAGGAAATAGAGGAAGGGCATAAGACAAGGGAGAAAACCGATCTCTGTGGGTTTGCAGAGAGCAATTCTCTCTGGACATGACTGTGCTATTGGAGTGGCCATCTTGGTGGCCTGTGGGACACCCTTCACTAGTGATGTGAGGTCAAATAGAGCCATGCTATCAATAAGTGTAGATCTAGAGAAGAGAGCAGTGAGGTCATTGTCCCTCAAAATCTGTGCTGCTGTCCCAAGTCTGACCTCCTGCCCCCCCATATCCCCCCCAATGCCCATGTTGTTGTTTGCTTTTCAGAGTCTAAGAACAAAAGTGATGCCCATGTTAAGTACCTCTATCTCAAACCCTTCCCAAGCTACTTCTCCAGGTGACATCCAAACCTTCACTTACTGGGACATTTCCAGAACCTCTCTGGCCATTATGAGCTTGAATCTGATTGCAGTCCTAGCTAAAACTATTTCTTCACAAAGCAACAGGGCATCAAAGAACCTTTGCCCTTGTAAAGTTTTTTTTTTCTTCTTGATAAAAGGTTATAAGGTAATTTATTAGTCAACATGCTATCTTCCATGCATGTCTATACTGGGTTAATAATTTTATACTAAATTAAGATGATCCTCTACTTGAATGTCACTTAGAAGGGGGAGGTGGGGGTCATCTCCAGGACATGACAGAGACCTGGGATAAAGGAAGCACCCAAGAATCAATGGGGGTGACATTAGCTGTGACTCACGGCATTGAGCATATGGAATCTGAAGAGGCTACCTCCTGTAGCCAGGGAGGAACCCCAGTGGAGTGATAAGGACACGAACTCATCCACAAAACTTTTGACACAAAATTTATCCTACAAGAAATGTAGGGATGGGGGATGGAGCAGGGACTGAGGGAATGGCCAACCAATAGCAGGCCTAACTTGAGACCCATCCCATGGGCAAGCACCAATCTCTAACCCTATTAATGATACTCTGTTATGCATGCAGACAGGAGTCTAGCATGGCTGTCCTCTGAGAGACTCCACCTAGCAGCAGAGACCCAACAGATGGAGCTTGGGGACTCTTATAGAAGAATAGGGGGAAAGATTGTGGCCCTGAAGGGGATAGGAACTTCATAGGAAGACCAACAGTCAACTAACCTGGACCCCTGGAGCTCCCAGAGACTGAACCACCAACAAAAGAACGTACACTTGTTGGATCTAGGCCTCCCACACATATGTAGCAGATGTGCAGCTTGGTCTCCATGTGGGTCTGGAACAACTGGAGAGGAGCTATCCCAAAAGCTGTTGCCTGTATGTGGGATATGATCTTCTAGCTGGGCTGCCTTGTCTAGCCTTGCAGAGTCCTGATGTGCCAGGGTTGGAGGATACCTGGGGGGGGGCACCTGCCCAGAGGAGAAGGGGAGAAGGGATGGGAAAAGGACTGTGGGAGGGGGAGACTGGGATGGGGGCAGTGAATGGGATATAAAGTGAATAAGTAAAAAAACAAAAACAAAAAACAAAAAAAACTTGCCTCATGGTACCTTTCTATAGCATATATTTTATGGGTTTATTAAAATTGCCATTGAAGACTCCTGCCTGAAAAGATGGTTCATTAACATATGCTACCATCATCCAAGGTGCCATGTTATTATTCTACATGTTGTTATTGCAAACATCAGCTTTTATAATAGAACAGAGGCTAAGTTGCTAAGTTAACATCATGAGAGTTGACGCCAGTCAAATTTGCACAGGATCTATGGCTGTTCACAAGGCAAGATGAAAGTTCACCACAGCTGAAGGGGTCTCTCCCCAATATCTAGTTAATTAGCACCCCTTTCCCAGCTCCTTAGGAAGCATACAGCTTCAGGAGAAATGGTGTAAACACAGCTTTGAGATGGGTTTTCCCACAGTATTCCAGCTGTTGTCTCTACCAGCTGACTGCCCAGAGCCAGTACTGTTTATGGCTTCTTGAGAAGCAGTGTTTGGAGTTTTCCAACTACCAAGGAAATGAATAAGGAATAACTTAAAAAACATTAATTTCCACCAGCGAGCAATGAGTCTTTGTGTGGTCGAACTTTAGTCAGGCTTACCTTAGGATTGTGCTCCAAGACCCAGCTATGAACTTCTACAGATTTATTATATATATATAATATTATATATTATATAATATATTATATTATATATAATCTGTATAATATATATAAATATAATATAAATATATTATAAATATATAATATATAAAATAAATATATATTTTTATATAGATATTATATATAAATATATATTTATATATATGTATATAAATCTAAAACTAGCAAGAGAACCCTCTCCCTATCCACAGTTAACTTTCCTTCATTCTGCTCAGGTGCCTCATCCTTTTCCATTTCCCCAAGTGATGTCTGATCACCTTGGCCTGTCTTCAGCAAGAATCCTATAAGTCAGTTTAGCCAGGGTCACTCTCACTGCTGATGTAACTTAGGAATTTTCCATCCACTGATTCCTAGCCTGTTCCTTGACTACACATTTTCACTTGTTCATGCTGTATGCAGAGTTGAACCCACTCTCTCCTCCACTGCAAGATCTTGTTAGGAGGGGTCCTCACACCTATTGTGATATACCTGAATAAAGTCACCTTTACAGGACATCTTGTAATAGTTTTTACATCAACAAGCCCTTTTAAGGTGTCGTGGAGAAATACCTTTAGTGTCAGATCTAACCCCTAGCCTGTGAGTAAGACCCACCCCTCCCTTGCCTATCTCTCATACTCAGGGATTCACAATCTTTTAGGGTCTTTCATGAGCCTAGAAAAGTCAGTCAGTGCTACAGCTACCTGAAGGGGTTGGCTGGAGCAGGGAGATCGGTTTAATTTGGCCACGGGGAGTCTTAGTTCCTTGCTACCTGTTAGCAGGAGGCCTCAGTTCTTCACCACGTGAGTCTCTCCTTAGGGCTGTGATGTTCATGGAACATGATAAATTGCTTCTATCCCCAGGATTCAAGAAGGATGTTGAAGCCTTAAGACCTTAAACCCAGCTATGGCTATCATATATTGCGATTGCTGTGGCCTCCCATTGGTTGCCTAGATCCAAGTCCTATAGCAAACAGGAGTGGATGGATGCCAAGAAGGGGGTGAGGTGAGGGGTATCAGGAGTCATCTTTAGGGATGTCTCCTGTGCTTGCATTTTCTACTGGTATTAAAATATTTTTATATTATGTATTTAAATTGGTCATTGCTGGAATATTAGGAATACATCTGTATATTTCATATATTGGTTTTTGAACATTATCTAGTCAGACTCTTAGTTTCAATATTTTGTCAGTTATCTCTGACTTTCTATGTAATCTATATAAATAAACACATATTTATTCATGTCTAGTTAGACTCTTTCCTTGCTTTATTGCATTATCTAAAAGTGAATATAATATTGGATAAAGGTGCAATGATCCATTCCTGACTATGGTGAGAATGCCTCTGAAGTTTCACTATTAAATATATTTTTTGTAAAATTTTATAAAAATTAATGTTATAAAATAGAATACATCATCTCTTATTCCTTGTTTAGTAATACTTAGGAGTATTATATCTTGTCAAAAGTTCTTTTTGCATCTTTTTGTGTGATCCAGAACATGAAACTTCTTCTGTAAACCTCAAATCTTAATCTTTAGTTTTCCAGTAGGGTGCCCTGGGTAGTTTTATATCAACTTGATGCAAGCTAGAATCGTTTGGAAAGAGAGTCTTTCAATTGAGAACCTTTCCTGTACACAAGTCCTAATTAGTGAGTGATGTGGGAGGGTCCAGCACATCATAGGTGGTTCCATCCCTGGGTACATGGTCTTGGGGTCTGTAAGGAAGCAGGATGAGTGAGCATTGGGGAGAAAGCCTGTAAGCAGCACCTCCATGTCCTCTGCCTCCTGCCCAAGGTGTCTGTCCCAGCTTCCCTCAGTGATGGAGTGTGACCTGAGAGTTGTAAGCTGAAGTAAGCCCTTTCCTCCCCAAGTTGCTTTTTGTTGTGTTGCTTATCACAGCAACAGAAACCTTAACTAAGACTATATTGGTATTGTATATGAGTAGACTTTTAAAAATATTGAATCATCCTTCAATATTTTGTTCTGGGAAAAAATCAACTTGATCATAATGAATTTGTGTATGTACCACTGAATTTTACCTGTGAATATTTCCCATAGGGCTTAGCATGGTTTATTTTTTAACTAGATAACCTTGGCTAATGCTCCAGCTTGCGTGGAGTTGTGCACAGAACCCTGGCTGACAGAGCTAAGTACTTTTCCCGTGGTACTGTCACAGCCAGTGTGCCATCATAGCTCTGCTAGTTATAGCAGCCGAGACCGTTGTCCACGCAGGAAAAGCCAAGCTGGTCATGAACGCCTTTTCTTTAAGATCTCTGTGTGTGTGTGTGTGTGTGTGTGTGTGTGTGTGTGTGTGTACACACATATATGTATGCACCTGTGATGGTTTGTATATGCTCGGCCCAGGGGGTAGGACTATTAGGTATGGCCCTGTTGGAGTAGGTGTGTCACTATGGGTATGAGCTTTAAGACCCTCATCCTAGCTGCCTGGAAGTCAATATTCTGCTAGCAGCCTTCAGGTGAAGATGTAGAACTCTTAGTTACTCCTTCACCATGCCTACCTGGATGCTGCCATGTTCCTGCCTTGATGATACTGGACTGAACCTCTGAACCAGTAAGCCAGCCCCAATTACATGTTATCCTTATAAGTCTTGCCTTGGCCATGGTGTCTGTTGACAGCAGTAAAACCCTAACTAAGACAGCATCTATCTATCAACCATTTATCTACCCAACTATCACTCGTATCATCTATCTATCTATCTATCTATCTATCTATCTATCTATCTATCTATCTATCCATCCATCCATCCATCTTGAGCTATATAAGGCAACAAGTTTTATCACTCAGAGATTGAGTTCCTTTTATTCATTCTTAGGAAGAGTGGGTAAATTTTTGGATTAGTAGAGATCTGAATGCATGTGATATTGTCCAACATTAAGAGGGTGATATTCTGAATTGGTAATATTCTGAATAGCAGAAACCATGTATGTTTTGTGGCCCACCAATTCCTTTTGATAAGTATATACTTCAGAAAACTATGTATTTTCTACATAAGGGTACATATCTAAGAACATCCTTATACTAGTGAACATTCTGAGCACCCTGAGTGTCAGCAAAAAGGGGGATCTTGCATTGTATTCTTACCATTGATGAGTGGATGATATATTTACCAGGATAGGCAAATACCAGAAACTGTTCAAAGCAAAACAAAACAAATCCTATAGAAGCCTGTAGTGGCACATGCCTCCTAGTACTTAGGAGGTAGAATCAGGCAGATTTCTGTGAGTTTGAGGACAGCCTAGTTTGTCTACATAGTAAGTTCTAGGTCAGTCAGGGCTAGCTAGTGACACTCTGTCTCAAACAAAAGGAAAAACCCCTAAACCCTGAAGAATGACAGATATATTCTACACCTATGCCAAGTTTAACATATATACTCTTTGTGCTTTGATGTATGTAACTTCTGTGGCTTATACAATCTTATAGATCCTCTTTAACAATAAACAATTAACAGTTAAATATTATTTTTTTAATAAAAACCTCAACAAAAAATTTTTTTAAAGGAGCTGTCTATTTTAGTTAGGGTGTCTGTTGCTGTGTTAAAATACCATGACTAAAAGCAACTTGGGGAAGAAAGGGTTTGTTTTATTTACACTTCCACACATCAAAGGAAGTCAGGGCAGGAGCTCAGCATATCTATCTGGAGGCAAAAACTGAAGCAGAGGCCATGGAGGAGTGCTCCTTACTGGCTTGCTTCTCCATGGCTTGCTCAGTCTGCTTTCTTGTAGCACCAGGGATCATCTGTCTGGGACTGACACCGCCCACAGTGGGCTTAGGTTCTCCCACAACAATCTTCAATCAAGAAAATGCCCTACAGACTTGCCTACGGGCCACTCTGGTGGGGGCCTTTTCTCAATTGAAGCTCTCTGTTCCCAAGTAATTCCAGCTTATTTCAAGTTGACATAAAACTAGTCAGCACACTGGCAAACACAGCAACTGATAAAATCAACAATGTAAGCAAGGTGGGGTGGCACCTGCCTGTAATTGGGATATAAGCAGGACTTCAAGGCTTCTTGGCTAACAAGAGATCCTGTCTCAAAGAAACAGAACAAAACAAAAATCTCAAATGAAAGAAAAACAATGTAATATTATTATCCATTGGACATAACTTTTCAACACCATTTTTTTAATATTTACTAGGTACATTTTTACTTTAATTCGATACATTTTTATACAGAGTAACAAAGTAGATTCATCTTTTCTTTAGCATGGTTAGTCAAGAAATTTAAGGGGAAAAAGGTACTTGAGAAAAGACCCTTTGAGTATCACAACTCCTGCCACTGTGCCCAACAGAGTATGTGTTGAGTCTCTCTGCCCTGGGCATTAGCCCCTAGGAAAGGAGTTGATGGATCCTTCTCAAATGGGTACATCTACCTGGACCAGCTGGGAAGCTATGGAGGAGGAAGTCTTGCGGGTGCTTTCAAGCATGGGTGGCAATTAAGCTCCAGCCTGTGATTCTGAGCCTTGGGGAAAGTATGAGATTCCTTAGCTTTGGGTTCAACTGTCTTCTATCTAAACATTTAGAGAAATGCAAAACAGGGAATAAGGGATAATACATAGGATTTAGGTCGGCAGAGTGTGGCAGTCCAAGAATATTTTCATTAAGCAAAACTGAAGCAATTATGATCTATTTCATGGATTTTTTTGTGTTATTTTTCTTTTTTTCCAGGTATATGAAGTTTTCATAATTATGTTTAAAAAAAAAATCAGGGCTGGGGACATGGCTCAGTTGGCGACATTCAGGAAGCTCTGGATTTAACCTGTGGCACCACATAAATTGGGAGTGGTGGCCCACACCTATAATCTCAGCACTCAGGAAGTGGAGCAGGGGAATCCACTGTTTGGGATATCCTCAACAACATAGTGAGTTTGAGACCAACCTGAGAGACACAAGATCAAAAAGCAAACAGTGAGTGGATAAGTAAATAAACTAAAATCACAGGCCCACTTTTGGGTTTGTAACTGTCAGTCCCATCGTGTCAAAGGTCCCATCCAAAGAAAGCACTGGGCTTCAGATCACACGCCTTCCCACAGCTGAGCCTGACAGCTTTGCTCTTTGCTTGCCGTAGTTTCTCCATTTTACAAACCACGCAACCAATCTCTAGATTTTGGTTATAGTTGTGTGAATAGTTGCTCTATAGCAAGGTGCCCAGAAAATATGCTAAGCAATCCAATCCTGTCTATAACTTTCACTTCATCCAGGATCTGTAGACTAGTGGGAATATGAATTTCTTAAAACCAGAAATGATTGCTCCTGGTTTGGTGACTAAGACATTTTTCCAAGAAAATGTTCAACACTTTGGGGCTACTACTGTTAAAGACTCAAGGTTTGGAGGGCTTCACAACCCTTTAGGGAATGCTACCACGGAATAGCTACCACTTTGTGAGTGCAAAGATTACAGGTGTGGACCACCACTCCCAATTTATGTGGAGCCAGAGGTTAAATCCAGAGCTTCCTGAATGCCACCAACTGAGCCATGTCCCCAGCTCTGGTTTTTTTTTTTCAAATATAATTATGAAAACTTCATATACCTGGAGAAAAAGAAAAATAACACACACACACACACCCCCCATGAAATAGACCATAATTGCTTCAGGGGTGACATATTACCTGGGCACATCTGCTCATTAAAGCTTTTCTCAAGTAAGAAGTAGGAATATTTTATTATTTTTCTTT
This sequence comes from Tokudaia tokunoshimensis, assembly GCA_036184795.1. Taxonomy (NCBI): domain Eukaryota; kingdom Metazoa; phylum Chordata; class Mammalia; order Rodentia; family Muridae; genus Tokudaia; species Tokudaia tokunoshimensis. The sequence goes on along the minus strand of BTHU01000004.1, from coordinate 44,574,589 downwards.
TATTGAAAATATACTGGTTTTTATACAATATATTCTCTTTATGGTTTCCCTGCCCCCTACTCCTCCCAGTTCCTTGGCACCCCCCTACCCATGCAAATCCACACCCTTTCTGCCTCTCCTAAAAAAAAAAATAGGCATCTAAGGAATAATAATAAAATAAAATAGCTACAATAAGATAACTACAATATGACAAAACAACCAAACATGCAACAGAGCCAAAGAAAAATCCCAAGGAATGCATACAGGTGTGGAGACACCCATGTTTGCACATATAAGAATCCCTTAAGAACCCAAGGTTGGAAGCCATAATATATGAGCAAAGGGTGTGTAAGGTTGGGGGAAAAAAAGGCCCTGACTTTGTGATAAAAAGAACCTCCAATAATACCGTTGAGTTTGCTTCATGTTGGCCATTAACTGCTAGGTAGGCAGCATACCCTTAAAAGTGGTTTGTATCCCCACTGAGACTCCCTTTGGAGAAAACTCATTTTTCATTTGTTGTCAATTGGAGATAGCTTCTGGGGCGGGGTGTGGTTGTCCAGAAAACTGGCAGTGTTTCAGCACTTAATTCAGAGAAATAAATGCGAAGTATCAATAGTACAATGCCCATTCTAACAGCGGGATAGTCAATATATTTTTTTAGCAAAGCATAAATCGTGCCCCATGCAAATTAGCTCAGTAATTCAGAGGTGCGCTATTTAAGGTGCTTTTGAAACACTTCAACAGAAGTGCACACCGGTTTCTAATACCCACTGACTGGGAATTACTTTGAATATTTACTTAAAACTTTACAGAAACACAGAACAGGAAGCTTCTGACACAGAGCAGCTGTTCTTTTTTTAAAGTCAGGGCTCAATCCTCTCGACTGCACTTCAGAAAGCGGATATAATCAAAGGGAGTCTACCGGGTCATCCTGTGTCTACCCCACCCTCTCAGCGTGAAGTCCCCAGACATCACTGCACTGAGAACGGCAGGCTGTTATGGCAGCTTGCCTGTGTTTGTGCACCTCGTCCCAGCGAACCTGGAGGCTATCACCGGGGACCAACAGAATCCAAACAAGGATGCTTGTTTGTGCAACCTTTGAGAGACAATTGCGCATATTCCCACAACATTAAGAACAGCTTGCCTGTGTGCAAGGGCACACAAGCACACGCACCAAGAGCCTCACATATACCCTCAGTTCTAGGACACTTAGCAATGTGAGCAAGATTTTCCTTTACACATTTCAGATGTGAAAATGCTGGAGGTCTCAGGAGTATGTGATGTCAGGAGGGCGCTCCAGGCAGTGGCAGACACTTCAGTTCGAATTGCAGGAGCTCTAAGGACTTGGGAAGAGGGGAAGTAATGAAATGCTTCCTTATTTAAAGTCACTTATAGGGAAACGAGCCCTTTGAAATGTAAGATTCCTTTTCAAAGGGGGCAGCAATGTTGTGCACTACTGTATCCTGAAGGGGAACCTACCATCTCCCCCAGGAACTCATACTTAAAATCTTCAACCTACTACCAAGGGATGGAGTTGCTGAGTCACGGATGTCTAGTGCTTTCAGAAATCCAGAGACCAAAGAAACCTTGTTGTCATGGGAGAGGTAACAAATCAAAAGAAAATGGTTACTCTATACCATCTTTAACATTAGCCAGTTGGAGCTGACAAGGTAGCTCAGAGGGTAAGACTTGTGCCTCCAAATCTCTCTCTCTCTCTCTCTCTCTGTCTCTGTCCTGTGTCTCTATCTCTGTCTCTCTCTCTCCCTCTCCCCCTCCTTCCCTTTACTTCTCCCTCTCCTCCCCCCCCCTCTCTCTCTCTCTCTCACACACACACACACACACACACACACACACACACACACTAGCCAAGTGGATTATGCCACCAGACAGAATTGGTATGACTGAGTGATCCCAAACCCTGTAAAATCTTAGAATTGAGAATGGTAGGAGTGAGCCCACTCCCTGCCTGCCTCTATTTGCTCTGGAACACTTAACCATGACACCCCACTGAGGACAATGGCTATCAGTCATGTAGAAACCTGGAGTTCTCCACGCTAATGAGGTATCTAGGCCCAGAGGGTTCAGCCAGTGAGTGAGCTTCCCTTCCTGGGTATTCTTTCCAGCAAAGGGTATTTAATCCCTGGATCACCCTGCCTAAGGTGTATGCATTCTCGCCCACCATCAAATAAAGCACGCTGAGCAAGCAAGAACTATCCCTTCATCAAGGGATGTCATGGAGGGACTCCTTAGTCACAAAGAGTCTAAATCTCCCAGATAAGGTCTTCTCTCTTCCAGCCCCTCAGCATTGTTGGCACTCACTCAGAATCAAATCAGGTTCTGCCCCTATCCTGGGCTCTGTCTTCCCCTTCCTGCCTGGCACATGGACACTCTGAGGGAAAGCGGGGACCAGGGACCCCCGTTCCCAACTCCCAGTGACATGCCAGCGGCAACTGGGTACATGAGATACTGGGAACCACAGCAATCATCCCAGACTGCTGTTTCCCACCTGGAAAAACACAGACTGAGGACTACCATTATGGACTGTGTTTTGCCTCCCCTGAGCATGTGGTTTCCTGGCATCCTAGTCGCAAGGCAGGACGCAGCCCAGCACGCACATGCACACTCACGCGCGCGCACACACACACACACACACACACACACACACACACACTAAATATGATAGAAAACATTTAAAAATATTAACCAGTTGTTCATGACTCATCACCCATTACCTTGTGCATTCAACTAGCATTAACTGCAGTGCAGGTAACAGGTACTACAGTAAGATTCACTGAGTCTACTAATGGGAGCCAGTTTATGTTCATGAGCATACAGTCCGAGGTAAAATTATATTTCTGGGGAGATAATAAATCAGAGCTAATGGATCTGTTATAGGATCCTGTATTATTGCTTTCCAAATAGTTAAAACGGTTTCCTATAGAGTTTTTACTCTCTGTACCCTATGACTTATAATTCTGTTGGACTTGAAGTCTTGGTCCTGATAAAGGAACACTTCCATCAGGGGATGCAACAGTAGTCCTTCCGAGTTTGAAGATGAGGTTGCCAGTCAGCCGTGTGGGTTCTTTATCCTACTGAGCCAACAGGCAAGGAAAGAGATTACTGGGTGTAATGTTCCCCACTAGCTAGGAACCGGAGCTACACAAGTGGGGTACAGAGGAGCATGTGGGGCTGGGCATGTAGCTCAGTGAGGGATGCTTGCCTAGCTACCACAAGCCAGGTCTTCACTGTCACTCCAGAACTGAAAAACCAAGTGAAAACTCCTGGAAACTATAACAAGCAGTAAGACACAGAGCTAGATCCTTTGAGAACGAGGTTTGGGTGCATCACTTTACCAGGCAAGAACATTTGATCTGCTGAGGTGCTTGGTGAAGGGTCACAGGGTAAGGACCAAGTACATCATAAGCATCAACTACAGCTTTTTAAACATTTCATTTATAGACTCAAGAACTGCAGAAACTGCGCACATTTCCCCCTCGCTTTCCCAATGTACAAGCCTGTCTATACAACGTGCTGGTCTCTCTTGACTTCTTATCCTAACGCTGTTGCTATTCCTTGTGGCCCCACACTCTATGATGGTGGAATGAAAGCCCATACGTTCTAATACTCCCTTCCTATAAGATGCTATTGAAAGGTCAACAAGGGAAGCTGGTGGGAGACTGCAAGGCACGATGGGAAGGAGGGACTGACTGCTTTCTGGTACTTCCTTTTCCTAGCAGAGTCATCATAGCAACCAGCCTCCATCTTTGCAGTAATCGTGGATTGAAGCTGTATGAGTTGGTTGCAGGTTTTGGTGTCTTCGCTCTACTAGAACCAGCTTCATTGATTGCCTGAGACTCCAGTGCCACCTGGATGGTGATTCTACTCAGAGATCTGGGTTCCACCTCAGAGGCCTCTCTCCAAGTCACATCCTAGACCTCTCAGCCTTTCTTTGACTTTCAAAGTTTAGGAGTAGCAATGCTTCCTAAAGATAGTACTACCAGGGCATTACTGTGTCACCCCTTTGATCTTACAATTCTCTAACATTAACAAAGAACTGCTCAATTCAATCCTTTAGAATAACTGGCATGGATTCTGTCTCCTACTGGGCCTAGGTTGATGAGATGTTCACTGTGGTCTTCCCACTATCCAGTAAGCCCTTTCCACAATGCTTAGCTAGTATGTATTTGGAGAGATTGCCACCATACCTAGATCCAGTGATGGACCTGGATGGGTCTAAACCATGGCAACTCTATTTTCTTCCTTTCAGTGATTGGTCCATACAACACAGACATCAAACTCTTAGTCTAAGTTGTTCTCTTGGCTAGTGGACTTGACTGGGAGTATATTGATCCAGTCCTAGAGCTCTATATGAACAGCATTTTGTTTAGGTATAAAACCCAAAATGACCCCAGCCATCTAGCTAAAGGGGAACCAAATGAAGGTGACGTTAAACCCTGAAGGGTGGCAGAACTGAGGGAGTTGTAAAGGGCAAACCTAGAGTAATGAAGCCATGCCTCATGTATCAGGACATTACAATTAACGGAGACAATAAATCTTCCTTATTGTTCACTTAGCTCCAGTTAGGTGTGCAATTACTTGCTGGCAAGAGATGCATAATGAAGGTGTCTTATTACTGAACGTGTGTGCAATTATAAAGCTCCCTGAAGCCTTATACAAAGGCATAGTGTTATTCACATAAATTAAACACTTCTAGAATGATGATGGAGTTCAGCACAGGATATCCCAAAATACGACACCCTGGCATTTGAAATCTGCAAAGGTAGGGAGGTCTCTTTGTCCTCTTCCTCCCATTTTCCCCTGAAGTACAGAGTGAAAGAATCCTTGGACCTTCCTGGGAATCAGATGTTTAAATCAGAGAGAAGATGCTAAAGACCCAGAGACAGAATAATATTACACAAGTTCCATCCACCACGGCACACCCCTCACTGTGCAACCCTGCCCGTCCACAAGTGTGTATTTCTCCATCAGACAGTGAAATACACACAAGTTTATACATGAGATAAAGTTTTTCTGCTTTTTTTTGGTAGCAGTGTTTTTTGTTATAGGGGCTTCAGCCATAAATCTGGCATCCAGCAAGAGAAATAGTCTATTTTCTTTCCCCTGTAATACCTGCTCCTTGTGAGATGAACCCAGTAAATATGACAGAAGGGTTTGGTAGTCCATCTTCATTTGGGAATGTAGAAAATAAAAGTAATTTGGAGAATCATCTAAGAAGGAACCTCAACTAAGAAAATTCTTCCATCACATTGGCCTGTAGATAAGCCTGTGGGACATTTTCTTGGTTAGCGATTGATGTGGAGAGGCCCCACCCATTTTGGGCAGTACCATCCCTGGGCAGGTGGTCCTGGGGTATATAAGAAAGCAAACTGAGCAAGTCAGGAGGAGAAGGCAGTAAGTAATACTCCTCCATGGCCTCTGCTTCAGTTCTTGTCTCTAGGTTCCTGCCTTGACTTCCCGCAGTGATGGAGTATGACCTGATAGTTTTAGGGTAGAATCTTTTCCTCCGCAAGTTACATTTTTGTTATGGTGTTTCATGACAGAGATAGAAAGCAAACTAAAATGGTATATTAAGGAAGAAATTAAGGTCTTCTCATCCCTATGGTTCTCAGATAACAGGAATTTTAGGGTGTTTGTTTCACACCAGAAAAAAGTGGTTGGCAAAGTATAATATGAGTCTCTTATCTGGACTATTATTGTATTTTGAAGCCTATGAGTTAATAATAACTATATTTTTTAATGACTGAAAAAAATCCCCCAAAGAACATTGTATAGCTCATAAAACTATACAAAACTTAAAGTTTCCTGCATGAATAAAGTTTTATTAGAACACAGACATGCTCTTTTTGTATACATGCAGCTCATGCCTACTTCACTCCAGAGTGTCAGAGTCGGATGTCAGCAGCAGAGGTAAAACTGAATGCCAGGCTGGTTACTACTATATAGTTTAAATCATATAGCCATTATTGTATTGCTATCTGGTCCCTTACTGAAAGTGTTTGCGGACCCCTGATACAGGTAAGATAAACGTGAGTGTACACATCCATGGAAGATCACATTACATACTTTGTATTTTACTTTTTTTTTCCTCCACACTTAAATACAAAGAGAAGTTGACAACGCAACTTCTTTGTAATCGTGACTTTAATAGCGCAGTGATATGGCAGAGTTTAGGACGTCCCGTTGCTTGTTTGTTTTGTGGTGCTTTTGGACTGAAGAACTTTGTGCCTGCAAGGCAGTGCTTTACTGAGCTACATCCCCTACATATACTGTGTCTTAGTCAGGGTTTCTATTCCTGCACAAACTTCACGACCAGAGGCAAGCTGGAGAGGAAAGGGTTTATTCAGCTTATACTTCCACATCACTGTTCATCACCAAAGGAAGTCAGGACTGGAATTCACACAGGGCAGGAACCTGCAGGCAGGAGCTGATGCAGAGGCCATGGAGGAGTGCTGCTTACTGGCTTGCTTCCCCTGGCTTGCTCAGCTTGCTTTCTTATAGAACCCAGAACTACCAGCCCAGGGATGGCACCCCCTCACAGTGAACCCTCTCACACTGATCACTAATTGAGAAAATGTCTTACAGCTGGACCTCATGGAGACATTTCCTCAAGGGAGGCTCCTTTCTCTGTGACTTCAGCTTGTGTCAAGCTGACACCCAAAACCAGTCTGCACACACTGTAATTTCAACATTTTTTTGTTAGACACATGGCCTACTTGTTTTCACTTGGAAGTGCCATAAATACCTTTATGCATACATAGTTGACTATGTCTTTGATTATTTCTAAAGATTGGACTCCTAGAAGTGAGATGACTTGGAAAGATACTTCAGTATGTCCCGAGGGTTAGCATACTCATTGTCTTGTGTGAGTAAGAGCATTCACAGGCTACCTGGTACTTGTTGGAGTGATTGTCACTAAGGGAGTAGGAGGGGAAGGAGAGAAGGCATGGGGAAGAGATGGGAGTCAAACAGGAAGAAAGAGTCTTGGACTAAAACTAGCTAGGTCCAGGTTAATTTGCCTTTATGGACCTTTACAAACAAGTGTCCTCTACAGTGGGAGAGGGATTAAGAAACTAGGAACAGAAAGGCTTGCTTTGAGGATCAGAGACATATGAAAGCACCTTTTAACTTTTAAAGACTTGGAGAGGCTCATCAACACTCAACCTGTGAGAGGATCTGTGTGAACCAGCCAGTTCCACTCTGTGGGGTCGAGAAAACAAACTCACGTAACTGTCCTTTAGAAGAAGAGGTCTTGACTTTACAAAGAGCATTCCCCCCTTGTGCTGCAACTTAAAATTGGATCCGTGTGTTTCTTTTAATTAGTATTTGATTCCGTATTAATATTCTTATTTATCTCCTGTGTGCCATATGGATTAAGTTCTCATTACCTTTGATCTTAATACTTTTAAAATATGTAAATCAGGAGGCACCCGCTCTAAGGCAGGGTTTGTATCCCTGTCTGTTATTGCCGTGGGCAAAAGAAAAATATCTGCACTGGAAAAAAAAATTAATTCAAAATGTGTGGAAGTCCTGCAAACATATATTGTACTGGTTAAGCTCAATAAATCAAATATTGCCCAACTGAAAATGAGTTGGTGAGTATGAAATGGTTCTTCAGTCCAGCGAGGGTTCATAAAAACTCCCCACTGTGCACACCATCACAAGAGCAAGGTCCAGGCAGGACTGGTCAGAGCTTTGCTGCTTACCTCACTTACTAAGGACTGCATGAAGCTTTCTGCTTCTGTATCACCAGCAGGTGCTTCGGTGTGGGAGGAGGGGTGTGTCGGGGGAGGGGTGTCCTTTCTAGAGCTCCTGTAAGGCATTTCTCTTCCTTGGTTTTCAGTTTCCCTCACTATGCAAATGAGTGGGGTGGGCTGGAGAATTGGAAGAAATGATAGTAAGATAGACCTTACATGTTACCTTTAAGGGAAGAAGTTAGACTCCAGAGAGCCAAATAACCCTATTAAAAAATGGGGTACAGAGCTAAACAAAGAGTTTTCACCTGAAGAATATCTAATGGCTGAGAAGCACCTAAAAAGATGTTCATCATCCTTAGTCATTAGGGAAATGCAAATCAAAACAACCCTGAGATTCCATCTCACACCAGTCAGAATGGCTAAGATCAAAAACACAGGAGACAGCAGTTGTTGGTGAGGATGTGGAGAAAGAGGAACACTCCTCCACTGTTGGTGGGATTGCAAGCTGGTACAACCACTCTGGAAAGCAGTCTGGCGGTTCCTCAGAAAACTGGGCATGACACTCCCGGAGGATCCAGCTATACCACTCCTGGGCATATACCCAGAGGCTTTCCCTGCATGCAGTAAGGACACATGCTCCACTATGTTCATAGCAGCCTTATTTATAATAGCCAGAAGCTGGAAAGAACCCAGATGTCCCTCAATGGAGGAATGGATTCAGAAGATGTGGTATATTTACACAATGGAATACTACTCTGCAATTAAAAACAATGAATTCATGAAATTCCTAGGCAAATGGTCAGAACTTGAAAATATCATCCTTAGTGAGGTAACCCAACCACAAAAGAACACACATGGTATGCAAGCACTGTTAAGGGGATATTAACCCATAATCTCAGAATACCCTAGACACAATTCGCATATCAATAGATTTCCAAGAAGATGGAAGGAGAGACCCCTGGTCCTGGAAAGACTGGATGTAGGGGAATGCCAGGACAGAGAAGCGAGAGGGGATTGAATGGGGAAAAGAGGGAGGGAAGGGGGCTTATGGGACTTTCAGGGAGGGAGGAAACGGGAAAGGGAAAATGATTTGGAATGTAAATAAAAAAACTTAGAAAATAAAAAAAAAGAATTTAAAAAAAAATGCCAGGGTTATGGCTATGAACCCAGTAAATAGGGAAAGAAAGGGCCAACTATGATTGATTGATGCAAAGTAATCTTAAGCAGGACCATTTATATAATCTCCCTTTTACCAAACCAATCATCAATCAATCAATCAATAATCAGACTGATTTGTTACCAGCCTTTCTCTTAGTAATGTATGGTGAAATGTACGTCAGCACCAACATTATTCTTTCATCTCTTAAGATATTCTAACAGTTTGTGTCGGGTTAGCCACTTCCTCCCTCAGAGGACATTTAGTAATAGTACAAAGTATTTTTAGGAAAAATTTCAGTCAATTAAAGTGGTGTGTGCATGACACTAAATGCCACAGGGTGTCCTTGCTTATAAGCATGCCTGGCATTTGCTGGCTATTCATTTTACTTTGGGAAGCAAATAGCACACAGATTTATAATGGAGTTGATAGTCCTCTTTTACCAACCAGAGTTTATGTTCATAAGTGAAGATGTAGGTTTTTTTTGAGGAGAATAAATTTTTAACTTGCTGCTCAGGCGGCCACCCTACCATCTTCTTGCACAAGCATCCTCTATCTTACTAGCTATTAGATCATGCAATTTGATGCTAAATTCACTTAAAATTTTCTGGTACAATGTGGTATACATACATACAAAGCCTTGAGAAGCAGTCCAACTTCTAGACTAATAGATTATCCTAGAAAGAGTGGCTCTGTCTCTTCTATGTAACTCTTAAAATGAGCCCTATCCCTGATCAGAAAAATGCAGCCACCCACTACAGACTCTGCCACATGGGAGACCAGAGCTTACATGATAAATTTAGTGAGTTGGTAAGAGGCTTGGGAGTACCTAGGGAAAAAAGCAGACACATACAGATTTGTTTCTCTAGTTAAGTGAAATTTAGTTGCAGTTATTTGTTGAAATTATTTGGAAAGTCCAGTGGAGCTTGTACCATGCTATCCAAGAGCAGTGCCATACACCAAGGACACACACTTCACCCTGGGAATGAGGCCTGTGCTGGGTGTGGGAGGTCACAGTAGTCCTAAGCCTCCTCCTCTACCCCTCCATGATCCCAACCACTGATGTTTCCATTGCATGCCGAAAGACTGACTGATGCGGTTTCGCCAGGATCGATTTATCATAATCTCAGAGCTGTCATTGGAGCTCATCGCCTAACGCGTCTGCAATCTGTTTAGGGAGAACATGAGTCAGAAGCAAGGGTATCTCATTCCAGATCCCTCCCTCCATCAGTGGCCATTGCGCATCCTTCCCCAAGTCCTGTGCACTCAACTTTTTCTCTTCCCAGCAGGAACCATCCCATCAATCTCTCTCCTTTTCTCTCAGCAATCATCAGCTGTTGCCTGGACCACAGCCATTGCCTTCCTGCTGGCTTCATCTCTGGGTTTCCCACCATGCTCTCTCCACCCTCCACGTGGTTTCCAGGGACAATTTTCTACACAAGCATGCTGTTCCTTTGCTTAATATTCTTCTGTGGTTCTCCATATCATTCAGAGCAAAGGTGGTTCCCTGCAGGTGAGCACACACAGTCCTTCGGACCTGAGACCTCCTCACCTCTCTAGCTCACCTCCCACTGATCTTCAGCGTTCATCCTCCGTTCCATACCACAAACTCCAAGCCCTGCTAGTCTGTAAGAATCACAAGTCAGTCTTCTGGAAGCTTTTCCTGACTTTCAAGTCTAGTCAAATGTCTGTCCGTATATTTAGAACTTATTTCATATTGAATAGGAGATAATTATCCCACCTGAGAGAAGATACAGAATAATGTTATATTATATTCAGTGGTGTGGATATAGTAAGTAATCAATGTATATTCAAGGAATTCAAAGATAAAACCTCTAGCTGCTCTTGCTTACAAAGTTTGAAAATGACTTCTCTAGATGAAAGAGGAATTCAATCTATATAAACGTTATCTAACTCAAGAAATAGTGATCCTAAAAGATCATGCTTTTATGAAGTAATCCTAAATCATCAAGAAGGATGATATTTGTGAGTTTTTTTCCAGTGTAATTGAACAGACTTATTTATTTATTCACTAAATTAAGCTCTGTCGTGTTGGGCAGCTTTCTGTAATTGTAACATGTAGAGAGGACATCTTATGTATTATATGGATGCATCACCCATCAATTAAAAAAACCTATGGCCTATAGGAAAGGATAGAAGAGAAGGCGGGACTTCGGGAGGTAGAAAGAATTCGGGGATAGAGCCAGGTATGGGAGTTGTCACCAGGGAAGATGTGAGGAGGACAGAGGCATGGTACCTGAGCAGAGGTAACTAACCACATGCCAGGATGCAGATTAGTATACACTACCATACTAATTATTAGTAACTAATATATTAACTAATTAATAACTAATATAATTATTAATAATTATAATATATTAATTATAACTAATTATACTAGTTATTTTAAGTGATTAACTAGTCAAGGAATGAACCTAGCTACATGGCCTGGGTATTTGCAAATATATATTCTGAGTCTGAGAAATTATTCCGGTAGCGTAGGGTAGGAGAAGAACAGTCTGTCACACAACAGTAGCAAACTACCTGAGATAATTAATGCATAAGGAAGAAAGATTTGTTTGCGCTTACCCTGCTGAATCATAATCAGACAGGCCCAATGCTTTGAGCAATTGGCAGGCAAGGTCCGTGGTAAGGCATAGAACAAATGGTGAACCAAATAGCTTATCCCGCGGCCAAGAGGCAAAAGTGTAAGAGGCCTGGGGCCTACAGTTACCTACTAGGCTCCACTTTCTAAAGGTTCCACCATATATTTTTTTTAACAGTGCCACTCTAGGGACCCAGCCTGCAACCCACAGACACTGGGGCCATTTATTCAAACGGTGACAGGTGACATCCACCTTCGTTCCTAGCACCACACAGATGGCAATGGCAACAAGAGATGAGACTAGAGGAGCTTCAGCATCCTGCCTTTCACTTGTAAATGGGGCTGCTAGGGGGAATGGTAATATGCAGGAAAACTATTTATTTTGCTCTCTGTGCAATTGAGAACTGCCTGGGGAGTCTGTAAAACACTAAGAACAATTATAACCTAAGAATCCCAAACTAAGAGTCGAATAATACCCAGATGTCTGTTCTTCATAATCAAATAATCGGAACAGTCTTCTGCTAAACACAACCAGCCCCGCTGGTCTTGCAGTGGTGACTAGGAAGCTCCACCAAAAAGCAGAGCAAGGCGTTTTATGACACGGGAGCATTGCGATGGTTTGCCATTGGAGTCGGCAAGGCACACTGGACCGGAAAAGCCTGGGTTGAATCTTGGCTCTGATATTGTCAGGGAAGGCAAAGAGTTGGGGACTTGGGAAAGGAGACAGATTCTCAAACCACCAGCTTAAAAGTCACATATACTAATCTTCCCACAAGCAAACTCCAAAGTCTTACCACTGTTTAGTTAAAGCTGATACAAAAGAGCAACCTGGACACTAAACTAACCCCAAAGCTAAAGGCCGAGCTGATGACAGTAAATCCATTAGCCAGGCCTGCCTGGCCCAAAGCTAAGGAGAGTAGGAGGCAAATCCATGGTTAACGGTCTCCTATCTCAAACACGCATCCTGAGTGTGGGACCAAAGAGGTTACCCAGCTCTTCCTTGCTCGGCCTCAGGACACGGAGTACAGTTTTAAGGCCAGTTCACCAGGGCAGAAGCCAATTTTTATACACAGCTCACTGAAAGTTTCTGAAGACTCAAGACAAGAGATCTATCTTTGCCTTTCTGGGAAACATTTCCCCTGAACTCTGGTTTCATTAAATGCTCCCCTAAGTTCTTTTCTGCCTTGTGCTTGACTCTGCATTGCGAATGTGCTCCAGAGGAGGCGTCTGTAACCCTAAGGCTTCTTTCTGATCCAAGGACCAAAGGGATCCCAGGAGGAATGCTGGGTAAGTCTGGGCAACAGTACCCACTTCCTTTGTCTGTGAAATGGGAGTGCGTTGTTATTTTGTTGACAAAGATCCAATATAAAACGTTATTATTATTTTTTTGTCTTATAACATAAGGCTCTCTCTAACATAAGAGTTTAAATGAAAAGGAAGACAAGGGCTGGAGAGATGGTTCAGTGGGTAAAGCAGTATAAGGACCTAAGCAGGAATCCTTGTAACCCAAGGGGATGTTGGAGGCAGTGCATCTGTAGCCCAGCTCTCCTGTGGGGAGGTGAGATGCTCACAGGCTAGCTGGAACAGAGCCTGTGGAGAACAACAGAGACCTGTCTCAAACATGGCTGAGAGTGGGGACCGATACTTGAAGTTGTCCTTTGACTTTCGCACACGCACTGCAGGTGCACGCACAGGCACATGTGTGCATTTCACAATTGTTTGTGAAAATGAAGTCACATCCACCACCTCAAACACAGCCCTAATGTGTCACGTCTGGGTCTCCTTGCCTTCCCAGCCATCTTCCTTCCCCTCTTGAAGCAACAGTGAGAAGGGTTTTCTCCCCAAACTGGAAAACTCTCTCTCTACAGCCAAGAATTTTTGTGCAAGATCTAAATCTGTTTTCTCAACATTTGAAATGATAGTAGTGTGTTCACCCTGGGTCTTCCCCAAATACTATACTAGTTTCCAAGCCTCCTTAGTCTTTTTCCAGATTTGTTATGTGGAGTTTAGGTAGACAGTACACTCCCATGTTCCCATGGAACAGCGGAAGCATCTGACTCTAGAATTGAGAGGCCAGGAGAACATCACAGGTCCAGGACTCCTGCTTTGCCACAGGATTACCATTCAGAGTGGGAAGTTTGAGAAACAGCAGTTTGGCTCAACAGTCTCCATCCCTCTCTCTCCTTCCTACCTTCCCCTCTTTCCACCCCATTCTATCCAGGAAAGACAATGCTAACACACAATGAAAGGGCAAACCCATGGCCTTTTGAGAGTATCCCTCAAAGGCTACATTAACCCACCAGGCACCATATTACGTCATCATAACCCAAACGGCTACAGGCGTGAGAAGATGACTTTGCTTGATTAATACGGTTAACTGCCTTTATCTCCACCACTCTGGGGAAAGGCAATAGGATATTACATTTACCTAGCGCTCCCTGGGGAAGCATTTGGACCCCAAATAAAGGAAATGTAGCCATAAAAGTGATTATGGACATAATTTTATAAATTTCTGATATTTTCAGATGCTATTTTTGTTCTTCCTCTAATAAGGTTAGAAAGGGGAAATGGTAGGTTTGAGGGCTTAAAAGTAGCTTTAAAAACAAAATACCAACTTATTATCCAGACATGTGTCACCCCATGTCATCCATGTTCTGGACACTTATGATGCTCAAGAGACCCTGCATGTTTCCTCCCCTGACCACAGGTCATCTCAGCATTTGGGAGACTGAGGCAGAAGGATGGCAAGTTCCAGGCCATTCTGGGATATACAATAAGATCTTGCCTTAAAACAAGAAGGAGGAGGGCTTAAGAGGAAGAGGAGCAGATGGAGGAGGAAGAGGAGGGGGGAGGGAGGAAGAGGAGGAGAGGCCTCTTCAACTAGGATGCATATGCCACTGGTTTCAATTTTGTTGACTGTACCCCTTGACATCTTTGCAAAAGACTATCTAATCTTTCATCCAAAACCTAGTTGCCTGACAGCTCTGCAATTTGGAAGCCTCTTTTGTGGCTCAGCCTTGGTCTTTGAAGGGAAGCCGCCATATGAAGTCAGTGTAGTCTTCCTGATAAGCAAAAATGTTGCATGGTACTCGTCTCTGCAGAATGTTCTGCAGCAAACTGGGGAGTGCCACCCTAGAAGCTGAGGTCTCAAACAACTATGGGCTTTGTCTCTTATTTGATTAACAGAAGATCCAAACAAAGTCACGAAACAGCAAACCAATGCCATCTGAGTGGAAATTACATTTTAAACACAAACAAATCAAGCATTCACTATGCCCCCACTCTTGAGCATTTCTGAGTTCTTTGTCATTGGCGCCTCTGTGCCCAGAGGGGGTCCCTGGCTTCCTCCACTGTCTTGTTTTCACCTTTGGCCTATTACCAGCAAACAGCACACCAGGCACTCTTTCTGCCTCCTTTTATACTCTTGTGATTTTACACACCGCTTCTTAAAGGATCCAGGGGTTTTGAAAACAATTTCTGTATGAATAAGCTTGATGAGCCATTTCAACTGCCAACCTGTTTTCTTCGAAAAAAAAAAAAAAACCTAGGGATGACTAAAGCACCCCTTTAGGTGTGTCCACGAGGGCACTTCTGCAAAGGATGGACTAATGGGGGCCACCCTCCCTGTCTATGGATTCAGCACTGCCTCATAGCCTGGGGGCCTAGTTGAAATAAAGAGGGAGCCAGGAGGTGGCGCATGCCTTTAATTCCAGCACTGGGGAGGCAGAGGCAGGGGGATCTCTGTGAGTTTGAGGGCAGCTTGGTCTACAGAGAGAGTTCCAGGGCAGCCAGGACTAGACAGAGAAACCTTGTCTCAGAAAACAAACAAACAAACAAACAAACAAACAAAACAAAACCACAAGAAGAAAGAAACAATGGGGGAGGGGGAGAAGGAAGCAGAAAAGGAGAAAGACAGTGAGGACCTTCATTCTTTGTTCTTTCTCTGCTCCCCAGATGCCACGTGACCTCCTCCATCACACTTTCCCTGCCATGATGGGCTGGAATCTTCCTACTCTTACATTATTTTCTTGGGAATTTTTTTTTTTGGTCACAGTGATGAAAAAGCTAACGGACACAGTAAGGTTTTATGGTCTTTGCCATGTCACACAGCCCACTGAGAAAACAGGGACATGGTTTGATACACAGGCAGTTCCAGTGCCCCATCCTGCTTGACTGCTCTGCACACATACACAGCTTCAGCATGTCTCGGCACAGCCAAACTCAACCATAGTCCATCACTGTTGCCTGGGTACATTGCATTGAAGTTGTATGGTGCTTCTAATCCTGTTGCTTGCATGTAAAGTTGCCACACAGGATACAAAATTTTACTTAAAAGTTTTATATACATATATATATTATATATATGTATATATGTATATATATATATATAATATATATATATATATATGTATATGTATATGAATGAATGACTTCGTCATCCAGTCCTAAGTCTTACCAGAATTTGGGCCTGTGCAAAGACTGTGTAAAATATAACTTTACAAACATGTGCGGGTATTCCCATTGTAGGAAGCAGGAAGTGTGGTGTTCCTCATGGTGATGTGTACTTGTCCTTGCTGCCAGAGTCTGTTTGAGGAAGTGCTGCTTAGCAGGACATTTCCCTTATACCCCCATGCAGGCATGGAAGACAAGGACTGTCTTCGTTAGGATTTTATTGCCCCCCCCCCACGTGACCAAGACAACTCTTAGAAAGGCCAACATTTAAATGGGGCTGGCTTACAGTTTCAGAGGTTCAGTCCATTATCATCATGACAGGAAGCATGGCAGTGTTTAGGCAAGAGTTCTACATCTTGATCTGAAGGCAGCCAGGAGACTGTCTTCAACAGGCATCCAAGGAGGAAGCTTTCTTCCACGCAGGGTGAAGCCTGAGCATAGAAACCCCAAGCCCATCCCAAACAGTGATGCATTTCCTCCAACAAGTCCATGCCTCTTCCAGTAAGGCCATATCTCCTAATAGTGCCACTCTCTCGGTCCAAGCATTCAAGCACATGAATCTATGGGAACCAAACCTATTCAAACCACTACATGGACCATTTCCCCTCTACCCCCATGCAGGCATGAGGACATGTAGATCCCCAATACCCACATCGAAATCTGGGGTAGTAGTGTGTGCTTATAATGCTAGCATTCAGGCAGTGGAAACAGGCTACTACTCCTAGTCAGGGATGCCAAGGCCTCAGTGAGAGACCCTGCCTCAAAACCCAAGGTGGATGGTTGAGGCAAAACACCAGACCTCCACACATGCACATACATGAGCCTGCATACATACCTTTGCATGAAAACACACACATACACAATTACTGTGTGATGTTCTTAAATATGAAAACAAACACCATGCCTTCTGTAATCCACTGTTTTGGATCACACAGAGCCTTCTTGAGCATTATTTAAAATCTGTGGTCACGGGAGGAAATTCATGTGATCACCTGAGAATCACAAACTCACAAGGATTTTGTTGACATTCATTTCATCAATTCCCATCTGGTCACGATGCTATTGAACAGCAGTTTTTATCCCCTATTTTGTTATGGCGGTGTCAAGTTTATAACTGTGCTACTTCCCCTTCATCCTCTATATAAAAATAATATACATATACATACGCATACACGTATACATACATATATCCTTTCTCACAACTTACTTCCCTGGGCATCTCATTTTAAAAAATGTGGCAGCCGGGCGGTGGTGGCGCACGCCTTTAATCCTAGCACTTGGGAGGCAGAGGCAGGCGGATTTTTGAGTTCAAGGCCAGCCTGGTCTACAGAGCGAGTTCCAGGACAGCCAGGGCTATAGAGAAACCCTGTCTCAAAAAACGAAAAAAAAAAAAATAAAAATAAAAAAAAATACAAACTAGAGTTACTGTATGGACACAAACAAAATTGGATTTAAAGCCGGGCGGTGGTGGCGCACGCCTTTAATCCCAGCACTTGGGAGGCAGAGGCAGGAGGATTTCTGAGTTCGAGGCCAGCCTGATCTACACAGTGAGTTCCAGGACAGCCAGGGCTACACAGAGAAACCCTGTCTCAAAAAAAAAAGATTAAGATTTTATTTTAGCCGGGCGGTGGTGGCGCACGCCTTTAATCCCAGCACTTGGGAGGCAGAGGCAGGAGGATTTCTGAGTTCGAGGCCAGCCTGGTCTACAAAGTGAGTTCCAGGACAGCCAGGGCTACACAGAGAAACCCTGTCTCGAAAAACCAAAAAAAAAAAAAAATGTGGCGATGTTAAGGGCTGGATTGACAGCATCCCCATTTAAGTTGTAAATCCCCTGACTCAAGCATGGAGTACTACATTTCATCACTAAGGAGTCACACTAAGGAGTACATTTCATCACTAAGGGTCACCATATAAACATAGACTCAGTCCTATGAAGCTGGGCACTCACACACTCAACTAACCACACTGCCTTCTAGGAGTTACCAGGAAGACAGCAAATTGATGGGCCCTTCACTCTTCAGTGCGTACTTTTTCTTTTTACCAGTGTGATCTTTGAGCGCTACAGATTGCAGTGTCTTTATGTTTAGTGTGAATGTTTACAGCAAGTTAATTGACGGAAAGTGCCATTGAAGGAATTGGAATTTCCCTACTGGCCACTTATAGCTCTCTCCACCTGACCAACAACATTTTAGTCACCAAATGAATTAGCTATTTCTCTTGTGACTCTGACAAAACCCCTAATCAAACCAACTTAAGAGAGAAGAAATTGGCACACAATTCAGGGGAGTTTCCGCTGCAGCGCACCCTGATGGGGAAGGCATGGCAGTAGGCACTTATGTCTCCGTATACCAGGAAGCAGGCCAGGCAAGCTCCAATGACCTAACCACAGTGTGCCACCTCTGTCACCAGGCCCCACAACTTCCACAAGCATTGCCTCCAGTTGAGGATCAAGTGTTCAAACACATAAGCTTGTGATGGACAGTTCAGAACCAAAGTATAACATCAGGCAAACAGATCCAGAGAAACCCAAGAGCTCTCCTAACTGAACTGTAGTATTTCATCTTCCCCTTTGTAACATCAATAGTCAAGTCCCTTAATCTCCAGGTTCAGATGTTTTCGTGTGAGAAGTGATTTGAATATAATCAGTCGGGAATTTCTTCGAAAATAATAGAACCTCTGTGCTCTCTAATGCAATATATTTTCATCATTAAAATCAAAGTGTACTTCATGTGTTTTAACCTGCTGTAGGAAGATGGGTGTTGCAAGTGTTCTTCACTGATTACTGAAGCCTGATGCCTTCAAAACACATAGGCCTGGGGATTTCTGAGGTGGTGCTATGGGGAAAAGGTTTGAGCAGAGGAGGAGAAAGAGGAAGGAAAACTACCCTCTCCTTTCTGAGAGGCTGAGGCCATCCCTCTGGATGATGCAAATCTAACATGATTATGTTTATCAATCAGATAACCCACTTAATTTCTCTTTCATCCAGAGTATTGCAGACAACAAAATAAACCTTGGAGCAACTTTACCGGGATACCTTGACCCCCTAAAGACTTTTCCAAGGGCTACTATTAATCTTTCTGTCTCTCTCTCTCTTTGTCTCTCTGTCTGTCTCTGTTTCTCTGTTTCTGTTTCTCTCTCTCTCTCTCTCTCTCTCTCTCTCTCTCTCTCTCTCTCTCTCTCTCTCTCTCTCTCTCTCCTCTTCTCTTTTATATGGAAACCTCACTCATTTTCAGAACAAATGTGACTGTAGCAGACAATCAGACAGAAATGCCATCCCATAGAGTCTCCTGCTGTTCAGGCAGATGGCCCTGTCCTGTCTCACAAGTTCTACTCCTAGGGAGACAACTGTTGACCGGGAATATTTACAACATGTGAGTAAATGTGAGATCTAAGATGCTGTTTGAAACGAAACTAATTTCTACCCTACGAACTGCCTGTTAATTAGTCAGCCTTGTGTTACTATAACAGAGTACCCGAGGCAATCAAATTATAATGAGAATAGGTTTCTGTGTCTCCTAGTTTGAAAGTTCCAGTTTAAGATTGGACAGCCTCATTGGTTTGGGCTTCTGGTGAAGGCACCAGATGGCAATGGCCAGGAGCACATGGCAGAGAAAACCATTACTCCATGAGCTTGTGGGGAGGAAGGGAGGGAAGGAGAGATGGAGAGAGGAAGAAGATAGAGAAAACATTCCATTGATCCTAGAGTCCTCCCCTGGAGGCACACCCACAGTGACTTAAAAACTTTAACGGCTCTTCCAGAGGGCTTACTACCTCCTAATAAAACCATCCTAGGGACCAAGCCTTTATCACATGGGTCTTTGGGGGAAACACATCCACCTGAATCAAGCCCTCAGTCAGTGAACACTGGGTACCATGTCAGTCACTTCTGCTGATCACATGTCATTCTCCGGTTGACCCAGAATCAACATTCTTGTTGAAACAGGTTTTCAACAAAACCAGTCACAAAAACCATCTGCTTAGGGCAATGCAGTTAGGTATGGTGGAACAGCTCAGAGGGCAGCATTGCTGGGTCTGGTAATTCACTGATACCAGTTCCAAAAAAGGTGATGTCGACAGCCTTTCCTCTCTCTCTCTCTCTCTCTCTCTCTCTCTCTCTCTCTCTCTCTCTCTCTCTCTCTCTCTCTCATCCTGACCTATTTTATAGATAAAAAAAGAAAATTTCATTTCTCATTTTGAGGCTAACAGTTTTGCATGTAGACACCCAGGTCATCTATTTCTTTTCTAATGAGTCGCCTCCTAGCATTCTTTCTAAAGCAGGGGAAGGTTTGAATTTTTTTTTTCTCTGCAATTTGAGCCATAGGAGAACACAATGGAAATCCTATCATTGAATGGGACAGAAGCCTGGCCACTTATTTGGATCCGTAGGACGGGGAAGATCTTTGAAGAGGGGAATTACTCAAACTGAATGAGCAGCAGAACATTAGGCTGCTATGAATATAAAACAGCTTTCCTGGGTTGGAGAGATGGCTCAGTGGTTAAGAGCACTGACTGCTCTCCCAGAGGTCCTGAGTTCAAATCCCAGCAACCACATGGTGGCTCGCAACCATCTGTGATGGGATCTGACGCCCTCTTCTGGGGTGTCTGAGGACAGTGAGAGTGTACAAACATATAATAATAAATAAATCTTTAAAAAAAAACAACAACAGCTTTCCTGTGTTCTCTGAAGTGCTGATGGTTGAATTCTGGGGCTGGAGAGGTACTCAGATGGCCATTAAGGGCACTGGCTGCTTTTCTAGGTGACCTGAGTCCCATTCCCGACACCAACAAGGGGGCTTACAACCATCTGTAACTGCAGTTCCAGGGGAATCCAGTACCTTTGTACTTGAGTAGTAAAGCAGTTTTTAGAGTTAAATAATTTTCTCGTCAACTCCATGAGGCACAGGGCCATGCCTCTAAGTTTCCCAGTTTCCCTAGTGAATTGAAGAGGGTTTCACACAATGGCAGAAAATCCTCTCAGCTGCTGAGTGGTTTAAAGTGTGAATTTGAGGTTCCAGAAGCCACAGATGAAACTGGGTACAAGAGCAGTGTGATGATAAAATGGGGTCATGGCCAACATTTAGGAGGAAAAAAAAAACCTTCCTTAAGTACAGAAAGTACAATCACCACAGGAGGTAGGAAGATGACTTGGAGTGTGTGCAACAGAGAGCTTCAATTCTGACCGTCAACGTTTTATCCATTCCTACTCCTATAGCTATGGGAATTCAGATGTGGTTTGGTCTAACAGGGTCTAGTAGGGTCTAGTACAATATAGCAGAGTCTAGCAGGGTCTAGCATGGTTTAGCAGGGTCTAGCAGGTTCGGTTTTTACCAAATGTTAGCTTATGGCATAGAACAAAGAAGGCCTTCCTCAGACTTTCAGTCAAGGTTTTTAACCTTACGGGTATTTGGGATTTTGTTAAATTTTGAATTTTTCTGTCTTGATCCTCCTGTAAATTCTATGGAACTATACCTGAGTGAAGGAAAACTTCAAACTTCAAAATAGACAAATGACATCTCTGAGACCACTGTGATTCATGAAATTAGTGGCCTAAGGAGTTAAAAAAAAAAGTTAACATCTCAGTTCAGACCAACACAGAGGAAAAACAGCACCTGGGGAGGGCAGTCATAGCACTCCTTTATATTGTGTACAAATTCGCATATAAACATGGCTCAGAAAACATTAGCCCATTGCATAAGAAGATCAAAGGAAAAAGGAAAATAATCTCTCTCTCTCTCTCTCTCTCTCTCTCTCTCTCTCTCTCTCTCTCTCGCTCACTCGCTTTGTTTTTCTCTTATGGGGAGAATAACTGACACATCTGTAACACACTCCCCACACCTAAGTCTCAAGAGGTATCCTGGAAGAGGAGGCAGAAAGATTGTAAGAGCAGAGGACAGGGAAGCATCACCATGATACCTCAACAATATGGCTGCCTAGATAAGACCTGACCATGTGTACCACCTATAGAGATGCTAACATGGAAGGGAGAAATCTCTCTTTCTGCTACCTGCTCATCC
The DNA here is from genome assembly GCA_036184795.1 of Tokudaia tokunoshimensis. Classification (NCBI taxonomy): domain Eukaryota; kingdom Metazoa; phylum Chordata; class Mammalia; order Rodentia; family Muridae; genus Tokudaia; species Tokudaia tokunoshimensis. The sequence continues at coordinate 44,552,668 of BTHU01000004.1, read as the reverse complement.
AGATGTAGAAGTCTCAGCTACCTCTCCAGCATCGTGTCTGCCCCCTGCTGACACGCTCCTGCCAAGACAATAATGGACTAGACCTCTGAACTGTAAGCCAACCCCATTTATACATTTCTCTTATGAGTTGTCATGGTCATGGTGTCTCTTTACAGCAATGAAACCCTACTAAAACATGGTATGACACAGCCTATAAGGAACTTGTGGAATCACCCCAGATGATCACTCTTCAGAGTGCTGCAGAGAAGATAATCTCTCTGGGGTCACTGTTCAGAATTGTCTGGAATAAGCTAAACCTCTATGTCATATGCGTTTGCACCTCCTCTAGCCAGTGCTTATTTACATAAGTACCCTTAGGCACACATGGGTGAGTTAGCTCAGCGTGCTACATTAAAAGAGGAGTCCTCCCTTAATCCTCTTCTACACAGGAGCAAGAACGTGATGTGCACTTTCCAGAACCTTCTCATGGCGGGCGTAAGAAGAAACTGCCCTATGAGGTGGGGACTTGCCTCACAGCTGGAACGAAAGGATGCAAGTCTGGAGTGAAGAATGAGCAGCCTACAAGAAGGATGTTCTGGCCCCAAAGGGCAATTCAAGTTGAAGACACAGCAGAATAATACGCTTGTGACGGTCTGAGCGGAACTATTCAGGGCATGCGCACAAGCGACAGTGGGGAATGGAATGAGTAGCCTATAAATGGATCCTTGGGTGGTCTCACTTAGACAGGTCGCCCAGACGTTCAGGTCCTGGAGAATAAGTCAGTCAGTATGGTAACTTTCCTTTGGAGGATGAACTCATTAGGAGCAGAAACATACTTAGGACACTTCGGCTCTTATCTGATTTCTGCCCAAATGTAGAGTCCGGTATTTAAAGTGGGGGTGTGACAGTTGGGAGAACCCAGCCATTGTGTCCTTTGAAATGAAGAGCTCTGAGCTTTTCTTCATTTCTGTTCTCAGACCTGTTTGAAATCGTTCTTTAAATAGACTGCTTAGACACCTGGCACAGACTTAATGAAGAGGGACATCATTAATTCTTGGCTTAAAAAGATGAGGCTTTGGGAAAACCCAGCCTTTGTGTGACACTAGGTCAGTGACTGTGGGCGGCCTGTGTTCACTGCTGAGCACCCTCAGACCTTTCCAGAGGGTGAAGAAAGAAATCAGGCCTGAGCCTGTGGGACTGCCACACCTCTGCCCACTGTTTAGGTGGATTAATGACACACAGCTCTCTTCAGTTACACGAGCTGCCTGATCTGGAAAATTCCAGCTAACAGCCTCCTGTGCTCTTTCAATATGGCAAAGGTTCAAAGTCACAACCCCTAGACCGGCCAGAGCCGAGGGAACTGGAGGTAGTTTTAGCATGAACAGAAGACTTGACCATTTGAGTGAGGTGAAGGAGACGCAGAACTTTCAAAGGTAGTTCCCACTGGAGCAAGAAATGGCCATCGGGAGTGACTAGATGAGACTAGGCCCAGGCTCTGACTTCACAGCAAGCTCAGATCTGGACTCTCTGTTTTGAGTTGGAATCCTCTTAACTCACCCATCAAGCATGCACAGAAATTCTCTCTCTCTCTCTCTCTCTCTCTTTCTCTCTCTCTATTAGAAAAAGGCTTAATCATCAGTGATACACTATAAACAGGAGAATATGAATGAGGGGTTGGGGAGGGAGCCGGGGGCAGTGTTCAGTTAAACTCTCCTTGTACCCTGAACACAGAGGCCCAGAGGTCACTGCCAGCTGATGATGGTTGGGAGAAAAATTACAGATTTTCTTATTATCCATTATTTATTATGAGTTCCTCCCTAATCATTGATCTAACTACATCCATAGACTCATAGCTCAATTGGAAATATATCTATGCTTGTTTAAACAAACAGTTGTGCAAGGTTAAACCCAACAGCAGACCGGATTGAACACCTGGACCTTGCAACTGTATCCCTTCCCCCCACACCACTTTATGTCCTTTAATTTGTGCCTTTGAGTCAAATTAGACCAGAAACCTCGAAACACTAAGTTCTGACCAGTGAAGCAATAATACAATAACTTGGATATAACGGACTTCATAGTGGACCGTTGACCATATTGCTGGACAGCACTTTGAGGCTTCTGGAACCTTTAAAGAATGTAGGCCAGAAATTGGCCTAGGAGTGTTATCTCTTCACATTTCCTGGGGGTCCACCTCTCAGTTGAGCTTCTTGGGTGGTTTCCTGAGTAGTTCCCACAAGTACTTGGTAGAGAACTCAGAGTGGGAACTGAAACATTGCCTTGAGTTACAAGCATAACCTCTCTGCCTTAAGTTAGGGTTCTCATTGCTGTGGTAAAACAACAGGACCCAGAGCAACTTGTTTATTTTATCCTACACTACCAGGTAACAGTCCATCACTGAGGGAAACCAGGCCGAGAGCCCGAAGGTGGGAGCTGAAGTTGAAACCGTGGAGGAACACTATGTACAGGCTGTTCCTCCTGATTTGTTCAGCCTGTTTTTTTTATACCATCCAGAAACACCTGCCCAGGAGTGGCACCACCCAGAGTGGGCTGGGCCCTCCCATATCAATCATTAACCAAGAAAATGTCCTACAGACTTGCCTGCAGGCCAATCCTCTGAAGCGTTTTCTCAGTTAAAATTCTTTCTCTGTTAAGATTCTTCTTCCTAGCTTGTGTCAAGTTGACATACAACTAGTCCTAGCAGACCTCTGTCTGACAAATGTTTGTCGAGTGCTTAACCATGTGAAGTACTATGCTAAGCACTCTACACAGAACGGAGGTATCATGCCTCATTTAGACCTAAGGAATGTCAGCACAGGGAGAGTAAGTAATTTGCAAACAGATACAGATCTGTGAGAGTGGCATTGCTCTATGTTTGATTCCCAAGTCTGTCATGCCACACTGTTAAGCATGTGGAGCCATTATGCATGGACATCTCTTCTTTCCACGAACTTCAAACAGGGAACAGCTCAGATACCCATCAACAGGGACATGGACTCATAAGTTTAGTCTTAAAATGGAGTACTATACAGCAGGAAAAACAAACAACTCAGTATTAAATATATATAAAATGTTAAAAGGGAATACTAACAGAAGAAAAAGCTCTCCACCAAAGAGTACATGTGTGTGGTTCTGGCTACACAAAGCTTAAAAACAGGCTCAATTAAACCATGATGCTTTAGGCTGCACACTTGGGCGGCTACTCCAGGGAGAAGATCAGAAGTCTTATTACTGAAAGGGCTTTTGAGAGCTAAGGGGTGGCCGGGCCCTGGGTGCTGATTCCTGTGGTTTAATCAAAGGCGTCTCCGTGATAACCACCCACACTGTACTGTCCACTTCCATGTTAAGCAGTTTGCATCCCATAATTTAAAATGCAAACCAACGTCAACCTTATCCCTGTCACAAGGGCTTTTCTTAGTGTAGGAGGGGAGCAGGCAGTGGCTGGAGACCTCACTGTCGCCTGTTCAATTCCTCAATAACTACCGTCTCTCCAGTGGAAACACCCCTGAGATGTCCAGATCCCTTAAAGAGTGTAACTGGCTAAAGAACTCGATGTCATAAGGGTTGCTTCAGTTGTCAGCCTTGACATAAACCAAGAGTCACCTGGGGAGAAGGAGCCTCAGCTAAAGAAAGAATTGCCCAGGTCAGATTGGCCTGTGACCATGTCTGTGAGGTATTTTCTTTATTCTTTTAAATTTATTTATTATTATTGCATGCAGGTGCAGGTGCCCAAGTGCACGTGTGGAGGTCAGAGGACAATACTATGCAGTCCTTTCTTTCTCTCCACCCTTGTTTGGATTCTTGTTTAAACTCAGGCTTTTGGAACCTTGTTTAAACTCAGGTTATCAGGCTTGCTTGGCAACTGCCTTTACCTGCTAGGCTACCTCTCCAGCACCTGTGAAGCAGTTTCTTAAATTGCTAACTGAAGTAGGAGGGTCACCCCACTGTGGGCGGTGTCAACCCTAGGCAGGTAGGCCTGGGATGTATGAAAAAGCAAGGCCGAGCAATCCAAAGGATAATAAACCAGCCTACCTCCCTCTTAGAACTGAAACCAATCTTATAGTAAAGACAAAGTAGATTCATTTTTGCTTATGATTAAATCTTTTTCTCAAGGATTGGGCTATGCCTGACCTGTAGCCTTAACTACAAATGTACTGCCTGATCCGGGAAACAGCAACCATGCCTTTGATTCAAAGTCATTAAGACCACCTTGCCACCATGTCTTTGTTTCAGAGGGCTGTTATGACCAACTTGCTACGCTTGTATTCTGCTTTTGACCCTGCCTATTTGGCTGCCAATCCCCCACTTGGAAATCCCCTACTGCTGAGCTATAAAACCTTATATCTTCCCCAAGTCCAATATTGATCTCTTGAACCTCGCCCTAGGAGAGAAACATCCATGTTCACAAATTTAAACAGCTAGCTCTAATTAATGGCTTGCTTTAATTAATTTGGTCATGATGATTTGGGTGGGTTGTCTTTCTCTTCGGATCTACAGGGACACAAGCCAGTGAGCAGCGTTCCTCCATGATCTCCACTTCAGTTGCTACATTGGCCTCCCTCCATGATGGACTTTTGACTTGGAAGCCAAAATAAACCCTTCCCTTCTCCAGTTGTTTTCACTCATGGTATTTATCACAACATCCAAAAGCAAAGGAGAACACCAAGGGAGACAGGAGGAAAGTCTTTCGACAGCCGACACACAGTGAAGTCATTAAGTGTCCCCCACTGACTTATGTAATTTGGAATTGCATTTAGCTTGTGCAGCATTGTACCTGAGTATGGCTTCATCTTTTGATATTATACTCATTACGGTTCTCGAACTTCAGCTTCCATACAGCCATTTGTGCCAAGTCAAGGTGGGAATATTTTGCAGTTAGGAATCTCTCTCTCTGATTATAATCATTAAAAATATTATTATGCTAGAAAAGACAATATGAAGAGACTCGGAAGACAAGCAGCAGATTTGGAGAAAACTTACGGAAATTTTGCATTTGACGTAGGACCAGTATACAAATATGTAAGGAACTTTTAAAATTCAAAAAGAAAACAGGCAACACAAACTTAAAGTTGGCAAAGCTGAGCAGATTCCACCCTCAGAAGGTGTAAGGACGGCAAATAAGCGTATGAAAATATGCTCTGCCCCCAGGTCATCAGGACATTGCAAAGTAAAATGACAGTGGGGGATGACACTATACGATCAGTAGATGGCTCAAATCCATGGTATCGACAACATCATATACAGACCATAGGAATTCTACATTGATTGTGGAAACAAAACATAGTATAGTCACTTTGGAAGACAACTTGACAATTTCTTACTCCTAAAGACGTTTGTGTCACATAATCCAGTACTGACCAAAGGGAGTCAAAAACCTACTTCCACACCAAAGCTTGCCCAAAATGTCCCTAGTAGCTTTATTAATAATTATCCATACCTGAAATAATGAAGTTGTTTTCCAGTTGGTAAACAGATAAATAGACAGTGGTACATCTATACAATGGAATAGTATGCAGCCATCAAAATAAGCAAGCTAAGAGCCATGATAAAAAACACAGCTTCAGGTATACATTGCTAAGTGAAAGAAGCCAATCTGAAAAGGATGTGCACTGTGCTCCATTGTATGAGAGTCTAGAAGATTTAGAACAATGGGGACAATAAAATTAAAAAATCAGTGGTTTCGCGAGACTTGAGCACCAGGAGGGAGGAAAGAATAGATGGAGGCATTGGTAAGATTTGTAGCCCAGTGAGACTGCTCTGGACCGCATGCTAGACAGCTGCCATATCTGTTTGTCAAACCCCATGGGATGCACAATACACAGAATGAACCCTGACATGAAACACAGACACTAGTTAATAATGTGTCAGTACGGGCTTTCAAATGAATCGCACTGGGGCAAAATCATTTTTTATGGTGCTAGGATTGGATCAGGGACTGCTGTGGTGTAAGCAAGTGACATTCCAGGGAGCTACAGGGAATCCTCTGGAACATGTCAATGACTGAGGGATATAGTAGGGAGGACTATATTGAAATCACTCACTCTTTTGCTGAGTGTTCTGGAAACAATCAAACAGAGACTCAAAGACCATTAAAATACAAGAACTGGGAGAGGTAGTGCATGACTTTAGCCCTAGCACCAGAGAGGCAGAGGAAGGCAGATCCCTGAGTTTGGTTGGTGCCAATTTGTTCTGCACTGGGAGTTTCAGGCCAGCTGTGGTGGTCTGAATGAGAATGGCCCCCATAGGTTTGTATGTTTGAATGCTTGTTCCCAGAGTTGGTGGAACTGTTTGGGAAGGATTAAGAGGTGTGGTCTTAGTGGAGAAGGTATATCATTGGGGATGGGCTTAGAGGTCTCAAGAGCCCACACCATTCCTGGTTAGCTCTTTCTCTGCCCATGTTTGTAGAGCAGATGTAAGCTCTCAGTTACTACTCCAGTATCATGCCTGCCTGCCTGTCACTATGCTCCCTGTCATGATGATCACAGACTCTAACTTTCTAAAATCATCAGCTCCAAATTAAATGTTTTCTTATATAAGTTGCCTTGGTTATGGTATCTTTATCATGGTAATATAAAGTAACTAAGATACCATCCAAGGTTACATAGCAAGTCTTTGTCTCAAATACACACACACACACACACACACACACACACACACATTCTGCTACCACCACCACCACCACCACCACTGCCACCACCACCACCAACAGAAAAAGTATTATAACCAATTTCAGAAAACAAGCTAAAGTACAACGAAGACTGATAACTCCATTTCTACCATGGAACAATTCTATGTTTGATTTTAAAGTTAAGTTTAAAATGAAATAAAGGTGGCTAAGAATAATGGGGCAGTTTATGCGCATCACTTAAGACATCATATAAGCTAAAATCAAAATCTGTCCAGGCTCATTTCACGGTCCTGCCGCAGGCATCCTGGAAGCTCAGGGCCTTGACTTGGCTCGTGTACAGCACTGTCTTGTCTTCCTTGGCAGCTGTGCTCCTGATGTCTTGGGTCAATGCCAGGACCTCGCAGTGGCAGAAATCGCATCCCAACCTAACACTCACGGGCAACACTGCCAAGGCAGGAACAATCTAGGCAGAAATGATGTCACAGACTTTGTAATGAGCTTTCCCTACAGGGCAGGGGCAAGACTGTGGAGAGTGTGGTGGTTTGAATAAGAATGACCCCTATAAATTCACATATTTGAGTGCTTAGTCACCAGGGAGTGGAACTATTTGAAAGGATTATAAGGATTAGGAGATAAGGCCTTATTGGAGGAGGAAGTGTGTCCCTTGGGGGTGGACTTTGAGATTTTAAAAACCTTTGCAAGGCTCAGTCTCTGTCTTTGTCTCTCTGTATCTCTGTCCTTCTCTGTGTTTCTGTCTCTCTGACTCTGTCTCTCTGTGTCTCAGTCTTCTTGTCTCTGTCTCTCTGTGTCTGTGTCTCTGCCTCTCTCTGTGTCTCTGTGTCTGTCTCTCTCTGACTGCAGATCAGGATGTAGCTCTTGGCTACTGATCTGCACCATGCTCACTACCGTGCTCCCCATGATGATGATAATGGACTCTGAAACTGTAAGCAAACCCCCATTTTTTTTAAAATAAGAGTTGCCTTGGTCATGGTGTCTCTTTGAAGCCAGGGAAACCACTCGGGGTAGATGCCATATTTATGAGTATAAGGAGAAAATAAAAATGATAGTGACTGACCCAAGATACAGCTATTTAGATTGGAAGGAAGAGACAGCTGTGAGAAAGTAACTAAGAGCTAGGTCAAACCTGCAACTTCTTAGGAAGTCTGACTTTGGGGAGTATGTTTCTGAATACTAGAAAGATAATTGTAATGCAATACATCTCTTTTACACCACTGGTTAGAAACACAGCATGTGTCTATTCCTGAACTACCCTGCCATGCAGTGCCTTACAGTAAGAACTGGATGTCTCCACCAGTCACTCATACTTCTGTAGAAACGGCAAGTCCCCACAGCCCCTGAGCATCCTTTACTGTGAGTCAGGCTGTGAGCAGTGCCCTGCACTGGATCATTGGTCCCCATACAGCCTTCCTGCATGTAACTGCTGCCCCTCTCAGTTTACACACGTGGATACTGCTGTAGAGCTGTTGTGTGTGATGCTTAATTTCCATTGCCGATGAGATTGGCATAAAAGATACAGAAGGCATTAGTAAGTGCGTGCTGGGGCATGCCGTTAAGGGAGTTTCCAGGGAGGTTTAACTAGAAAGGAAAGAGCCACCCCAAAAATGTGTGACATCATTACATGGGATGGGGTCTGAGACTGAGTAAAATGTGAGAAAAATAAATAAAATAAAATGTGAGAAAAATAAATAAAATGGGAGGAAAAGGAGGTACCTCCTGAGCACCAGCATTTATATCTCTCTGCTTAATGACTGCATTCACTGTGACCTCTTCCCTTATACTCCTGCCTCCATGTCTTCCCACCACGGGAACTGTTTTACCTTAAACTGTGAGCCAAAATAAACATGGCGTCCCTTAAGATGCTCTCTGTCAGGAGTGTTTTGTTTTGCTTTCTCTTCTTGAGACAGGGTTTCACCATATAGCCATGGCTGGTCTAGAACTTTCTATGAAGACCAGGTTGACCTCAAACTCACAGAGATCTGTCTGCCTCTGTCTCCCAAGGGTTGGGATTAAAAAAGCATGCACCACCACACTTGACTTTTTAACAAAATGTGTAAATCCATTTTATCAAAATGTTGAGAAAAGTTACCACTATATCATATAATCTGGTTAACATTACACAGATGTGAATAAAGAGGAGTCTGGCTTTAACCCAGTGCTTCTAGCTACTCAACAACACTTGTTTTATTTTGGGGGAAATTCATGTATTCTGTTTATTTTTAATGCGTGGAGGTATGTGTGCCTGTGAATATATTTGTGTAACCCAGAGGACACTTCTCTGTGCCATTTTCAAGAATGCTGTCCACCTCCTGTGAAGCAAAACTTTTCATCCACCTGGAGCTTACCAATTTAGTCTAGACAACAGGTAGCAAACCTAGAGACCCTCGTGTCTCTGCTCCCTCTGAGCCTGGTGTTTTTAATGTGGGCTCTAGAGACCAAACTTGGGTCCTGTGCTTGTGAACCAAGTACCTAATGGACTAGGCTCTGCTATAGTCTAGGGATTGCATGTGTTGTAAAGTAGAACATGGCCATGCTCCTGAACACTACTTGCCTTGAGGAAACATAGCGTCTGAAGGTATGTTATCACGAGCTGCATTATCCATGTAGAAGATTCTACTCTAGTGTCCACATCCTGTCTGGTTGCTAAGAGTGCAAGCTCCACATTGGCTGGAAGACAGCACACTTTCAAATGAACTTCCACTTCAGATTACACTGCATTTTTCATTGACGGAGAGATGGGCAAAAAGAATTTTGGAGTGAGCTGAGAAACGATTACACCTTTCATCAAAGCGAATCATGCTGGCGTTGGGTCTAACAACCATATTCGAAGTAGAAAGCTTTCTTTTCTTTTCCTTTCCTTTTTTAAAATTTCATTTTATTACTTTTATCTTAAGTGAATGGGTGTTTGGCAGCACGTCTGTATATGTGCACCACGTGTGGGCCTAGGGCTCACGAAGGTCAGAAAATGTCGCCGGGCTCCTTGGAACTGCAGTTATAGATGACTGTGAGCCAGGGTGAAGCTCAAGTATCTGGAAGAGCAATTAATGTTCTTACCTGATGAGGCCTCACTCCAGACCCAGGATTTCTTTTCCCCTTAAACTAGGGCTATATCTCTTCATAAATATATTTTCTACAATCATGTCCTATACTTTATCTTCCAGAAACAATGATTCTAGCCTGAAACTGATTTCTACCATATCGAATAGCAAAGAGTTTTGAAAACGAATCAGAACTCATTGGCTCAAAGACAAGTGGGGAGACATCTTTTGCTAGGTGGATGGTCTTGCTACCCAGAGTGCAGAAGTGTTCTCCAAGTCCATATTCATTGCTAAACCAGAGATTTTGATTTAGAAGGATTGATTCTGCTGTAATCTAGATATCTCTTTATCTTTGCTTTAACAAAAAGTTTTGGAACAGTTTCATAATTTGAGGATTTTACAAGGGAATGTGGCCCTTGCTATTCATTTAAACATATGAGCAGGCGGTAACTGCTATCACATATGCATTTGGCCATTTGAGGCAGAGTCTCGATGCAGCTCATGCTGGCCCCAGACTTGCGGGTATCCAAGGCTGGTTATGAATCCTGATCTTCCTGCCTCTACCCCGTAAACTCTGGGATGGTGCCACTGTGCCTGTCTTAAAACTGTTCCTTTTAAATATAAATATTGTTCCCAGCCTTTATGGCCTCCTGTTAACATTACATAGTCTCACTAATTGGATCCTGGCTTCTAGATAGGCCGGCGCAATGACTCTCTAGGACGTATACCAGCATACAAATGGCTGAACTGTGTGCATTGAGTGTTTTCCTTACCAGGTTTGAGAGAATCTTCACAGGGGCTCAGTCTTTGGTGAGCCGTGGCAGTGTAGCACACCCGTGAAGATGACACATTGGTTCCAGCAACTGAGAGCTGCCAAAAGATGCAGGGAGAGGAAGGCCATTTTTATCCTCTGACGAAGTAGCCTTAAAGACATGCTTCCCATTAAACTCAGGGACTTTTGCCCCTGACTGCATTGGTGATGCTTGTATGCTTTCCAGGTCTTGTATAGAACTGAGTGACAGTCCTCTCCTGGGGCACTTAGGAGTCAGCCAAACTGCAGCACATTCTGCCCCCACACATTTGCACCCAATCCTTTCTTCAACCGCTCACAGTGCAGGACAGAAAAAAAAAACAGGCATGTGTTAATTCTCATCTTTACTTAATTTTTAACCTTACGAGAGAAACAAAGAAAACCTATAGGAAGGTATTAATCTGCCATTTCTAAGCACATCGTCCAAAGGAATTTTTTTTTTAATCTTACATATGCTCAGCAGAGTTACTGGCAAAAACTGTACATTTTCTTCATTTCACCCTTTCAACATCAAATAGGAGGCAGCAAAAATTGGATCAGACTTCAAAGCCTGCTGTGGGCTCCAAGTCACAGAGAGACGCCTCCATTTCACATGCTGAATTCAAGCAGGGTATCAAAGTGCTACCAGAGAACCTCAGGTCCTCCCTCAGAGAGAGGCTCTAGCAGCTGCAGAGTGGAGTGCTCAGCAAATCACCTCAGGGAGCAGCCAATTGCCAGGCTTTTGATTCTCTCTTCACTGTCCCTCCCTGTCCCTCCACTGAACCAGGGTTCTTTAGCTGGGCTTTTGTCTCAAAAACTTCAAAATATCACTATAAGTTTCATGTTTGGATGACCAGGCCGGGCAGTCACAGACAGGCGCCATGCCCATGGACTTGGACTGAAGGAAGGGTACCAGGTTACCTCAGCAACGTGTCCAGCTGCCTCATCTGCGTGTCCTGAGGTGACATCACAGCCTGTCGGGGAACTTTGGACTTGTGGATGCCTGAAAGGACAACAAAAATCATAATTTTTTAAAAAGCATGAAAATAACAATAAAAATTAATAAGATTCCTGTGGGGGGAAAAAAAACCAAAACATTGTTTTCCTCTCCAAAAAGGTATGCAAACTCATCCCTTCTGATTCTGTTGCATCCTGTGCCAGTCCCTGATTAAAAGGATTTACTGTTTGTGTAAAGAAATGTATCTTTCTGGTATTGTCTCTGTATATTCTAACAGATCCATAGCCTACATGAATTGTTAAGACCTGGAAACTGCCCCTTTAAAGTTTGTGAGCAATGCCAGGTTTCCGGAGACTTCACCAAGTTGATGTAAGGCTGTTGTTTCTGCTCCATGTATTTACCACATACTGTAGTCAAGAAGTGCAAGTGTGTTCTGTGGTCAGATAAGCTAGGGAAAGGCAGGTGGAACATGGCAGAAGGTTTTCCTTGCTACAGGATGCTCCAACAGTCACAGTGCACACTGGACCTCTAAAGCAAAGGCAGGCCTGATTACGGTGTCTGAAGTTACCAGACCAAGAACTTATTAACATCTTGTGAACAATTAAATTTTCATAGGAAACAAGTTTGGCACAGTTGAATGTAGCCAAAAGCACAAAGCAAGATCAAGATAGCATCTTTCAGCTAGGCTTGGAGGCACAGGACTTCAATCCTGCATTCAGGAGGGATACTGCAAATTGGAAGCCAGCTAGAAGCCGGGCGGTGGTGGCGCACACCTTTAATCCCAGCACTTGGGAGGCAGAGGCAGGAGGATTTCTGAGTTCGAGGCCAGCCTGGTCTACAGAGCGAGTTCCAGGACAGCCAGGGCTACACAGAGAAACCCTGTCTCAAAAAAACAAACAAACAAACAAAAAAAGGAAAGTGGAAGCCAGCCAGATCTCTGTCTCTGTCTCTCTGTCTCTCTCTGTCTCTCTGTCTCTCTCTGTCTCTCTCTGTCTCTGTCTCTCTGTCTCTGTCTCTCTGTCTCTCTCTCTCTCTGTCTCTCTCTCTCTCTCTCTCTCACACACACACACACACACACACACACACAAATAAGTGATTCTGGGTATATTTCAGGTATTCTGGGTCCAAGCTTTCCTCAGCTATAAAGTGAAGGAATTGAGGTAAACTGGTTTTAAGGTTACCCCCAGTGCTACATTTTAAATATTATTCATTATTTAAACTGATTAATTCATTTCAATATGTGTGGACCATTCGTGAATACATATCAGAGGGGGTTATAGATAGTATAGTCATTTAAAATACATCAGGTCTGGGGAGAAGGGACTGCCATTACTTGGCATCACATATCTCCCCGATGGAAGGTAAAGGATCAGAGAGGCTGCTTTCCAGTCTTTATCAGCATCTGTCTCAGTGCCTGGGATGCAGTAAATACTTAGTAATTGTTAGGCATGTTGGGCAAATCCCAAAATGTTAGGCCACACAGGTCAAGAAGAAAAAAAATCCTTAACAGTACATTTAAATTAGCTAGTATTTCTATTGAATTCTGATTTTTAAAATGTTCTTGAATATCTAACAAGATCTTCACAACCATCTGAGCTAAGCACTTCCATTGTGCCTAGAACACTGAGGAAGAAAGAAGGTTCAGAAAGGGAAGGGTTTTCCCCAGGTATTCTGGTGAGTATCCAGCACTTCCTACACATTACAGACCCATATTGTTCTGGCTCCAAGTCCTCTGCTCTCCTTCTGGTCCAGTGTGCCCTCAATGCCATCTGGGTACTGGATAAGAGACTCGCTCTTAATTTGCATTTCCCTGATGACTAAGGATGTTGAACATTTCTTTAGGTGCTTCTCAGTCATTTGATATTCTTCAGTTGAGAAATCTTTGTTTAGCTCTGTACGCCATTTTTCTAATAGGGTTATTGGATTATCTGGAGTCTAACTTCTTGAGTTCTTTGTACATATTGGATATTAGCCCTCTGTCATATGTAGGGTTGGTAAAGATCTTTTCCCAATTTGTTGGTTGCCGCTTTGTCCTTTTGACAGTGTCTTTTGCCTTATAGAAGCTGTGCAATTTTATGAGGTCCCGTTTGTTGGTTCTTGATCATAGAGCATAAGCTATTGGTGTTCTGTTCAGGAAATTTTCCCCTGTGTCCATGTGCTCAAGGCTTTTCCCCACTTTCTCCTCTATAAGTTTCAGTGTATCTGGTTTTATGTGGTGGTCCTTGATCCACTTAGACTTGAGCTTTGTACAGGAGATAAGAATGAATCAATTTGCATTTTTCAACATGCTGACTGCCAGTTAAACCAGCATCATTTGTTAAAAATGCTGTCTTTTTTTCCCACTGGATGGGTTTAGCTCCTTTGTCAAATATCAAGTGACCAAGGTCTGTGAGTTCATTTCTGGGTCTTCAATTCTATTCAACTGATCTTCCTGTCTGTCTCTGTATCAATACCATATAGTTTTTTATCACTATTGCTCTGTAGTACAGCTTGAGATCAGGGATGGTGATTCTGCCAGAAGTTCTTTTATTGTTGAGAATAGTTTTCACTATTCTGAATGAATTTGCAAATTGCTCTTTCTAACTCTATGAAGAATTGATTTGGAATTTTGATAGTGATTGCATTGAATCTGCAGATTGCTTTTGGCAAGATGGCCATTTTTACTATATTATTCCTGCCAATCCATGACATGGGAGATCCTTCCATCTTCTGAGATCTTCTTCAATTTCTTTCTTCAGAGACTTGAAGTTCTTGTCATACAGATCTTTTGCTTGCTTGGTTATGGTCACACCAAGGTATATAATATTATTTGTGACTATTGTGAAGGGTGTTATTTCCCTAATTTCTTTCTCAGCCTGCTTATCCTTTGAGTATAGGAAGGCTACTGATTTGTTTTAGTTAATTTTATATCCAGCCACTTTGCTGAAGTTGTTTGTCAGCTTAGGAGTTCTCTGGTGGAATTTTTGGAGTCACTTAAGTATACAATCATATCATCTACAAATAGTGATATTTTGACTTCTTCCTTTCCAATTTGTATTCCTTTTACCTCCTTTTGTTGTTTAACTGCTCTACCTAGAACTTCAAGTACTATATTGAATAGATAGAGAGAGAGTGGGCAGCCTTGTCTAGTCCCTGATTTTAGTGGGATTGCTTCAAGTTTCTCTCCACCAGTCATAATGGCTAAGATCAAAAACTCAGGTGACAGCAGATGCTGGAAAGGATGTGGAAAAAGAGGAACACTCTTCCATTGTTGGTGAGATTGCAAGCTGGTACAACCACTCTGGAAATCAGTCTGACGGTTCCTCAGAAAATTGGACATAGTATTACCTGAGGACCCAGCTATACCACTCCTGGGCATATACCCAAAAGATTCTCCAACATATAACAAGGACATATGCTCCACTATGTTCATAGCAGTCTTATTTATAATAACCAGAAGCTGGAAACAACCCAGATGTCCTTCAACAGAGGAATGGATACAGAAAATGTGGTACATTTACACAATGGAGTATTATTTGACTATTAAAAATGATGAATTCATGAAATTCTTAGGCAAATGAATGGAACTAGAAAATGTTATCCTGAGTGAGGTAACCCAATCACAAAAGAACACACATGGTATGCACTCACTGATGAATGGATATTGGCCCAGAAGCTCAGAATACCCAAGATACAATTCACAGACCACATGAAGCTCAAGAAGAAGGAAGACCGAAGGATGGGTGCTTTGGTCCTTCTTAGAAAGGGGAACAAAATACTCACAGAAGCAAATATGGAGACAAAGTGTAGAGCAGAGTCTGAGGAAAAGACCATCCAGAGACTGTCCTACATGGGAATTCATCCCATATACAGTCACCAAAACCCAACACTATTGTGGATGCCAAGAAATACTTGCTGAATGGAGTCTGATAAAGCTGTCTCCTGAGATGCCCTGCCAGAGCCTTACAAATACAGAGGCTCACAGCCATCCATTGGACTGTGCACAGGGTCCCCAATGGAGGAGGTAGAGAAAGGACTGAAGGAGTTGAAGGGGTTTGCAACCCCATAGGAAGAATAACTGTATCAACCAACCAGACCCCCCCCCCATAGCTCCCAGGGACTAAGCCACCAACCAAGGAGTACACATGGCTTCAGCTGCATATGTAGCAAAGGATGACCTTGTCAGACATCAATGGGAGGAGAGGTCCTTGGTCCTATGAAGGGTCGATAGATGCCCCAGTATAGGGGAATGGAGAGCTGCGAGGTGGGAGTGGGTGGGTGGGTGGAGGAACACTCTCATAGAAGCAGAGGGAGGAGATAGGAGGTTTCTAGGAGGGGGGAACCAGGAAAGGAGATAACATTTGAAATGTAAATAAAGAAAATATTCAATAAAAAAATAGAGACTCACTCTTGTCTAGTCCAAGGAAATCCAGATG
Organism: Tokudaia tokunoshimensis; assembly: GCA_036184795.1. Taxonomy (NCBI): domain Eukaryota; kingdom Metazoa; phylum Chordata; class Mammalia; order Rodentia; family Muridae; genus Tokudaia; species Tokudaia tokunoshimensis. Next base: position 44,536,842 of record BTHU01000004.1, on the reverse strand, counting down.
GCTGTGGGACACTTAAGGTTTTGTACCCTGTATGTTCCTTCAAAGTGCTGGAGAGCTTTAGGGAATATCTAGAAAGAGGGTGTGGCCCTAGGATTCCTGCCCTGCCTCTGCTTCCTAACCTTTCCCATCCCAGCATGGAAATCTGTCCTGAGCACTTGTCTAGCTCATGGGACTTTTCAGAAGCCAGAGACCAGCGCAGATGCCTCCTGGGCCAGCTGATCAATGGACTTTCCCCCCCTTCAAGCCTCTGGAAGACTCCAAGGCGTTTAATACAACATTGACACTCTTTCTTGACTTGAAAATGGAGGATCATGGGAGCAAGTACTGTCCCCAGAGAGATACAGTGGAAAGTACTTGACTGAACAAAGCTAAACAGATTTCTTCCCAGAGACTCTAATGTGCACAATGAAATTCTGAGAGGGGGAAAGCAAGATTACTCTTTCCGAGACTTTATCATCAGACCAGGCCCCCATGTATTGTGTAAAACATTGTAACAATATGAGAAACCCTATTAACAAAAAATTCCAAAGTGTATCTTCTTTCTTTTTACATCTGCATTTGGTGTGTGTGTGAGTGTGTGTGTGTGTGTGTGTGTGTGTGTGTGTGTGTGAGAGAGAGAGAGAGAGAGAGAGAGAGAGAGAGAGAGAGAGAGAGAGAGAGAGAGAGGTGCATTTGTGTACATGTGTGTATGTAGACCCAAGTTGACTCTTCAGGTGTCTCTCTCAATTGCCTTTCACCTTATATTGAGGCAGGGTCTCCCACTAGAAGCTGCCAATTTTGGCTAATGAGCTAGCCAGCCTGCCTGGGGATCCCATCTCTTCCTACTGAGTGCTTTCTATACAGTGTCCACCACACATGTGCATTTATGTGGGTTCTGGAAATCCAAACTCCAGTCCTCATGCTTGATGTAAAGGGCTTTATTTTCTGAGTTGTCTTCCTGGTCACCACCTTGCTTTTTCAAAGAATGGGACAAGTCAGGGCTGGTTAGTAAAGTGTTTGCTCTTCAAGTATTAAGTCCTAAGTTTGATCCAGGTGTGGATATAAGTGTGCACCCATAATCTTGGTGCTAGAAAGGAAGAGATTGGGGAATCCATGGAGCTTGCTAGCCAGGTGAGTTGGTAGTGAGCTCCCAGTTCAATAAGCGACCTGCCTAAGACCATATGGTGGATTGGGCTGGAGACATGACTCAGTGGTTCAGAGCACTTGCTTCTCTTCCAGAGGACCTGCTTTCAATTCCCAGCACCCACATGGTGGCTCACAAATATCTATAAATCTAATTCCGAGGGGTTTGACATCCTCTTCTGGCCTCAGTGGTGCACATCCATACATACAAATAAAGATACATTGAATAAATAAATCTTTTTTTAAAAAAAAGATGGAGAAGAGGTTGATCTCTAGCCTCTCTACACAAGTGCACACATGCACACATACATGAACAAGTACACAAGCACACAAGTTAACTAACTAACTAACTAAGAAATACAAATGAATGAGACAAGCTAATTTCCTTTGGAAATTTCAATGCTTTGACTCCTTCATGGTGATTTTTTTTCACTAGTTTCTTTGTTTCTTTTTTTCTTTATGTATATATTTGTATGTATGTATGTCTGTGAACATGTATCTTACCTCTCTATTGCTATTATAAAACACACTAGATTGGATCCTAGCTTGGACAAACCTGTACAAAAGACATTTTCAGAGAAAGTTGACTATTAGATAACTAACAAGAGGTTATTCATTTTAAAAGTATGATATTTTGTTTCTCTTGTGTGCTTACCTATTTGTTTGTTTTGCATGTTCACGTAAGTAGTATCTGTGTACATGCGTTTGCATGTTCACACGGCTGTAGGCACGTCTGTGTGTGTGTGTATGTGTGTGTGTGTGTAGGTCAGTGGTTCACAGGGGGTGTCTTTCTTGACCATTCTTCACTGTATTTACTGAACCAGGGTCTACCCCCCGGACCCGGAGCAGGCTAATTTAGTGAGTCCAGCCAGTCTACTTGCTCCATGACTCCCCGTCTCTTTCTCTGCCTTGTAAACACTACCTAGGGTTACAGAAGAACCGCCAGGCCTGCCTGCCTGGGGTTTATGTGAGTTCTAGAGATCGGAATCCTTCCTCACATTTTCGAGGGACGTCCTTTATCCACCTAGCCATCTCTCCAGCTATGTGACACTGCCGTGTGAATCTGCACCCAAACAACACAAAAGAAAAAAAACACGAGCTTTTAAAATAAAATACCAGTCTTCAATCTCTGTGAGCATCCCCAAATCACTGAAGCTCCATCCTTTAGCACATACATTCAGGGCACTTGGGCCTCTCAGACACATGGCTAGTATCTCCTGCAGATGCCTCCAGGCTCAGCATTTGAGTGTGTGAGCGATCGGGCATGGAAAACCCCAGCCGCCACCGCAAACCCTCCTCTGAGAATCTGCCTTGGAATAAGGAAAAACAACAACAACAACAACCCATAGAGGCTGGTGTCTAGTTCTTTCCTGTGACAGACGAGAGGCAGTATAGAGGTTGGCTCTCTGCATGCTCTCCTCGGAGTGCCCAGCATCTTTCTTCTTCAGCAAAGACCATGAAGCCAGCTGGCTCTGTCATGCTGTACTGGTAACACAGTGGGAAGTCACTGTGGGCTAGGGTCTCGGCCTCAGTTTCACAGGCTCTGAAATTCAATTTGTCAGTTCACTGAGGAATAATGGAAAGGGGGGTAATGGAGTTACCCTAACCAAATGTATGGAGTCATATTTGAAAAGCAAGACGCTGGGGGCGTGATTTTTGCCGGGGGCAGCAAATTGGACCCTATTTGTCCCCTCACTAGCTGGTCACTATAGTCTGGAGACTAAAGGTTAGAAAGGCGATCTTGGAGGATAAGGGGCATCACTGCACTTGTCTGAAAACTGGCCTTTTCTGTCACAGGGTTAGCCTCTGTCACTGTCTTTTTGAAGATGAGAGTCGAGACACAGCAGCTGCCTGTTGAATCTCTGCTTCTGAAGTGTCATTTAAACTGCTTCTTCGGGTACGTTTTATTCATTTTGATTAAAGTCACATCTTATTTTGTATCGATTACAGCTTATTGGTGCCTAAACAAATTACACCCATTAGTGCTACACACTTGAAAGCATAGGCTAGTTTCAAAGCAGGGCAAGTTGCAGCCACTTCATCACAGGCTGGGTTTTGTTAGCTTCCTGGTGACTCATGGGAGTCTTTTCTGTCAAGCTTGTTTCTCACATGGAAGTTCTGGGAGGAAGGTTACTCAGCACAGCTGGCAAACTGTCCCTGTTCCTTTGATGACATGGGACAAAACGGTCTTTTAGTAAGAGATCCAATTCCTGCAGCCAAGGAGCAGCTATTGAACAACCCTGCATACAAGGTGCTCCAAGCAGGATGTGAGTAGACTTCCATAGCTTTTGAGGAACATAGGTTTCAGACACACACACACACACACACACACACACTCACAACACACACTCATACACACACACAAACACACTCACACACACTCATACTCACACACACGCACAAATACACTCACATACACATGCTCACACACACTCTCACACACACTCACACACACATACACACTCACACACATGCACATACACACATACACAATACACACACACACACACACACACACACACACACACACACACATGCACGCCATACAGTTTTTTTTATGGAGGGTATACCAGGGGAAGGAAGAGATTGGGAGGAAGTGATTCCAATACATTCAAGTCACAAAGGTAAATAAAGCTATGTAAGAGGTGATGTCAGAGGACTCTGTCCTTTGTTTAAGACCCTGTGCTGACTTGAGACTGGCAATTCTCATGTGAATTAGATCTAGGTGTATGGAGCCTCTCAAAGCTTCTTGCTCTCTCTCTCTCTCTCTCTCTCTCTCTCTCTCTCTCTCTCTCTCTCTGTGTGTGTGTGTGTGTATTCTATAGGTGTGGCATATGCAGAGGGGTTTGTACCTGTGTGACTATGTTGGAACACAATTCAAGAATAGGGTCCTGTGAGAATTCTGAGTGCTTGTAAGAAATCACCAAGAAAACAAGAGTCCCATGACCTCAGTTTCTTCAACACACACACTTGTTCTTAGAATGTGTTTTCATGCTCCTCCTAGGTGTAGTGGATAGGAGTGAGTTTACTTCAGTTGTCGCTATTCATGCGCCTCTATGGAAAAACTGCTTTTGCCACATGTGGCGTTCTTGTGATCGTACACTTTACTCGGGTGATACTTCTTAGTCTTGAGAGTGTAAATTGTTAGATGCTCTGAATAAAGTTGGCTAGTGCACAAGACTTTAGTCCGGCTCATTTTTAGGCCCTGCTCTCCCAGGATTCACACTGCCAACTAGAGGGGTAGGTGTGCAGGCACAGAGGCCAGGGGAAGACACCAGTTTCCCTGCTCTGCCTTCCTCTCCCTTATTTATTCCTTGGAGACAGGATCTCTCATTGAACTCACAGCTAGGCTGACAGCAAGGAAGCCCCAGTGACCCTTGTGTCTCTGACCCCCAGAGTACTGGAATCACAGGCATGCGTAGCCAGGCCTGGCTTTTTATGTGAGTGCTGACATCTTACTTAGGTCTTCATTCTTGTATAGCAGCCTCTCTTACCCACTTAGCCATCTCTCCAGCTCTATTATTTAGTCCTAATAAGGAATAAAGATCTCTCCAAGGGCAGAGGGCACTCCAGCACCCCCAGGACGGCCCCAACTCTTCCCCGATCTGTTCCAGTTGTTGTTGCCTATTTTTACCTTGTATGCTCTTTAGCTTTGAACACACAGGTGTTAAAAATGTTCTTTAAAGGACAGATTATTGCACTAAGTTCACAAGAATCTAAGTGCATGCGTTAATCTTTCATTACAAAAATCAAAATGTTTTAGTTTTCCATTCATTAGTACCATTACCACCACCAGTAGGCACCTGCCAAGCAAAATCTCTCAGGTTGGAGTCACATCCACTGCTTGTGAATGCTGTCACCTTTCACGCCCACCTGGCGGTGGCTCCAGAGTAAGCAGTCCTGAGAAGCTTTTAGGTCTCCACCTCCAACCTCTCTGCCTTCTCCACTCATGGTGGAGCTGCAGGCCCCCATTTCTATTCTATACTGAATACAAAGGCCATGAAAACATGGCTCTGCAGACGATTTGCCTAGTTCCCATTCAGATGAGCTGAGGGTCTGTGCCTCACCTGCAGAGGAAACTGTCTGGGAGACTGATCAAGGGAGAAACACAAAGGTCAGTAGGCACCATGACCTGGTTAACTTCCGTGGTCAATTTAATTAGATTAGCTTAGGGCACTAAGGAGGTACCCTATTGATGGGTGTGTGCTGGGGGAACTTTTCCAAAGTTGATTAGCTGAGGGGAGAAGACTTGCCCATCCTGGGGGTTCCAGACTAAATAAGCAAAGGGGAAAAAGGAAAAAGCCTGTTGGGTGCCAGCACCCCCCCCCCCCGCTCCATTGCGTCTTTGCTGTGATGGACTGCATCTTCAGACAGAAAGCCAGGGTAAATAAACCCCTCCTACTTTCAGAGCTTGTCACAGCGATGGGCAGAGTGTCTACTACCAAAATCCCCTTGCCTTGTAACTGGAGAGTCTACCAGTTCTGGCAGTATAGGTTAGCTGAGGGACAGGTTCTGAATCTCCAGGTATCCGAACCTCTACAATTGCTAATCTATGAAAATGTATCAATGCCTTCTTTCCTCACCAAGGTAAATTACTAAAAGACCTGGCAGCAAAGTCTTTCCAGTTTCTCCGTTTTTCTGATTAAGAATATTTTCGTGATGAAAAGTGACCTATATTTCTTTGGTACTCTCTCATGTGCATGTACCAAGGGAGAAGATGGTACAGGTGGGGATAATATTCATACCTAGCTAAAATTAGCATCCTGATATATATCTTTTCAGATATGTTTCTATGCATTTAATATATATTTTAAAAACTAGTGGCCCATGACTATTTTTTTCAATGACATTTCAGCATTTTAGGCTTCCATTTATGATTCTGAGTATATATTTATATAACTATATAATGCCACCATATATATGGTTGTATAATGTTCCAGTGAGTGATTAGCATAAGCAACTATATAATTATGTTTTAAATATTCAAAGTGTGCCCACATCTCTCATGCCATCATATTTATTGCTGTACAGTGTTGCATTGAGTGATTAACACAAACAAAGTGAAGAATCATATTTTTAAATAGTTAAATTGTGTCCATCTCTCACATTATGAATAAGGGACCATTAAATAATGGATATGGTTCTAAGTTCTAATTCATTTAGTTCCCTGGGATAAATATTTTGTGTGAAGTTGTTGGGCCTAAGAGTCAGAAAATCCTTTTTCTACTCTAAGGGTTTAAATTACATCATCAGTTTCTCCCCAAAAAAGTAACAAAATTTAGCATCTAGCCACAGATGTATGAAAGGACATTTTTCCTATTACATCTTTAACACTAGATGTTATCAGTCTTTTTAATCTTCACGTACTTTTGTCAGAAATGGATACCTTGATATTTTTCTTACATTTATAAAGAGGAAAATATCATCGTAAGCTTTAATATATGACATCATGGAACTATGAAGGGCAGACTAGAGGAGAAAGGACCTTCACAGGGTACATTTGGGTAACAGGGACCCAGTAGGATTGTGCCTCACAGCTTGGCGTTTGGTTTTCTTTTCCTCATTTGTTTTGGAAACTCAGTACTTTTTATAAAAATATTGAAACACATCTCACATCCCTCTCGGGTCAATATTGCTGCCGAAGGAGTTAGTTGTGCAAATCCTACTTAAATAATGTGGATATGAGATTGCTCTGAAGTAGACTTAGGTTTCTGTTTTAGAACACTTGGCTCAAGGACTAAGTTATCTGATGGGCTCCAGGAGCTAATAAACGTTTCATATGCCACTGCTCTAAGTCAGTACCAGTCAGGTTTATGAACTTATGCTAACTTCCTGAACCCTACCAGGTTTTTAAGGATGGTCACATTTGTTTGCCCCATTGCTTCTCTCCAACAGGGAGCCTACCATGTTAATTTGACAGCTCCTGGGTTCTCCTTTCTTTTCTTTCCTCCCTGGTCTGCACTACTTTACCCCCATCGCTATAAAAGTCTAAGGTGGGAGCAGAAAGGTTTGCTTCCTTCTGACGAAAATGGCGCCTTATTGGACACGTGGAACCACACCAACAGTCACTCAGAAAGCTGTCTTGGACCATTAGCGTCCCAGTCTCCAGTGGAGAAAAGGACTGGAATGGGAGCAGGGACAGGGGGCTCTGCAACCTGAAACTTTATGCAGCGCTGTCTGAGGGTCGCAGTCTGACAGAACAGCAGAGCTTGTCTTCATACAGCACTGGAGTTCTGGGGTGGGAGGCGGTGGGGGTGCGACGGGGGGGGGTGACATCACTGGAGAATGCAGCCGTGCAGCAGCAGCAGCAGCAGCAGCTTCCTGGGTTCCCGAAGAGAACCGAGGACTTGGGTGCCTCATTCATTCTCGAACTCCAGGTGATGATTCAGGTCCCCCATTTCACAGACCCGGGGAGGGAACTGGGCTATCTGAGTAAACAGTACAGATCAGAACCAGATGGAAACCAGATCTGGCTGCCACAGAGCCTGCCTGCACTCTGTCCCCAGCACCATTTTGTTACGGACTAGCGTCCCAACATTACATCGGGGATCTTAATGAATGTCAAAAGGGAGGCAATGACAAGGCCTCCAAGTGGCTTCTTTTGGGTCACCTCTGCTTTTCCTTTGAGTAGGTTTTGTCTTCTGCCGGACTTCACATGGTTGTTCAGGCCGGCCTTGAACTCCTAGACACAGGAAACATCCCTGGCTCCTCCCCTTGAGTAGCTGGGACTACAGCCGCAGGTCTCACCCAGCATGAAGGGGCTTATGGGTTGACCTGTGTGGAGCTATAGTGTTAGCGCTTTAAAAATTGAATTAGCACCACACATGGTGACACACGTCCTTCATCCCAGCACTTGGAAGGCAGAGGCAAGCAGATCTCTGTGAGTCTGAGGCTAGCCTTGTCTACATAGTGAGTTCCAGACTAGTCAGTGCTACATAGAAAGATTCTGTCTAAAAACCAAACCAAATCAAACCAACCAAACAAAAAAAAACCAGAACCGAGGGCACTAGATAGGTATTATACTGAAGTTCAGCAAGAGTGAAGGAAAAGATTCTGAACTGAAGAGGACGCGGCTGCTGAGTGAGGGAGAAGGCTGGGAACTGACTTGGGCTTTCATCTGAACCCTTTGTATTAACTGCGTTTCAAATTTCGCCAAGAGATGCAGAATCATCTGAACATTTCAGCGCACCTATTGCTTTGTCTTTGTCTTTCACAGAGCTGTAGACGAGAGCTCTGACCCACAAATGCAGGGACTTTCTCTGAACCCTGGAGAAACCCGACACTCCTTTATCTCCTATGTACTGAAGTATCTGTTTCTCAAAAGGAAGGGTGTTCTCTTACCAGGGCACAGTGACTAAAACAGAAAATCAAGATTAGTAGAGAGACTCTATGACTCACTCCACAGTGTTCTGATTTTGCAAAATATGCCAGGGGCAACTTCTACAGCAGAAGAAACCCCCGGATCAGTGATCGCATTTGCTTATGTCTCCTTCCAACTGGGAGAGCTCCTCAGCCTTCCTCTCTGTTTCGTTTTGTAGCCTACTGGCCAGTTATCTTCCAACAGACTCCTCTGTTGGGGTCTGTCTGCTGTTTCCTCGGGATTAAATCCAGGTCGTGCTCATTTGGCAGGAAATCCACAGACAAGACGCTGTTCTGAGGGTGCGTGCGGTCTGGTGGCTCCATCCCTGTGACGCTGTCATTTGGTCACAGTGGCTTCTGCAAGGCTCCTCTGTATCCTTCTACAACTTTCTTGTGGGGATTTATTCTGACATTATGAAAATAGCTTGTTAATCCCTAGTCTCTCGCCTACTGTTTTAGGTGCCCATTCATGACGCTTGCCTAAAGCAGCCATCATTTCCATACTTGAAATATATCGATTTTCAATCACCAAATCTCCATTTATTATTTCACATTTTAATTGCAATGAAGAATTTCCTTCCACCCTCTCTCCCATTTCCCCCCTTCTATTAATGTGGATTTCTGAATTCTTTTTACCCAATGAGTTTTATTCTTTTTTTCATTATACTTTATCTTGGTGTTCAAACTGTCCTGAATTTAGCACTGGCTTAATATTAAAGGACCTGGAGTACCAACACTGAAGTATACTTTCAAGACTTCCATACAGGAAGAATTATGCTGCCAAGGTAACACTAACTACTCCTGTTATTTTTAGGCATGAGTGCATGTGCCAGATGAGGCTGTGTGTGTGAGTGTGTATATGTGTGTGTATATGTGTATATATATATATACATATATATATATATGTATATATATATATATGCATGTGTGTGTATGAGATACATCGACACACACATACATACACACGCACACGCACATACACGCACACAAATACATACACACGCACATACATATGCACACACACACACACATACACACGGTGTGTGTTATCTCATTTACTTTTCATGATTTCGGGAGGAAGTTGTGCCAATTGCTCTTCCAGGTAAGTATGGGGAAACTGAGTCCCTGAGCAAATGAATGGGTTCAGGAAGTTTTTGCTGTCAGAAGGTTGTGGGAGTGGCCTCTGGGACTCCATTGCCTGCCCTCAAGTGTGTGTGAAAACCCCAGAAAAGAAGAAGACTTTGCAAGCGGAAGTGCACTATCCCAGCAGGCAGCTCCCCACAGAGTGATCTGACCTTTTTGTGTGTTTACAGACGCAGCATCTGGAAGCTGTCTCCTAATCAGTATGACTCCATGGACTTCTCTACCCCTCATGGGAACCATCCCACCCTGTCTGGAACCCAGTGAGGGAAGCCCAGAGAAGTAACCGGTCTGTATCACTGTCAGAAGCCACAGATCTAGAGAGGCCTGGCTTGGTCATGTCACTCTGGGAAGCATGCTTGGCTCTTCTTGATGCACAAAAGCCACACCAGGCTTTCTTAGAACTGATGGAGCATCACAGTGAAATTCTACAGCTGCCCAAAAATTCTCCAGTTCTTCAGATTCCATATGAAGACCTATCCCCGCAGCCTCCCTGCATCCCTGCATCCGTGCAGCCTCCCTGCATCCCTGTATCTGTGCAGCCTCCCTGCAGCCTCCCTGCATCCCTGCATCCGTGCAGCCTCCCTGCATCCCTGCATCCGTGCAGCCTCCCTGCAGCCTCCCTGCATCCCTGCATCCGTGCAGCCTCCCTGCATCCCTGCATCCGTGCAGCCTCCCTGCAGCCTCCCTGCATCCCTGCAGCCTCCCTGCATCCCTGCATCCTCCCTGCATCCCTGCATCCCCGCAGCCTCCCTGCAGCCTCCCTGCATCCCTGCATCCTTGCAGCCTCCCTGCATCCCTGCAGCCTCCCTGCAGCCTCCCTGCATCCCTGCAGTCTCCCTGCAGCCCTATACTCCCTGTGTGCGACCACTAGATCCACCCAAAATACCACCTCCACCATCACCACATTTAATATAAACCTCAGATTCTGCAAGCATGAGCTTAGGGAAAAGAAGATGCTTTTCAATGGTGAAAATAATTTCAACTCCTCTGCCTTCAAGAGAAAGATCAGTTGGATCTGACAAGAGCAGCTTCGCCCTCCCTGGAGGAACAAACTAAAAATAAAAGGCAACAAGGTGCTTCCTGCCTGTCTGAAAATCCAGTAGGCAAAGAAGAAACCTCAACCTGGCAGGGATTAGTGACCGCCAGCTAGGCTCCCTTCACCGGAGAGCAGCCATGTGGTTCTCAGAGCCAACAGCTGCCAGGCAGAAGCCCTCAGATTAACCCATAGGTGGTGTTGAACCACTTCCCATTAAGATATTTGCAAAGCAAACAAAAATGATAGCCCCTCTCTGAGGCCTGGGAGGCAGCCAGGAGGCTGGCTGTGCTTGTTGACACAAAGGGCTCTCTGGGGAGGGGCAGGCAGGAAGGCTCCTCCTGCCCACATTTAGACCATGTTGATCTTGGCCACTAGAATTCTTCTGTCCGGGCCTGTTTGTTATCTAATTTCCCAATCACTGACAAAAATCTCTGTTTCTCCAAAGTTCGCCATCTATTTCTTCCCCACGGCAACCATTCAGATGGAAAGAACAAACCCAGGCCACTCTGTGGGTTCTGAGGAAGGAGACAAGTCTGAGCAGTCACTCAGATGCAGATTGGCTGCGACTCCACTGCCTTCAAGGACTTTCATGGCTAACACTTGCTTGGGACAGGACAGGTGCGGACTATCTTGAGAGATCTGTGTTCCCCCAGGCTGAGCGTCAGCTGCTGGGAGTCACCAGAATGAGTTTGGGACTAAACACTGTTATTTCCTTCTAAGTCAAATGAAAATGAAATAAAGTTAGGAAATGTGCACAGTTAGTACATGGTGGGACACAGACGCACAAAGATCATCTTTATAGGAAGGGAAACATATTATTTCTTGTAACAGCTCATACCTGGGTATCTTTTCTTAAGTTCTTCAAAATTGACCTGACATGTGTTTTGGCAGAGCTCCATCCCCAGGCTGCATATGGTGAGAGTCTCAAGGCAGACAAAAGACCCAAGCGCTGGACTGCCAGACCTGTGGACCCTCATGGAACGCAGAGGAGGAGCTGAGAAGCCGCCAGAACCAACCACATTTTGTCATCATTGTGCTTGCCTTTTAGTGTAGGACTGTAACTTTAGAGATGTAGGTGTTAATTATGTGAGGAGAGAGGAAGGATGGAAGGGGGGAAGAGAGGGGAGGGAGAGAGAGGGCATGTGCACGCGCATGCACTTGAGAGACAGATTTCTGGAGAAATAGTGGAGTCTTTTCATACAAAAGGAGAGCAGCTTTAGAAGATTTTTATCCAAATAGGGTTGAATGTGACTTGATGGAAATGCAACTTTTCTTGGGAAACAGAATCCACTTTGCAGAGCAACTTTGCTGATAGAAAGCACTTTCGGGCAGATTTACCTACCCACAAAAGCTCCCACCCGCCAGACTCCACATAGAAGGACTGGGTGGGATGGGATTGGGACTTCAACATATATAAAGTGGACTGGAACATCGAAAACCTGTCCATCTTGTCTGAGGTACTAAATCCAAAGTCTTGACTTTACTGCAGGGAGATGTGGGGATCAGATCAGAAAGGCCCAGGATCCTGTCAAATATACACACCAACTTCCTCTCTGCTGAAGTCCCTATGTCCCAATCTCTAGAGACTGACTTGAACTTGAGAAATGAATCACAGACAGCTGCCTGCTAACCACTGATTGGCTAAAACCGTCCACCCACCCCTATCTAAATATCTTTCTAAATGTGGGTTTGTTTTTTAGGTTGCGTGGTGGGTCTCTGAGAAGTGGCATGATTTTAATGACACCTCCTTATGTCATCGGTACTGATGACTTTTGGAGAACACCAGTTCTTTGCTGTATGAACAGCTAATTAGCCTGCTGAAGTCAAACCTTAGAGAAGCAGGAAACATGAAAACACAGTCACTCATCGACTACTTGATGCCTGTTATGGACGAAGAGCCTAAGTTCTAGGTCCTGTGACTGAAGCAGAAACACCCGCGTCATCTCTTGTGTTTACTGTCTCTCCTGGAATAGAGAAATAACAGCTAATGCTTTAACTATTGCATGATGGGTAGTCCTTTAAAGGTCTGTCGTGATTATTAGCACATCAGCTTTAATGGGTAGGTGGAATTATTAAAAAACATACTTGTCTAAGGTCATGGGCACAGTTGCTCACAGACCTGGACAGAGACAGTATAGCTCCAGAGTTGGTAGCCTGAACTGTCTCCCCCTAACTGGCTGAGGCCCCAGGACCCAGAGGACAGCATTCCCATGTAGATGCCAGCCTGGCTAAGGAAGGATGAGCAGACCAGCAGGCAGGGAAACAGGGAAGAGTGCATTGACTCTGCCCCAACACGTGGTCATTGAAGGATGCTCCAAGTTCTAAGAAGCTATCAGAAATCTGGGTTGTTTTGAGAAATTTTCCTAATTTTGTGTGTTACAAACTAATCAAAAATTGAAAAACATTGTAACAACAACAACAGCAGCAACAACAACATGTCTATCTGCTATATCCAAGCCAAACGTTTGGTGTGTGCCTCGATACAAATCATAGGTCTTAGGTGATAGAGGGTTTTCCCATTTTGTTGTCGCTGTTGTTCGGTTAGGAGGTCTCCCAAATCCAGGCCCCCCTCTGTCTTTGCCATAATAGTTCTATTTCTTTACCCCACTCCCGCTCACTCTTGGCCTTCTTCTGCTGGACCCTTCACTGTCCCCAGAGTAGTTCCAACACATCCTCCTGCCTGGAACACTCTTCTGCTTGTGTCTGCTCTACACCCTGGAGGAGGGGCCACAGGATTGAGGTTTTGAAGGACGGGGAAACATCAGCAGGTAAAGAAAGTCTGGGCAGGATAATCCTCTCCAGAAGGATTAACATGAAGAGACACACAGAAATCGGAAAGTAAAAGACATGTTGAAAAGCTCCCAACAGTTCCAAATATTTGCAAAGGGCCTCTGGTCCTTGGAATCTGGTACTATAAAGAGATTGCTGACATTCTTGACGTACACAAATCTTCTAAAAGGGTCCTTTGCCGAAGGATCGCTGATGATTTAAGGTTTGTTGAAATAGATCAGATAAATATTTATGTACAGCCATAAGCAAATCCACAAGGAAAAATATAATGCAAAACAGATTTTTCCTTGAAGCTCTTTCAGCTGCTGATAAGATTCCTAGCCTCAAAGGTTTTGGAAATAAATGTGACCAATTAACAGCGTAAACATCTCGGGAATCTAAGAAGTCCCTAACGACACGGCTCCGAAAGTTATGTGTAAGCATGTGTGCTAGCCGTGTCCTAGCTCTAATGACAAGAGTGAATCCAGGGTCTGAAGTCAATCTGGGATTTACCCCTGAGAACCAGAAACACAAATGAAGTTTGGCATTCAGGTTAAAGTAGAGAGAAAATATCTGTAATAGAGCCTAAAGTTTTGAAAATCCCAACATTTATCTTGGACTATAATGCTAGAGCTGAACCAGATGGGTCCTTCCTACATCACCTTCAAATGCTAATATTACTACTGTGACTGCTAATACTTTGGTCGCCGTGACCAACAACTCAGCAGCCCTCATCGCTGTGTCTAGCACCGTGCTGGCCCCTTCATAGCAATTTTCTCTAAGCCATCTCAGCTGCCGTCCCTTCTGTAGTCTAAAGTTCAGAGAACGAAAGGAACATGGCAACTGTATTAAAGCCTCTAAGTGACTGAACTAAGATCTGAACCCAGGGCTGCTCCCAAAACTCATTCTTGTTCCAAACTCAAAGAAGGTAACATGCTGGGCTAGAGAGATGGCTCAGCAGTTAAGAACACTGGCTGTTCTTCCAGAGGTCCTGAGTTCAATTCCCAAAAACCACATGGTGGGTCACAAGCATCTGTAAAGGGATCCGATGCCCTCTTCTGGTGCGTCTGAAGACACTCATATACATAAAATAAGTAAATTAATTTAAAGTAATAAGGTACATGTAGACAGTATCTACCATATCATAGGAAACTACTATTTCTTCCTCCTTTCTTCCACGTGCTATCATTTTCCTCTTCTCTAATAGGTGAATATACCAGCTAGGCCACTGTGTTGGGAAATATGCAGGAGGATTTATTCTCTTCAGTCCTTGGCGCTGCCACGTAGTCCCACAGTGGACTCCCACACAGAGTATTTGTCAAGCAATGGATGAGGCAATCTGTACTTCATGGGCCACATGAAAATCTGGCCCACAGTTGGCCCTCATGACTGCAAGGCTCTCATTAATCCTGGGGTCAACCCAGTTGGCTTCCAGCCCCAGAGCTACAAGGGTGACACCCAGAAGAAACATTCGCCCATCTTCCCCTCTTGTGAGGTACCAGCTCTCCTCTAGCTGCCTGAATCACGAAGGTTCCAGCCACGCTGAAGTGTCCACCCTGAAGCAGTTTCTCTGGGGTGTATTACAGCTGTCATGCAGAACCAGCTGCATCCTCCCTCCACATCTGAGCCCTCGCCTCCTTCCTATGGGTCCCTCTTACATAACTGGCTGGCTGTGGTGGGAAATGGCACATAAACAGCCTCAGAGTTTTGCCACAGACAGGTCAGATTAAATCAAGAGATACTTCCCAGCATTATGGTGAGCATGTCCCCATCATTCAATCAAGACTCACAACCCAGAGACACTTTTGATTTTTCTCATTCACTGTACACCATCACTGGTTCACACAGACAATGGAGCCGAGATGCCGCGCTGCACGTACTAACTTCCTCTCTCAGGCAAGTCTACCTTCTCTCCTGCTAAAATGACCCACCTCATCACACAAGGTGGGAGCACCTTTCCCCTGGAGCTGTAGACTAGGAACTGGGTGCTGGGGTATGCTCCGTCAATCCAAGAGTGACAGTTTTATGCCGATTGTGATATATTCCCTCGCTGGTTATGATTCAAGATTTAAGCCATGACAAGTAAAGACACAATGTGGACAGAACAGAAAAGGCCCTGGAGGAAACTTTTTGGCATCTGGAGCCTCAGGCAGCATTAGAATTTACCAGCTGACAATGTGGATGCTGGAGTAGATGGCCTGTGTTCAAATTATAAGTAACACTGCTTGCAATTTATAATCTCTAAATGTTGGAAATGCTAAAATGTGCCGTTCTTCTATTGCTTGAGCAGGTTACTGTCTGCAAACCATTTAGTCAGGAGGACATTCACGATAAATAAGTATTAGCTATTGTTGCTACCGGAGACAGAGGTTCTAGACTCAGACCTCAGACCTGACCCTAACTTAGCTCTGCAGGACACTGGATGATCCACACCAGCTGATGGAGACCAGCCAACAGGGAATCTGATAAAGCTAACCTAGCCAGTTATTTTCCTTTCTCTTCACTAATTAACCACTTCTGTTTAATTTTTGCAGTGCCGGCGATCAAACCCAGACCTGCTGTGTGCTAGCCCAGCACACTTGCACATCAGCAACACTGGTCGGCCTTTGAGAGCCTAACCTAGCTGTCACCAGGGCTCAGCCTCCTTGTCCATACAGGGTGATACGAAGGAGAATGACCCAGTGCTGAACACTGGATGGAGCTGGAGAGATAGCCTCATACTTCCCTGCTGTCCTCACCCTCTGTGCTGTTTCTCATTGTGTCTGGCTCTTCCTACAAACTCCTCCCACCTCTCTTTTAATTGTGCCCTCCTACCCTTAGTTGTTTCCTCCTCCCGGTAACCTATGAAATGCAGCCTGGGAACTTCAGCTGAGAGAGGAATGTTAGAAGTCTGCCCTGACGTCTGAGAGATCCTGAGGTCTCTAGGGCTGTGTTTCACCGCTGTGCTGGGCTGGCCTGAGTCCATTTACCCAGAGTCACAATCTCTTCAGAGCTGACTAGTGCAGACACAGATGTCCGCTGAAACAGTATGCTTCGGCGATGGCCAGGCCCTGCTGCAGTCTCTCTGAGTTACGTTTGACAATGTGTGGGGAGCAGGAAGTTTCATTCTTTTTTGCTTTTGCCTGTGTCTAGGATTTTTCAACTTTGGGGTTATTGATGTTTGTTGTTGTTGTTGGACAATCCTTTGAGAGGCTGTGCTAGTTTTAGGAGGTTACATAGCAATATTGTTGGCTCTGACACACCACGTTCCAGTAGAACCTAGTAGAGACATGCCCTCTAAACTGTGACAACCAAAAGTATCTTTGGTCATTGCCAACTGTCCCATAATGTTGCTATTGTGTTGCCCCAGACTGAAAAACACTATTTTAACTCAAAGGGACCAATTACAGGTTTTACTACCATGAGAACCCAAGAAGATTGTCAGTTGGAATGATAGCTCAGTAGGTAAGAGCACTGGCTGCTCTTCTAGAGGACCTGGGTTCAATTCCCAGCACCCACACGGCAGCTGACAACCATCTGTGACTCCTGTCCTGAGCAAGTATTGCCCTCTCATGGCCTCCATGGGCACTGTATGCACATGGTGCACAGATACATGCCTGTGAAACACATGTAAAAATAAATACATATAATTAAGTAATATTTTTTTAAGTCAAGATTGTGTTCAGGTTGTCCTTATGAAATGAAGACTTCTGTCTATAGAATGGCGACTTCTAACATGAGAGATTCTGAGGGAAATATTTTCAGGCTCCACTCTTTCCAGTTTACAGGATTAACATAATGGTAGAAATACTTTGTGGTTCACAAAAGAACTCATATGGTAAGACTCACCTGTCTGAACCGGGATGTAGCTCAGTTGGTAGAGTGCCTGTCTAATATGCATGAAGCACTGTATAAACCACATGTGCTAGTGTATACTTATAATCCTACAACTTGGGAGATAAAGTCCAAAGAATCAGAAGTCCAAGGTCATCCTTGACCACATTCTGAATTTGGGGTCAGTCTAGGCTACATGAGACACTATTAGAAAGAAAGAAACAAGAGAAATAGGGGGAGAGAAGGAGGGAGGAAGGGAGAGAGGGAGGGGAAAGAAAAGAGCAGGGGAGCCCTAACTTACCAATCTGGGTCGGCTTCAGCAGGGCAGTTCCTTGACGTCTCTTCATGACCACTGTTGGATTCTGCTCCTGAATCTGGACATTGTTTCTGATCAGGAGTGGTTTGGAGACCTGAAAGAAAGAGTAGTCAGTGGTCAATTGGCAAGGCCAGAAGCAGTCCGATGCCTCCCCAG
This sequence comes from Tokudaia tokunoshimensis, assembly GCA_036184795.1. Taxonomy (NCBI): domain Eukaryota; kingdom Metazoa; phylum Chordata; class Mammalia; order Rodentia; family Muridae; genus Tokudaia; species Tokudaia tokunoshimensis. The sequence goes on along the minus strand of BTHU01000004.1, from coordinate 44,519,128 downwards.
GCCTTCTGCAGACTTCTAGGGTGTGCCATTAAAACAAGCGTGTTCTGGGACTCTAGGTCGCACTCAGTGTTAGGTCCCAGCCCACAGATCAGATAAAATAGCTCACAGGAGCACAAGCTACTCTCTGGTAGTAGATATATACAGTGGGTAGATGTCCCAGGCCCCAGTGGGAGCACCACAGGATAGCTGGAAGAACGCCGTGCTCCATGTAGTTGAGCGACTCCTGGTTCTGGCTCTCAGAATATGGGTAATATGAGCCATAAAGACACAATCTTTCCAGAGATGGTCCATTTCCACATTGTTGTGGAAGGCAGTTACCTGCTGAGTTTCTTAACAGAGGGAACCACAAATACAGTCATTCCTTCTGGTGACAGTGGTAGCCATGAGTGGTAACCACTCATGACTTTCTTTTCCACTAAACCTCTCTATGGCTTCAAGATTTAACACAGCACTTCACGTTCTCAGAGTGTGGGTCCCCAACCAGCCGAACTGCACCATGAGGACTTTTTGAGGAATGTGTGGGCCAGCAAACTGTTTTGATCAGACTCTCCTGGTTGAGGATACACTGTTTCCAGACAATGATTCTTAATGCTGGAGTTGCACTGCAACCACACAGGGACATTTTAAACAGGCCTGATCCGTCTCTCAAGAGATTCTACAACTTGGGTTGAGACTGGCATCAATTAATAAGAGACTCCAAGATAATTTTAAATTCATGGCCAGGGCTGAAAACCACAGTTCCTGGTCATTACTGCCAAACAACTAGGGAAGGGAAGAGACTCCATACCTATTTACTATTCTCATTTTAGAAAAGTCTAGAAACAACCAAACCAAAATCTGGCCAATAAAGACAGCCTTTTGATGTAGCCATTGCACTGTGTTAAGGTGGACAGCTAAATTGAAAACTGTTATGATACCAGGTGTAGTGGTGTGCATTTTTAATCCCAATGCTCAGGAGGCAAAAGCAAGTAGATATCTATGAGTTCGAGGCCAGCCTGGTCTACATAGTGAGTTCCAGGACAGCCAGGGCTACATAGTGAGATCCAGTCTCAAATAAAGCAAACCAAAAAGGAAAACCATTAATGATGACAAGACACACAACATGACAGAAATAGGGATAGGGAAGAAGAAGGAGGAGGAGGAGGAGGAGGAAGAAGAGGAGGAGGAGGGGGAGAAAAGATTCCATTACTTTCCTCATGTCTGTTGTGGGGGTGGGGTGAATTGCTCCAGCTTTAGATTGCTAGCTTCTGCCCTTCAAAATGAATCTCTCTGCGTAGAACAAATGTAATTCTTTGAGTTATTTTGTTGTGGATAGACCCATCTGTTGTTGTTATTATTGCTATTACACAAATGCCTAAAGGATAATGAGAGAAATTTAATGGAACATTATTACATTTGTATTATGACACAAAAAGCGTTATAACCAGTGAAAATGAAATTTAAAACAAAAGAAGGAGAGAGAGAGCAGAAATAAGGAACTACGTCTGGGAGCCCTCCCTTCAGAAGTCCATTTACTGATTCCCTGCCTTGCTACCTGCACTCTCTTGATTGATAAATTCCTCCAGTTGGGTTACCTGACATCTCCCCTTCTTCAAAGTCATTTGTCATGCTGGGGTAGACACCATAAAAGCAGAAATTGGCGTGAAAGGGAAAAGAGAGATTGTCCCCAGGCACAGATAAATGTCTTTTCTTCATTCTGAAGGAAAATGGCCTGACCTGGGCTGAGGATGTAGTTCAGTGGTTGGAGCACTTGGCTGGCAAGCCTGAAGCCCTGGGGTTGAGCTTCAGGATTCATCAGCATGGAGGCCTGTATCTGTGATCCCAGCACTCGGGAGGGAGAAACAGAAGGGGGGGAGAAGTTCAACATGTTTTTTTCAGCTACATAGTTGAGTTCTTATTTAGCCTGGAATACATGAGATCCTGTCTCACAATCACACACACACACACACATACACACACACACACAGAGAGAGAGAGAGAGAGAGAGAGAGAGAGAGAGAGAGAGAGAGAGAGAGAAACACACATGACAGGAAAGAAAAGAAGGAAGGGATGAATGAAGGGAGGAGGGAAAAAAATCTCCACAATGAACTTTGACCTTGTTCTTGGACCCAATTCAGGAGTACTAAGAGCTAGCTAAACTGCCTGTGTGGAGAGCTGAAGTCACAGGCTATCATTTCTACCTACTTGAAAACATTAATTTTAAAAAGGAACAATAACCAGTTTAATACCAATCCCCAAAGGCAAAAATCCAAAAGAAAGGCAGTAACTATGGCAAGGGCCATGACCAGGGACAGCAGCGGCGGCCTCCCCAGGAGCTCAGTATGCACCCGGTTACTCTGCCTCGCTTTCCGATAGAAATTCACAGAATTTCTCCTCATGTAATTCAAGGGGAGACTCATTCCATGTTTCTCATTCATTTACACTTCAGTCATCAAAATATTGATTCTAAGAATTATTTGAAGTATAAAAACCAAACAGATGACTTAGAAAATATTCCTAATAAAGTTTAGATGAGGTCGGCCCCACCATCCCCAGCTTTGCCTATAGAACAGGGAGAGGGATCAGTCCATCAAGGAGATGAGGAAATCAAGATGATCAATCCCTCGAGTTCAAAGCAGAACCCCAAGCTGTAAAGTATGTACGGGGCACCCTGGTGCAAGCTGGAGTCACCTGGAAGCTCTCTGGCAAATGGATCCTCAAGTGAGGAGAGGGGAGAAGACATGGAAATAGGAAGCAGAGAACGAAAGAGAAACAAGGTCACCCATTTCAGGTGAGTGGGTCAGGCTCAAAACATACTCCAGAGACACATGGGAAATAAAGTAATGGACCTGAACAACAGAAATGTTCACTACATGCTGAGCTTGGGACCCTGCAGATAGCGTGACTGAGGCTTCAGCAGGCGTGGGTCACCTGAGTGTTTCTGGTTTAATGACCTAAAACAGTCCTGAATCAGACTGAGCTCTGTGAACTGTGCAGCACAGTTCCCAGGAAGCCTGAGCTCAGGGTCTACTAGATCATCTTGAAATGAAAAGGGAAGGCATTTGACTTCCAAGGGCTTAAAGGAGGGTATTTGTGATGGCCAACCTGATACAACCTAGAGTCACTTAAGAAGAATGTCAGGGAGGGATTGCCTAGATCAGGTTGTCCTGCTGAGATCATCTTAATTATCTCAGGTACGGTGAGGAGACCCAGACTGAGCTTGGGCAGCACCACTCCTCGGTTTTCAGCGCTCGACTGTCTATGATAGCAGCAGCAGAAGCCAACTGAGCTTTGCATGTGTGTACTGTCTCTGTCAGTGGCTGTGATGTGGCCAGCTGTGTCAAGTTCTTGCCAGTGTGATTTCCCGGAGGTGACAGACTGTAATCCAGAATTGTGACCTAAAATAAGCCCTCTCTCCTGTGAGTTGGTTTTTGTCAGGGCATTTTGTCACAGCAACAGAAACAAAGCTAGTGTTGCACACTCAAAGGGCTTCACGGTCAGGAGACATGGCTGGGTAAGGGGTTACATAGAGAAGTTGTTGAGTGGTGAACAGAGAATGTATTCCTCTTAAAGACAAAAGCAATAACACGCATGCAAAGGCTCAAAATATGGACCACTGTGTGCTAGCAAGCATATGAAGCACACACACATGCACACACACATACACACATGCACACACACAGATATACACATGTACATATTCACACATACACACACACAGATACATACACATACACATATGCACTCACACATACACAGACACACACATACACACACATACACACACATACATACACATATACACACATATGTACACACACAGATACACATACTTGCATACACATACACACATATACATACTCACACATGCACACACATAAGGACAGGGAGGATTTCCCTCTCATAGGTTCCAGTAAAAGCTACTTTGTGACACCTTGGTTTTGAATTTGTAACCTCCAGAACTGTGAGAGAATACATTTTTGTTGCCTTAGGCCACCAGGTTTGTGCCAATCTGCTCTGGCTGACACAGAAAACTAATACCCAGGCTAGGAGCGTAAGTTATTCTCTCTCAACTTCTAAAAAGGGGTTTGGTGACAGGTGACAAGGATTAAAATTACTAGAAGGAGAAAAAAAAAAGACCAGGTACATAGAACCAGCTTGTCTTGTTAGGGACAGGTGGTGGGGGCTACAGATTAGGAAGAAAAGATAAGGATATAAACAAGGACATTTTAACTTAACAAACATAAACATATGGATTGTTATGTCCCTGACTCATTTAATCTGCATAATAGTCTTGAATGATAGAAACCAATATCATTCTCATGTTATAGTTGATGAATTTGAGGTAAAGGGCATTAAATTACTTGTCTAGTAGCCAGGAAGATGGCTCTGTGGGGAAAGGCACCTGTCCCTATGCCTGACAACCAGAGTTCTGTCCTTAGGATCCACATGACCTCTACATGAGCTGTGGCATGACTTGGCTGCACATGTATAAGGAAATACATGTAGTTTTAAAATTACTTGTCCAACACCATGTATCAGAGCCAGGACTGGAATTCAAATCATTTTGTCCTAAGTCTGAATTCTTTAACTCCTTATTCAAACACTTAAGAATAATAAATATGGGCTGGAGAGATGGTTCAGTGGTTAAGAGCACTGACTGCTCTTCCACAGATCCTGAGTTCAATTCCCAGCAACCACATGGTGGTTCACAACCATCTGTAATGGGATCTGTTGCTCTCTTCTGGTGTGTCTGAAGACAGCTACAGTACAGTATGTATGTATATACATAAAATAAAAATAAATAAATCTTTAAAAAGAAGAATAATAAATAATCATACCCCTCTCTCCCTTAGCAATTGAAACAAAAATCCAGGTCTTCCCATGTTCTTTCATGCTCCCAGGGTTTAATGGTCACAAGTTGGTTGCTGAGGACAGAGTCTAGCCTGGTGTACGATGATCCACCCAGACGACAATCCCACCACTTTCTCAGTAGGCGGCAATGTAATTCTAGGGGATCTAGGCTAGGTAGACACTCCTGTTCTCCTAAGGGCTTGGGCAAAAGTTCTCAAAGCCCCTAGTAGAGAAGGCACATACATACAAGACACAAAAGTCAGGCCAGCCACCCCTCCTGAAGGTGCATGGGCAGATTGCACTAGAAGCCAGAGTGTTTTCTTCTTGGGGGTAACAGCTGGTCAGCAGCCACCCTGTGGGAGGTCCTACAGGCAAAGACCACCAAAAGCAACACAAGAAAGTCTAATCCTTCCCTTCCCTTCAGCTTAGCACACAAAATTAGTGTACTCATTTCAGGCCCAGGAGAGCACTCCCTACTTTGATTCTTCAGCACTTAATGCTGACATGCTGACCATTATCCCAGTTAAACTTTAGGCTCAAAGAATGTCCTACCTGGCAACAGCTCTAACCAACACTGGAGGCGTGGGTGAGGGGCTTTGCCTTATTCTAGGCCCCTTCTGCACAGAGGGACAGTCACTCCATCCTCTTGCTTCTCTCATTCTCACTCAACCTGCAGCTGGATTTAACTCTTATAATTTAGTCCCTGTCCCCTTCCCAAAAGGGAGGTTGGTGGCTTCCTGAAGTGTAGCCTTCTTGTGGTGGTTCCCAATGACCAGCTCAGTGCCCGTCTTAAACCTAGGACAGGGCAGTCAGTTGGTACCCATTTGATAAGAAAAATATCATTTTTATTGTGTGTGTAGTGCTATCAATCAAACCTTGCACATGCTAAACACATGCTCCATCACTGAGCTATGGCCCAGAGCTCCCCACAGATTTCTTCATGTTGAGACACCTTCCAGAATGTTCTCCATAGAATAGTGTTGAGAAAATGGAGGGGAGACCAGCAGACCGGGGGTTACAGAAAGTTTTTCCAACATCCATCGATGACAAACTTGTGATGGTTTGTATATGCTCAGCCCAGGGAGTGGCACTATTAGAAGGTGTGGCCAGGCAGTGGCAGTGCAAGCCTTTAATCCCAGCACTTGGGAGGCAGAGGCAGGTGAATTTCTGAGTTTGAGGCCAGCCTGGACTACAGAGTGAGAGTGAGTTCCAGGACAGCCAAGGCTACATAGACAAACCCTGTCTTGAAAAACCAAAAACCAAAAACTAAAAAAAAAAAAAAAAAAAAAAAGGTGTGGCCTTGTTGGAGTAGGTGTGTCACTGTGGGTGTGGGCTTTAAGACCCTCATCTTAGCTGCCTGGAAGCCAGTATTCTGTTAGCATCCTTCAGATGAAGATGTAGAACTCTCAGCTCCTCCTGCACCATGGCTGCCTGGATGCTGCCATGTTCCTGCCTTGATGATAATGGACTGAACCTCTGAACCTGTAAGCCAGCCCCGATTAAATGTTGTCCCTTATAAGAGTTGCTTTGGTCATGGTGTCTGTTCACAGCTGTAAAACCCTAACTAAGACAACCTGGAGTAAGATTCCTCACAGGGTCCCTTGATGAGAATTAAGGAAGGTCAGGGAAACAGGCTTACATAAACTGCACACATTGCTATGTGAAAGCACAGGATGCCAAGAACCTAATACAATTCTGTGCTAATGGAACAGCTCCTACCTCTTGGGAATAGTACTTTCCTTCAGTGTTGAGGATGGACCTTAGGTCCTTACACATACTAGGCTAGCCCTGAACCCCTGAGAATCTCCCTCCGTCTAAGATCTTTCTGGCTCAAATAGTTGTGGTTTTCTACAAGGTAAAGTTATGTAATTGCTATAACTTGAAGAAAAAAAAAGTGTGGGATGTTCGCTTTATTCACCAAGAACTGGAAACAACCTAAATGTCCTTCAGCTGGGGGGCAGACACTGGGGTCCTGCTTGGTACTGGAAAAGGAGGAACTCTTGAGGGACACGGTGACTCGGGTGAGCTTAGAAAGCATTTTGCCAAGAGAAGACATTGCATTCTAAAGTCTGCATGTGGCGTGACTCCACGTATAGAACATTCTTTGAAAGAGCACAACTATAGAGACAGACAACCCATCAGTGAGCAGGAAGATCGACCAAAGGACCAGGAAGGAGCTTTCTGGAAATATGTCTTTTCCTAGCTGTGAAGGAGATGGGCTGCTAGTGTGTGTTAGCTCAATCTTATCAAACTTAATTTTACTGTATTAAGTTGTATCATAATAAAATCGTCAAGAGGTTGTTAGAAGTAAAGGAAGAGGTGCTCTTTTTCCTCGAGCAGGGCCTATTCCTCAAAAAGCAGGACCTTTAGCTGGCCAGGAGGTGGGAACATGGCGGGGCGGGGGGAGGTGGCAGGGGAGGCGGCTGCTGACAAGAGGCTGTTTGCATCATTGAACATAGCTGGTTTTGACACTAAGCACTTGGCTCAAGGTCAGTGAAATTAACTCTGGTCGCTTGTACATCTCAACCATCACAACTTTATCGATGAGAAATGGCTACCAGCTGTCAGCCTTGCCTCTGCCTCTGTTCTTGGCGAGATTTAGACTTCACGGCCACAGCAAATCAAACAAGAATCCGGCTATGGCTCGTCGAGCTGAGGTTTGAACTCCTGGCCAAATGGCGGTCACTCAGCTGTTACGCTGCCAATCACCCGTCACTGTGGGTTAAACGTGATAGGTACACAGAGGTCTTCCAACACTTCAGACATCTGAAAGGCAACTTGCTTTCCATGCCAGCCTTAACCAATCTGGTGATATTTTAACTCTTGGCCTCTAGAATTTCTGACTTTGCAGAAAGTCAGAAAGAACTATTTACTAGTTTCCAGAACGGGTTGTGAAAAGAGCCTTAAGCCAGTGAGGCGGGAAACTGGTGTCAGGAGCTCAGTGGCTCTCAGAACCATGAGGTCTGAAAGCAAAGATGAAAGTAAAAGTACTTGAAATTGGTCACGGGGCTGCTATATGCTCATTTTTCTCTGCTGGGTAACCCAGGCATAAGTTAAAACTTAAGAACGCTCTCCCTCATAAAGATGTCATTGCAAATATTTGGGGTTTGACAGGTGCTAGTTTTCTCTGAAAGTAAGGAAGGCTTTCTAAAGTTCTAGCAGTGTGCTTGCCTTAGAAGACACTCTCTCAGGCTTTTCTCCCCTTCAAGAAGTTAGAGAGGGAGGGCGGGAGTGGGAGGGGTTGGGGGTGTGTGGGGGGGTTCCAGGTGGGAACACTCACTACTTTCCATCTGACGGAGGCAGGGAAAGCTTATACCTGCATTATCTTTACAGCAGTCCTGAGAATTAGACCTTGCTAAGACTGATTTCATAGCTTATGAAGCCAAGACTCTGAGTCTCAACAATTTTCTCCAGGGAGAAAATTCTCCAGACATGTCAGAGTGTATAAGCCTACAGCTGGGTGAAAGGGCGGGTCTTTCTCAGAGACACCTGGAATCCACAGGCTGGACCTTCTCACCTATGCAATCCACTCCCGGTCCTGCTTCTGGAGGTCCTGTGCCTCCTGGCTCCAAGCCTTGGGAACTCCACCAAAGGAAATCAGTGCTCATATCCGAGTATTTTCCTATCCAATATGGAAAGCTGATAGAAGTCAGCCCAGCAGCTTGTAGGCTGAGAGTGGAACACACTAGGTATCGTGAGAACAGAGAGAGCAGCGCAGCCCCCACCTCAACCCTGATCTGAGAAAACGGGAGATGGCACAGTCTGCAAGGCTCGTGTCAAGTCCAGGTGCACCTAGTAATTTTTCCCCCAGATGCTTATATAGGTGAGAATACTCTGGAGGGAAGGAGACAGCTGCTTCCTGCCCTCTGGCAAAGGGCTTGTCTGTTCTCAAATCTGTGCTTTCCCTGACTCCAGCATTTGTGTGAAATGGCCAGGAAGGTTTCTAAGAAACGGGCTAGAAGGCAAGACAAAGCGAAAAAGGTGGAACTCTCTTTTTATGGCTATGATAAGGACTTCTCAACTTCAGTTGTATACATTGTATATAGTACTGAGTTTACATAAGGGCACATGTATACATAGTACAAAAAACAATGACCTTTTGTTTTAGGTTTTCTAGAACTCCTTCCTAATGAGTGTTGATATTATGTGGCAGTTCTAACCTGTGCACATCGCATCCCTGGAGGGGAGCATGTTCTAGACTCACGAGTTGGAGCCGGAGGATTTGAGACCCGGTGAGTCCTATTGTTGCCATGACAGCCCCCTGCAAAAAATAAGTGCTTAACAAGCAGGAGACAATAAATGGATGGGTAATAGAAATACCCTAATTTAAATTAAGGTTTCCTACACCTAACAATATCTATGGAGCTCCGATACAAAGAAATTGCTGCAATTATCTAGGATTGCCACCCCACCTCAGAAGCTAAAGGAAACAGCTTTTTAGTGGGAGGAGAAGGGAAGTGTGCTGCCACTAAATACATTCCAAGCTCTTTAGAGTTTTGTTTCAGATTTTATTTATTTTTATATTATGTGCAATCAATGCTTGTATATCTGTGCACCTCATGCCTGCAGTTCTCGGAGAGGCCAGAACGTGTTGGATCCCCCAGGATTGGAGTTATAGAGCATCGTCAGTTGTGATGGAGATGCTGGGAATTGAACCTGGGTCCTCTGTGTTAGCTTATAGGCAATCCAGCTAGGCTCCTCCCAAGGACCTAGAAACAGCTTACATCATCACCTGCTGCCATTACCTGCCCACCAGGTACAGGTGGCCTAGTGCATAAAAGGACATCTTGACACTCAGCTCTTTCTTTCTCTCTGTTCCCTCATGTTCCGGGCTGGCTTCCCTTTCCCCTTTTCTGTCCTTTCTGACCTTCTCTGTCTCCTGCTTCTCTGCCTTCTTGGCTCTGCTCCTGTCTGTCTGCTTCTACCCCTTCTCCAGGTCTTCATTCCCCTCCCTTCCCCCAAATAAGCCTTTATACCAGATCTGTTACATTTCTGTTGTGATTTCTCAGGGGGGATACCTTAGTATGAGCCTACCAGGTACCCAAACCCACCCCCAGCCACTGGCCACGGCATCATAATTCATAACACTCTGGAAGAACAGACAGTGCTCTTAACTACTGAGCCATTTCTACACACACACACACACACACACACACACACACACACACACACACAGCATTGATTGATTGATTGATTGATTGACTGATTGATTGAGACAAGGTTTCTTTGTTTAGCCCTGGCTGTCCTGGAACTCGCTCTGTAGACCAGGCTGGCCTCGAACTCACAGAGCTCCACCTGCCTCTGCCATTCTGGTGGTGCCACTACCACCCAGCTTAAATTTTTATTTTGAATCAGGGTTTTACTGTGCAGCCCAAGATTAGCCTCTTGACAAGTATGCACCAGCATTAAGCTATTTAAAGTTTAAAAATGAGGCAGTTTAGTCAAGTGTGGTGGTATATACCTTTAATCCTAGAACTCTGGAGGTAGGGGTAGGTACCAGCCTGGTCTACAGAGTGAGTTCTAGGACAGCTAGGGCTATATAGAGAGACCCTGTCTTAAGACAAAACAGTACAAAACAAAAGGCAGTTGAGCAATTTTAAACACTAAAAAACATGGCTTTAGGGTCAAGCAATATGGATGCAATGTTTGCTTTTCCTTCTGGAAGGCGCAGTTGAAGCAAGCTTCATAGGCAGCTCACTTAGGATGTGTATCCACGGGCTCAAGGTGCCCCTTAGTGAAAAACACTCTTCTTAGAGGACATCAGAGAAGTGGCTACAGTCATCAGCACTGCTGCCACCATCTGATGACATCTGTGATGTTGGCAGGGCCATGGTGGGGGGTGTGCAATCTGATATGGAAGAATGGTGAGAAAAAATAGTTCCTACAGCACTAAGCAGGTCAATAAAGATGTACCGAGAACCACCAAGCTAGCTCCGCACCAGCTCGTATGTGGTGTGTGTGTGTGTGTGTGTGTTCGTGTGTGTGTGTCTGTGTGTGTATCTCTGTGTGTGTTCGTGTTTGCGTGTGTGTGTGTCTATGTGTGTGTGTCTCTGTGTGTGTTCGTGTGTGTGTGTGTGTGTGTGTGTGTGTGTGTGTGTCTGTGTGTCTGTGTTTATGTGTGTTTCTGGATAAGCCAGCTCTTCCTGGAAAACTTTTCAAAATTCTGTTCTTACTCTGAAGGACTCACTGTCACCTACAAAAGAGCATGTCACCCCCAGAGAGGGAGGCCCAGCACTTTGTGTTCTAAAAACAGATCCTGAATTAGCAGAGCAATTAAAAAAAAAAATCAAAGAGAGACTGGCACTGTAGAGGTTTGAGAAACTCCCTGTGGCTTGCTTCTTTTGATACCAGTCATTGAGGAATATATGCGGTTTTTTCCCCAGAGAATGAGTATCTAGGTTCTCTTTCTGAAACTCCGCAGCTAGTCAAAAGTAATACATTTGCAGAAGGATAAATATAACTTATTCTTTACTTGGAATATCCTATCTGAATATTAGTATGTGCATCCTTGTCTCCTGGTTTGTTTTTTTTAACACAGAGAGCACATCCCCCCAACCCCCAGAATTAATAATAAGAACAAAACAAGCCAAGGTGACTGACATTCAAAGTTGTCTTCCAGTCCCCGAAGGAAACTGGCCCGCAGAATGCTTGGCTCCTGAGTCCCCACCTCCTCAGCCCCTACAGCGCATAGAGGCTCCCACTGCCTGCGCAGAGATACCTCACCGGAAACAACATGTCCTCCGTCACCTAGGGTGTTTTCTCTGTTTTTTCCTCCAACATTTGATCTCTGGAGGGAGCACCCTTTGGGCCTGGAGAGATCTCCAAACCACCAGCTTCTGTATTTGAAAGGCATCTGTTTATTTTGAAAATGCAAATGCGCCTACCTCAAAGACTGACTGGGAAGGATAGGGGCTTCAAATCTAGAGTCCGGTCCCTCTCAGCACCACACTAAGGACACTAGCCACTTAACTCAGGCCCTCGAAGCTCAGAAGCCCAGGGAAGAAGCCACAATTAAACGCAGCAGGCTTGTCGCTCAAGAATTAGCTGGGCAGATATTCCGGGGTCTGGTTTAAAGTACCTCAGGTTCTTTACAGAAAGAACACGGAACCCTTGAAAGGGTGGCTCTTCGTTGAGGGCTGTCTGGTGGAGAAGAGGATCCTGGGGCCAGCGGCTCCTATCAGTGGCCGCCCAGTCCTCAGGAGCAGAAAGCGGGCAAGGTTAATGTGGACTTTGATCTCTGTCAAGGCATACCAGCTAGAATTAATTTACATTTCAGATGAAAAAGGTTGACAGCATGAAAAGGCGGCTTGTTGCTGGTATTCGAATGTGCTGTAATAGATCGGGAATTCTGAGAGGAAGTTCTAAGGAAGGGATAAGCTGAGCTGGGCTGCTTTTGTAGGGAAGGAGATGAAAGGAAAACAAATTTCACTCTGCTGCTCTGCAGCAGCATGTAGGCCAAATGCTTCCAAGGGCTGCTCAAATATGTGTGTGTGTGTGTGTGTGTGTGTGTGTGTGTGTGTATACACATACATACATATATATCGCATCTCGGCAACGTCATTAAATAAAAGGTCTGTGGATAATAAGAGCTAGAAAAAAAACGAACACACTCCACGGAATCAAAATATCAAGGAAAGTAATTTTGTTTGGAAAATAATCAGTCAGAAATTAACTTCAGAAATGGCTGTGTTGAGCTGGTCATCCCTGCCACTTTTTGTGGGTTTTTGATGTGTGTGGACAGCTGTGTTTGGGGTCGGTTCTATGGCAGGGACAAGAAGGGACAGTTATGCCTTAGGAAAATCATAGCCCGAGCCCAGCACACCAATTCTGTCCATTTCGTTGGCTGAAGACAGACTCTGCCTGCCTCTTGCCACATTGAGGGCATAGGTGTGACCTTCATGCACCTGAGCCCCCTAGAACTGATAATACACATTTTGATGCTACCTGGCGAGTGAGAACACGGTCTGGGAAGCTAAGGAGAGTAAATGCTTTCGAAGCTGGAAAGGGAAGGGAGGAGCTTTAAGAGACCGTGCAAGGGTAACCTTCCGTGGAACCCACCCACATGTGCTTCCAGGGTGAGGCGCGCACACTGTCTTACGACAGGGGTCAGGAAGCCAGCCCATTTCTGCTTTGAAGCAATGTTGTCCTGGTCCTCAAACATGATTTTCAGACATTTCATAATTTTTATATAATAGACTCAGTGGACAATATACAGTCTTAAAGTTTTTAATTTGAAACATATGTTGGACATATTGCAAAATCTGAAATCAGCCTGGTATCCTCTTGAGAAGAGACTCTGTATGTGTGTGTATGTGTGTGTGTGCATGTGTGTGTGGTGTATATGTGTATATATGTATGTATGTGTGGTGTGTGTGTGATATGTGTGGATGTTATATGCTTGTAGTATGTGTGTGGTGTGTGCATGTGTGTGTGGTATGCGTGTGGTATCTGTGTATGATGTGTATAGTGTGTCTGTGTGTGGTGTATATGGTGTGTGCATGTGTGTGTAATGTGTATATGATGTGTGTGGTGTGTGTGTGTGTGGGTGTATGCTGAGGGTCATGGATTAAGTAGTGAACACAATATGCACTTGCGGTTCTTGTTTCTTAAGCTGTAACAGGAATTTGCTCACTTTTCATAGGGCTTTGAAGTGGTAGAGGTTAGAAATTATTAAAAGATGGTGCTAAGTGAGACACATTTGCATTTAAAGGGCACCCCTACTTCCAAAATATCTGAGTTCTTAGTGAAGATGCCTGCTTCCACCACAGCCTAATAACTCTGAGGACCCCCCAGAGCTTGGCTTGGCCTGCAGGAGAGGATCACAGCTGTCTGACTGAAGGATGTGCCTCTGGAGCCCTCTCTCTCCCAGTGCAGCCCTGAACTCCACTCCTGAACTCCACTCTCTCATTCTGTTGACAGTTCCTTGCACTCCTGGAACTCTTGGCAAGGTCAAGATCCTGTTTCTTCCAGAATCTCAATTAGGGATTTGCAGCTTCAAATGAGGAAAAGAGCCTGGCAGCCACATGGGACATGCCATTTACAGAATAGCCCAGTGACCTCAGAGCCAGGGAGTGGACTCTCAGGCTGCCAAGGGCAAGCTGAGCCCTGAGATCCACTGTGTCTCTCCTCATCCCTGGGGCCCAGAAGATTACACTAGTCATACACACAGTCATGGATATCAGGCCTGAGGCACTCCCTCCTCTGTGACATTGAAAGTCAGGCAGGCCTTACAAATCATTATACTCCTTTAAAGCAGGTTGCTTTCACTTCACTGATGAGGGACTTGAGACTTCAAGAAGGAAAGAGACTTGTCCAGTAGCAAGAGTCAAATGTGCTCAGTCCAAACTGCCTATATTTCAAAGGGAGCTATGCTGCAAGCAAGCAGTGTGGTAATGGATAAGTTACTTCTCCGTTCTGTGCCTCAGTTTCCTCTTCTAGTGTACTAGGAATATAAGAACTCTTCCTGAGGACGCTATTAGCAAGCCTGGCCCCTGATGAACGTGCACGGTGCCCCGTGATCTCAGCCAGGAGGGTTCTCAGAAGATGTGAGCCCCACCCTCACATACACACCCCAGAACTCTTGGCTCACCCCAATGCTTCTCAGCCATTAGCCTTTTGGCCCCTCTGAACTCATTTGAACGGAATCACAGAGCATTTCAAGTGGACGCTGCAAAAATGATGTTTTAATTACCTGCTTGAACGTGAACCGCAGACTCGCTCCTCCTGTAGCTTGTTTGCTTAAATTTCCTCCGAGCATCATATCCTCTCCAGGCTAAAAATATAAAACCATGTGCTGGGAATGACATTGATTTAAAAGCGTGCTGGAGAATTGATAGAAGCTGTTCTACCTCCAATCTGCCTCTCCCATCCCCTACCCCTACCCTGCCTTCTCCCTGAGGAAAATAAAAGTGCGGTGGAGGAAGGGCCTTTCTGAACTCTTGGTCAAGATTTCAAATGGCTTCTGAGGAACCAGTTTTAGTCAGACTGTCCCAGAACATTTTGAGTTCTACTTAGTAATAGTGAGAGCCCCCGATCTCAGGTGAGGTGGTTTCCTGTTATCCCAAGAATGGTTAGCTCATACTGCTCTGCCCCACCACTCATGCCAGGGTGTTAGAATGTTTGTCTATCTTTGAGATCAGAGACCACAGAGAGCTTCCTTTGGCCACATTCCCAGAGCCTAGTATGAGGATTGATTTATATAGGTGCTTAACAAATGTTTCACGAAGTAAGGGGAGGAAGGGAGAAAGCGAAAGGGGAAGTCCAAGGTGAGTGACCCCAGCACTCAATTAAATGGTGAGGGGTGGCACCGGCCAGAACCAGGGCACTTACCTGACTGGATGGCTATGGCGCCCTTCTCTCTCTTCTCCTTGGCTCTCTTGTATCTCCTCGCTCCGAGCCAGCCCTTGGTATATGCCTGCAGCACGACCACTCGGCCCATGACTTCTCTCAGAAGCAAATTTAATTGCTCCACATGGTAATATTTGAGGAAAACCTGAAAGGAAGTGTTGCTTTAGCTTTACGTTTGGGCTTCTCAACAAAAAAAAAAAAAAAACACGACTCCACTCCAGCCTATTAAAGCCATTGTCTAAGTGAAGCTCACAGTGATTTAACTTAGGCATATTGTATATTCACTATCTCTGGCAAATACACTCCCCTATCTAAAGCAAGGTTGCAGGGTTTAGACAATCCTCCAGGTGCTGTCTGGGACTGCCTCCCACTAGCCAGGAGTTCTGTTTTTTCAGTCCAGCTCTGCCTGTGATAGAGGAGCTCAGGAACTATCTGAAGTCAGCTGATAGCATGGAGGCCAGGAGACCTGCATGACCCACAATGATTCAATCTCCATAGAGGAACTCTACAGACAGACTGAAACCAGCCTTGCAGAATTAACCATGAAAACCTGGGCTCCTAAAAGGACATGATGTTTCCGCAAATGAAAAGCAACGCATGATGAAACTAAAATCAGAGTACGCAATAAACAGCCCAAGTCTAACACAAAAATGAGTAAAGCCCTAAAGGGAACTCATCGCTGCTAATACTATGATGTATGTGTTAGCATGTGCACTAGATCACAAAGTACGGAAAGGGGGATCTGTTAAAGCACATTCAAAGATCTCTTCTCAGAGATGCTAAGTGGTTCTCAAATTACAGGACAATGTACAAACCCTCCACCTCTGGCTTGTACACCCCAGACTTCTGAGTTAAGGCCAGCAAAGACCATCTTTAGGGTGGAGTCTTGCCTGCTGTGATATGCCAGGTACAAAGCCATTTTTGCTAGCTGTCAGTGACAGGAAAGCATCCCAGGTGACAACGGTTGGAATTATAAAGAGAGAGAGAGAGCGAGAGAGAGAGAGAGAGAGAGAGAGAGAGAGAGAGAGAGAGAGAGAGAGAGCTACCTTTGTTTTCCCCAGGACCCAGTGATCTAATCTGGACTTTTCCAAGATAGCAACACAGCTCTCTTTGTTAGCGGGAGGTGTTTGATGTGCTCGGAATGCCAAGTAATAATACCTACAGAACAAAAGGAGAGAACAAAGCATCGTCAACTCTCTTTTCACCTGATAGTAGAATTGTTCAGGGCCCATTGGAAAGTCTCCATTCCTCCTGGCCACCAATAATAGTCTAGTAAGTAGTGAATGATACACAATTTATACCTCATTTCTTTGATTTTTCCCTACATTCATATTTTTCTTTTAATGTTATTTTTCTAACCCATATTCAATGTCTGCTTTGTGGTTTTTTTTTTGTATGCAAAATCAAAATACCTACTCCTGTTAGATAGCTGCTCTAGTGAATGCTATAATTGTAAATGTTGGGATTACTGTCAGAATAATTTTAAATCCATTGCATTTATTTGTACTGGGCTTTGAAAAGTCCCGTCTGAGGTACAGTGTCGCTGGCGACTGATTCTTCTGTTTCTATCTGGAGGAGGCATGTCCTCTTTATGCAGTCCCTATTAGCACATGCATTCCCAAATAATTTCATTTTTATGACTGTCCAAACTTTAAGAAGAAAGGGTTTCTAGTAAAGTCAAAAAGTACCACTGTAGAAAAGGCAAAGTCTCCTCGTCTGGCTCATGACCGGGTTTGTAGCTATGGTCCCTGTAACAAAAGACGGGAGCAACACAAGAAAGACAAACACATTAACTTGATGTCAGTTTTCTGTGATGCTGGAGCCTCTGTTCACAAGGAAATGGCATCCTAAGACACAGTCACTCTTGAATAGTTTTATGCCGGGTTTGATGAGGTAGTGGAGACAGATGACTGAACAGGAGGATGTAGCCTCATGACAGCAACTTGGAAGGACCTGGAAGGCCTGAGTGGTCAGGTTTTCCTGTGAGTCCCTGTGTCCTTAGAGAGGAGGATATCCCTCTCCTCTGAGGTCATAATAAGGTCTTACAGGCCATTTAGGGAAGGTCTCATTTGCCCTAGTTGCAATCTGCCTCCCTTGGGAGCAGCAGAGCAAGGTCACAATGACCTTCCTGATGCTATTTGCCCCAGTGCTGAGAAGCCACATTTTGGGGTAACATGCCCCAATTGTCATCACTGCCAAGAGAATTTTCCTCCTCCTCTTTCCTCTTCCTCACCCTCCTCCTTCTCCTCCACATCTTCCTCCTCCTCCCCTTCCTTCCCCCTCCTCTCCCTCACTCCCCCCTCTCCTCCTCCACCCAGAACCTTGCACATAGAACACAGGCTCTCCCACTGAGGAATAGCCAGCCCTTCCTTCCCCTTTCATATCCTTATTTCCATAAAGTTACCTGACTACATTCTCCTTTCAGAAAATGTTACCTTAGTTTTCCCCCCTCAGGACAACTTTCAAGGTTCCTTTTTCTGCTCTTTGCTGCCATCTATAATTAAACTCAACCTTTTCGAAACTTGAGAATAAACTTTCCTTTTCAGAGGAATTTTTTTTCCCCATTCCCCAAACAATTCTAATCTGCTATTAAGAAATTCCTTTAAAATATAGACCTGGTTTGACTTGTGAAAGATAATCAAAATATGAAACATATTTCTTGTTTCTTTCAAATAGACCCTCACCTTCCTGTTGGTAGAAAAATAAATATACCCGATCCATACTTAAGTCAACTTATTACTGTGCTATGAGACTATTTTACAGGTAAGATATGAGGCCATGTTTGATGGAAACATTTGCATCCAGAGGGGGTCAGAGTCAGCTTCCACCTGTGGGGAAGAGGGGCAGTGCTCTCAGAGCTCCTAACTGCTGGCAGATCAGCTAAGCCCCGGAGCAGGCTCAGTCGGCGAAGGGAACTGGGCCAGGGCTACTTCTGGCGGCTGGGGCATCGCTCCGTTTTTCAGCTTCAGCTTCTCCAGGACTAACACTGAGTCATGGCTTCTCTATCAGCTTTGACCACAGCAGAAAGACTGTGCCCTGGTGTCCACAGGGATGGTGGGAATTGGTGGGGTGTACAGAGAGCTTGAAGTGTGAGAGTCTGTAGGAAAGTAGGGTTTTTTAAAAATGCTTCAGCCCAGAGATATGCCACACAGGGTATTCAGCTGCCCAGAAACCCAGGCTTGCTCGAGACATCACATGGTAGTAGTGATCACTGATTAATGAGTAAAGAGCAATTTGCAAAGCTAAACAGGAAGCAAGACAGGGTCTCCGTTTTCCATTCAAGGGTTTCTCTTTCTCTTTTTAGGATCCTGTGAGTGTTTCTTAGGGAGAATGTTTCCTAAACTAGCATAAAAATTAGGATTTAACCCACATCTCTTCATTTATTATGATGATAATGTTCAAATTTGGCAACGGCACAGACAAGAGGTAAAAATTTCAAGAGATACCATAAGAAGGTAATTGACCGACCCCTCTACAGAGTCACAGCAGCATAAGGCAGGTCTTCTATGGAGTAAGCTAGAATTTTGCACTCATTCAAGCGGGTGTCATGATGAAGAACATGCTGAGCCCCGTGTGTTTCAGTGTAAAGATGGCAGTGATGGAAGCCCTGCTGGAAGCAGAGGGTCTGGGTGGGTCCCACCATTCCATCTTCTTCCTGAAACAACTTGATGAGTTGAACAAGTAAGAGGGATGCACTGCAAAATGTTCAGAATAGAATTCTGCTCTGAGGGTCTGGACACTTGAGGGTGTTGCCAAAACCAGTTAGTTCTTCCTGGATACAAATTGCCTCTGATAAGTAAGAACTGTCTCACAGTCTTGAAAATAAGTGCTAAGAGTTGGACCATCTCTGCCTGACGGTGGACATTCCTGGATTCTCACCAATGGAAAAAGGAACTGTAGATGTGGGGTTTAAGACTATGAGTATCTGGTATAAGATACACCAGCTATCTTAGAAAGTGTTCTTGTGGCTAGAGAGATGGCTCTGCAGTTAAGAGTGCATGCTACTCTCATAGAAGACTGGAAGTTCCCAGCGCCATGTCAAATAGCTCACGACTGCCTGTAGCTCCACCTCCAGATACCCTCTTCCGGCACCCATAGGCACATATGTACTCATGGGCACCTATATACACACATCAATAAAAGTGAAAAAAAATGACTTTTTTATTAAGAAATTTCTCTGAATGAATAAACATGACCCTTCAAGGATGGATCAAGAATAAAGATCAGATGGTCCACAAGAACTTCTCCACGCTTTCAAGAGAGAGCAGGCAGGAAAGATCTAAAGACCAAGTGGAGGGGTAGAAAAGACTGAGGGTCCACCAGGAAGGAATGAGGAGAAAGGAGCCACAACTCTCTACATAGCACCTGCATGTTCTGTGAGGCAACTGGACTACAAAGGAGAAGAAACATGGGGAGTTGGGGAATCTTCTGAGTGTTCCTGATCAGCTACAAGTGAGGACATTTTATGAACTATAAAGAAGCAATGAATTCAATCTACATTCAACATGGGCAGAACTGAATTTGCTAATTCAGACATTATCATGTGTGGGAAGAACCAGGGCAGCTAGAATCTGTAGGACAGAGTGCTCTAGAGGGCTGCAGAGAATCCTGGAGTTTTCCTCAAGTATTCAGCAGAGCTTCCATTGGCACTTACATGGGAGCAAAGTACCCAGGGCCTAGGGAAGAATTGGCAGGGTGACAGGCTGTACCTGTCACCTGCCTTCACACAGGGCTGGCAACAGCACCCATCTCTACCAACCAGACTGGTTGACTATCTAATTCACAGGACAGTGGCCAGAGCTTAAGAGGGTCTTGCTCTGTCAGTGAGGAGATACTAATCATAAACAAGGATACTCATAAACCTAAAGAGTAAGGACTCAAAAGGACAACATTGTTCCAAGTTATTTAACTGTATCCAAGGATCAATCACGAAACATAGAAAACGGTCAATATTTGGCATCAAGGTGATTAGTCATGCAGGAAAATATGACCTGTGATAAAAGGACCAGTGTTGAGTTTCCAGCACCCACATGTGACTCACAGCCCTCTGTAATTCCAATTCCAGGTTTTCTGATGCCCTCGTCTAACCTCTGCATGCATATGATACACAAACAGACACGCCAGCAAAATGTTCATATACATAAAATAGTAAAATAAATAAGTCTAAACATATTTTTTTAAAAACAAAGGATATTAGAAGTTATTTTAAGGTTATTTCAAATGTTCAAAAAGTTATGAAGAGAAATAAAAAGCAGTTTTAAAAAAACACTTAAGGTAACTTTCAGGAGTCAGAACTACAGTGTCTGAGATGGCAACCTTACAGAGTGAGCTTAGCCACTGGGGAGTCATCAGAGAATAAGATGACTGAACCTCAGACCTGACAGCAGAAACTATACAAAGGGAAACGGGGTGGAGAGGGTCAGCAAGCAAGAGTGCTCACTGCTCTTGCAGAGGACCCAAGTTTGGTTCCCAACGTCCATGATGGAGTCTCACAAAGTGCTTGTAAGTCCAATTCAAGAGACATGACACCCTCTTTTGACTTCCACACACATGAAATGGGCATGTGCTCACTCATGTTCCTGTATGTGTGTGCGTGCATGTGCACATGCGCGCACACACACACAAATAGAAATCAGGTTTGTTTTTTTAAAAAAAAAAAGACACAGAGAAAACTTAATTTTAAAAAGCAAAAAGTTTAGTGAATTTTGAGGCACTCTCAAGGGACTTAAATATATCTAACTAGAGTCCCTAAAGAGAGTGAAAAGGGGACACAGATTTAAAAAAAAAAGTGTTCAAAGAGAGTGACATTAAGATTTTTTTTCAAATTTACTGAAAGCTATAAACCAACATATTGAAGAAACTCAGTGGACACCACACACAAACTGAAGGTGGCTACATCAAAGTACAGTCCAGGAAACTGCTCAAAACCCATGAGCAGGAGAAAATCTTCCAGAAAAAAAAAAGACAAACTACACAGAGAGGAACACGGACATATTTAACAGCAGAGCTCTCAACGGGAACAATTCCTGTGAGGGAGGAGGGGAGCAGAATCCTGAACACACTGAAAGAAAATGCATGCAGCATCCAGTGAAGACTCCGCACAAAAACAAAGGCAAATGAGGACTATTTACTACACACAAAAGCTGGCACACAGTGACAAGACAGTGGGTAAGGAGACAAAGAAGGAAAAAAAAAACCCAAAACACCCAAGTGAAGTTCCAGGGGAGCCGGGAAGCTAGCGGTACCCTGGTGCTAGACGGAACCATTGAGTACATCTGAGACCCAGATGACCAATACAAGCGGCAGCTGGGGGCTCTTAGTGTATTGTGGCACCTCAGCGGTGCTCATCTTCCAGATAGTTGGCACGAAGGCCATCCCCAACCCCTTCGTGCAGTAGCAGGACACTTAGCCCCAGTGGAGGGTGGCCTGGCCTCAGGGACCTCCCTTTGGCGGAGGGAACTTCTGTTTGGTGTTTTAGTCTTTTGTGTTTGTTTTGTTTTTTAATAAAATTGCTCATGTGAGGAGAAAAAAGACATAAAAGCTGAAAGAACTTATCCCTAGTGATGTTCACCGAAAGTAATGCTAAAGGAAGTTCATTATAACAATTCCAGGAAATGATAAGTCCAGATGGGAGTGCCAATCTATCAGAAGGACCGATGGCATAGTATGAGAGCTATCTAATGGTAACTATCCCAAATACTTTTCTTATGACTTAAATGTCTCTACCATATTCTTGACTGAGCAAAAGTAATAGTAATAGATCAGGTTTATAATACACAGAGACATGAAATATAAGACAAGCACAGCGTAAAGGTCAGATGAAAAGAAACCAAAGTGGATTTTCACAGGAGTCTTATGCCACATGTTGATTTAAGGTAGGCTAAGAAAAATTAAAGATGTGTGGCATAAATCAAAGAGGAAACCCCTGAAATAGCCAAGCAAAGAGCTACAAGCAACAGATCAACAAAGAAGATAAAATGAAACTGTACAAAATGGTCAATAAATCTCGAAGAAGGGGGAGGAGGAGACAGTGATGTCATCCACAAAGATCAGATGTGAGTAATAAAAACCATGTAGCAAAATGTCAGAATAAAACTAACCATATGAGTAAGAATGCTAAAGCAAACATTTTAAACTTCTCTCTCTACACACACACACACACACACACACACACACTCACACGCACACTCACACACACATGCACATACATACACACATGCACATACATACACACATGCACACATATATACACACACATATACATGCTCACACATACACATAAACATGCACACACAAATACACATGCATGCACATACATGCACTCACATACACACTCACACACACATACATGGCTACACATCACATACACATGTTCACTCTGTGCCT
Source organism: Tokudaia tokunoshimensis (assembly GCA_036184795.1). Taxonomy (NCBI): domain Eukaryota; kingdom Metazoa; phylum Chordata; class Mammalia; order Rodentia; family Muridae; genus Tokudaia; species Tokudaia tokunoshimensis. The sequence goes on along the minus strand of BTHU01000004.1, from coordinate 44,496,562 downwards.
CTGGTGAGCCCACCCGTCATTGTGGCTGGCCTTTAGACAGAGACCACTTCAATCAGCTTCTTACGATGCCATCACAGGGAGAAGCCCATGAATTGATAGGCTGCTGTTGGGTGACTCCTTTCCCATTACCAATTCTTCTTTGGGTAGAAGGAGAATTCCAGCTCACATAGATGCGAGGTTTCTGAACTGCCTGCAGAAACTGGGATAATCAGTCCAACTGTCTCTCTGCATGCTCACAACAGAGCTTTCCTGCCCTGTCCAAACTGTGACTCAGTGCTCCTAGGGCCTAGATGACCCCTCTAAGAAGCATTTAGATCCTGGAGGGAGCTTAGTTATTTATTTGTGTATATGTATATTGATATACATATTGATATACACATACACTTACACACACACACACACACACACACACACTTTTTATATGCCATGTACACACATCTATTACCTGTCTTTCAGCCTGCCTTTGAAATGAGGAGGACGGCAGAAAGAAGCTTGGCTCACACTTGGGAATGTGGTAAGAGGAAGATCTGAGACCCATCCTACTCAAGGCAAATGCAGGCCTCTGCTCCCCCCACTTCTGTCTCTGGATCCCACACCCCCCACAGCATGGTCTGACTCTCTAACTGGCACCTGTGATGCCCCAGCATTTTTTGCCTCCAAAACCTGTGTATGCCTCTGGCAAGCTGGATTACAAGGCTTTTACCAACAGTGTTTATTTCCTAGGGTTGAGCACCAGCCATGAGGCTCCCTAAATGCTAAGGCATCTAACAGCATTTGGCCTGGGGTGTGAAAGTTATTTGTTTCCCAGTGGAAGGCTGTACACATTGTCTGTCTAAACCCTGGGTTCCTGTTTGTCCTCTCTGAGCTACTCTGCAACTCTTTCTAAAGGGCTGGTGCTAGCCGGGGGCTGTAGTCAGGTCGGAGGGTGTGCTTAGTATAAGAAAAGCCCTGTCTTCAGCACTGCTGAAGGGAGGCTCTCGATGAATACATAAACTCTGCAGAGTCTGGTGGTGCTTTAATTCATTTCTTCCCCACTAGCGAAAGCTAGTATTGTCCCTGGTTATTAGTCATCTCAACATTCCTTTACTTCACAGAAGCCCTGCTGTTTTGACCTTTCCTGTAAACTGATGATAACATCTGCCTGGTTCTCTTATCACAGAAAGCAAATACTTTTAACACATTCATCCTTATTTCTGTATTCCACTCTTGATTTTGTCTTCTTCGGTACGTTATCTTCTAATGAGAGAAATACAGAATGCAAACACCCAGGCTAGCAGCACTTAACCGGGAGGCACATACAGGCTTAAATCAGGCAGTCCATGCACCTAGTCTGATGATACTGGGCAGCACCGACAAGTTTAGTGGGCCACGAACAGTATATGATACCTTCCTACTAATAATTTCAAACAATGCAGTTGCCCCTCAGTATCCATGGAGATTGCTTCCGGGATGCCCAGGTCCACTGTGGCTCAAGGAAGAAGTTTGTACATACTCAGCACAGATGTGAAGTTTCAAGCAACATTGTCATGACAAGTTGGTCAACTCTGTTGATACAGAGCCCAGGATGGGAGAACTGACTGTTGAATTGGGCTCTTCCTTAAAAGAATGTCTTTATATTAGTATTTTATTATTGTTGTTGTTTGTGTATATGGGTGTTTGTGGGTACATATATGCCAAGGTGTATTTGTGGAGGTCAAAGTTCACCTTGTTGGGGTTCAGCTGTGTTGTTTTAAAATTTGTTTACCCACATTGTCTCCATGAATTATTTCCCATATTATGTCGTTTTCTCATTGCAATTGCTTACTCATAAATAAGATTTTGTGTGTGGTGTAGTTCAGTTATTTCCTATAGACTCTTGTAGTTGAGGGTCAGTCTTCAAAGTAGTGGGTTTTGAAGGTGGTAAAAGTTTTAAGATATGGGGACCACTGGAAAATTGTTAGATCATTCAAGACCTTCTGGAATAGATGATTGCAAAAGCCAGAGTCTGAGGCCTTTGCCTCTGATTTCCTGGTTCAAGATGTGGGCTATTCCTGCTGTTGTCACCTCTCTAGTGGGCAACTCTCTCCAGAGCTGATGTCTTGCTAGTGCCATATACTTGAACATTTAAAATGATGATGTAAACAAACTTATTTTCCTTATAAGCTTCCTGCCTTGCTTTTTTTGTTACAGCAATGAAAAAAGCTGATTAATACATGTAGGATCCAACTGGTAGAGGTGCTAAGTGGCATGAGTAAGCAAAGTAGACAACTTCCCCTCCCTAGTGAAGGACATCAATTTGGGTAGGGATACATGCTATGAAGAATAATAAACCAAAGTGGTCATGGGGCGGGGGGTCTGAGGTGATTCTATCCATATCAGATGCTGAAGGAACTGGAAACATTGAGCTTAGAAACAAAAAGCAAGGTCTCTTAAAGGGTCATGTGCAGACCACCGAGACCGGCACCATCTGGAGGTTTTCAAAAAGATGCAGGCTTCCAAGATCTACTGGGAATGCTTCTGACACAATGGAAATCGCTAGGGTTGGCTTCAGGGATCTGTGTTTTAGTAAATATCTCTGGTGATTGAACTCAACTCTGTAATCATGGACTTAGGGAAACATGATGATCGACTCCCTCAAGTAGAGATGATTGGTTCAGTGATGCCCAGAGAATGGTACTGAGGAAGATGCTTAAAATCTAGATGGAGATTTCACCCAGAGTTCACAGGATGTGGTGGTGATCATGGGGTGGGGTGCCTTGGGGGTCAGGAGGTAGATGCTTACACCCTGGAACTGTTCACTAGAAGCTAACTGACAAAGTTGAGGATCTGCTGTGATTCTTTAATATAGTTCCTCATGTTGTGGTGACCTCCAACCATAAAATTATTTTTGTTGCTACTTCATAACTTCAATTTCGCTACTGTTATGAATTGTAATGTGAATATCTAGTATGCAGGGTGGTCTTAGGTAATCCTTGTGAAAGGGTTATTTCATTCACAAAGGGTTGCAGCTCACAGGTTGTAGAGAATGGACTTTTGAGAGGTCTTCTAACAAAGATGGTATGATGACTTCTCCCTTGGCCTAAAGAATTGTTCATATATCTTTTTAAAAATTATATTTTCCATTGACCAAATACTGTTACTGTCAAAAACCCAGGGCTATTGTTGAAATATTTGGATGTGTGAAGATTTCCTTATAAACTATGTTTGAAGCTCTTAGTAGCTCAGCCACATTCTCAGTCATAGGGCATTCCTAAGGGCTACCTAGGGGGTACCTCTCAGCACCTAGAAACTTGTTAAAATGCAAATGTGCCCCCTCTTCTCGCTAAAACACACACTCCTACTGAATGAATCAGAAACTCTGAAAGCAGGACTCAGGAATCTGTATTTTCTTTGTTTTTTGGTTTTTGTTTGCTTGTTTGTTTTGAGATGGGATTTCTTTGTGGCCCTGGCTGTCCTAGAACTAGCTCTGTAGACCAAGCTGGCCTCAAACTCATAGTAATACACCTGCTTCTGCCTCTATAAGTCATGTGCTACCACGCCTGGCCTTAGGAATCTGTATTTTCAAAGAGCTCTCCAAGGGACCCTGTTTGGTAAGAAAGTTGGAGAATTTTTGAAAGGAACAGAATTCTAAAACAAAGTGACTCCTCACACCCCACTCCCAGTGGCAATGTCTTTAAAGGAAGAGAGGGGATTCCACAAATCTCTTTGTTTAACCCAAAGAAATTATGAGGGTTTCTAATCACCACTTTCCTTCTGCGAAAGTCAGTCACGCAGAAATCACCTTGTGGAAATCTTCCCAACAGTTGGTTGAGCATTGCTGGCTAACAGGAATAATTTCAGTATCTACAGTAGAGAAATGGCTAAATAAGAAGCAGAGAACTCTATGGGAAGTGGGGCGGAATGTATGAAAGCTATGAATGATGTGCATCCACGGTTAGAGTGAGACACTAAACAGAAAGGTAGGCTGCTGAAACTACCAACAGCAGCGCCATTAGAAGGAGGCAGTGGTGGGCTGGAGGGACGGCTCAGCAGTTAACAGCACCAACTGCTCTTCCAGAAGTCCTGAGTTCAAATCCCAGCAACCACACGGTGGCTCACAACCATCTGTAATAGGATCCGACGCTCTCTTCTGATGTGTGCTCTCTTCTGATGTGTCTGAAGACAGAAGGAAGCAGTGGATAAGCGGATGCTGGGAAATGAAATCAGGCATGTGGAATAAGAAATTCAGTTTTATATGTAAAATACTCAATACATTTAGAGTAAATGAGCCACACATTTTTGTAGTTAAAAGTAAATTAAAACATTAGGTAAAGATTGTTATTTGGTTTAATCCTGTAATAGACCCATCCTAAGTCAAAAGATTATAAGTCTGCAAATTGCATCAAAATCATTTACCTTCGAGTAGCAGCGTTCTGATCATGAGCAAGGAGGCGTATTCCCTTGCCTGCTTCCAGTAGTCACTTATGGATTCTCTGTCTCTATCCATGACCATCCAGACAGTCTCATCAGAGACCCCAAAACACTGGATAATTATCTGAATGATCCAATCCACTTAGATAATTTTCTTTCATGTAGATAACAGAGATAGCACAGCAATTTTGGCTTGGATAATTTGATAATTACCCCCAATTGCCCACTTCCCTTTGTGTGTCTAAAATTCCAGATTTCGTTTATTAAGTTCTTATATTTATCATAAGCCACATATTTTTCCCCTTTGTGTTTAGCCATCAATAAAGAAAGTGAGCAGCTGGCCACCATCTGCTACCAAACAAGAAAAATGATTATATCTATTGCATCCTTAGAAATGCTTCTAAATGTGGGCCTCAGGATAAGAAGTTGCACTGAAGGCCTGAGATTATATATTTCTCTGATGTTCTATAACTTATTGCACGTCTCAGTTCCTTTTCCTGTTGCTGATATAAATATTCTGGCAAAATCAACAAAAGGGATAAAGGGTTTATTTTAGCTCACAAGTTCCAGGTTAGGGTCCATCACTGCTCTGATGTCAAAGCGACAGGAACTTGAGAGCCAGTCAGTTAAGACCCACTTTCTCCATTTTTATTTGGTCCTGATACCCTTTCCAGGCAAACAATGTTGCCCACAGTGGGCAGGTCTTCCCATGTTCATTAAAATAATTAAGAAAAATCCTTCACAGACACTCCCCAAGGCCCATCTAGTATGTCAAGCCAAGGGTTGACATTAACTATTACAAGATAGCACTTGGCTAATGTGGGACTGTGAAAGGCAGTCTATGTTCTGGTTGAGCAAGGCTTAACCTCTGGAGACCCAGTAGATATTCTACATGGGATGGACCCATTGGTCATGCTCCCAGACACTAGGCTCCTGACACGAGCCCTGAGCTCTCCATAATTTTGTGGGCATCAGTCATGTAGGGCAATGCCACAAGCCCCTGGTATTCCATCTGGACTCCACCTCCACAGTCACCTGGCAACAGCCAGGTGTGTTTCTCCCCACCGTTACCTGGCCACTATAAAAGGGGGTGCTTGCCCCCTCCTCTCCCTCTTGGCTCTCTTCTCTTTCTCTTTTTCCTCTCTTTTGCCCCCTTGCTCCCCCTCTCTCCTCCTTCTCTCCCCCCTCTCTCCACGTGGCCATGGCCAGCCTCTACTTCTCTACCTTCTCTCTACTCTACAATGGACTAAAACCATGGACTGCGTCCTTTCATCTGGACCCGCTGGGCTGGAACAACGGGACATGTCTTCTGCCCAAGAGCCGCCTCTAATCTCCCGCTTAGGCCTCCCAGCGTTCCCAGCCACCAACTCAAGTCATCTGACAAAGAAGCCAAGAACACTCTCGTCCCCCCTGCCCCCCGGGACCCAGCGGGTGCTCTCCCCTGCCCCTTTCCCTTCAGCCCAGGCCAGAGCCCAGCCCTGAGGGCCCACACTCAGCTCTTTCACGATATCCAGCTATGTCTACAGTATCCAAGACGGCAAGCCTGTCACCCATTGAGCTCCACCCTGCCAGCTCCCCGGGCGACCCCAAGGACTGCCCTTTCCCACCCCCAGAGTGGGGTTGTGCCACTTCTCAAAGCCTGACGCCCACCTGGCAGTTTTGTGGGGATGCGTGCAGTCCAAACGACCTGCGTCCGCCTTGTCCAGCAGCTCTGGCGCGGGACCCGGAACTCCATCTATTTAACCCACAGGCTAACACTGGGTATGTGTTAATGCTTTTTTATTCCATTGCTGATACTTTATAAGTTTAAATGAAGAAAACCACAGTGACACCAAGAATCAGAAATAATTCATGCTCGTTCATACACTAATTTGTAACAAAAATGCAAACATTGCCTGGGCATGGTGGAATATGTGTGCAATCCCAGCACTTGGGAAGTAGGGGCAAGAATCTAGTTACATTCTGCCTCTGTCCTGAGAACTTGGATATGGCTGAATTAGAAAGTAATTGATTAATTTGAATGGCAGAGAATCCCAAGGCAAGAGTGTTGGTATTCTATCTGGACTCTATCCCTACAGTTACCTAGCAACCGCCAGGTATGCTCCTCCCCACAGTTACCTGGCAACAGCCAGGTATGATCCTCCCCGCAGTTACCTAGCAACCGCCAGGTATGCTCCTCCCCACAGTTACCTGGCAACAGCCAGGTAGGCCTAGCCCATTATAAGAGGGCTGCTTGCCCCTCCTCTCTCTCTCTTACTGCTCCCCCCTTCTCCCCATTCCCTTCCCCCCTCTCTCCATGTGGTCATGGCCGGCCTCTATATCTCTACAATCTGCCTTTCTCTGCCTCTGCTACCCTCTTAACCCCCCTCCCATGCCCTGAATAAACTCTATTCTATACTATACTGTCATGTGGCTAGTCCCTCAGGGGGGGAAGGGATGCCTTGGCATGGGCCCGCTGAGGCACTCCCTTCCCCCACACCTCACTATACCCCATAGAACATATTCTTATACCCCTTTATCTTTTATTTTTATAATCATAACAAAGAGGATCAGAATTTCAAACTTAGATGCAAAGGAAGCTCTCAAGGAGAGCAGGTGGGTATAAAAAAAAAAAAGTAGAAATAACAGAAGGATCGCTGGAGCCCATGTCTAGCTTCTAAGTGCCCGAGGGGCTCAGACCCTTGATGAATATAAAAATCCGGTAACTATCCCACTAATCCACAGATATCCTTGTGCTTCTTCCCACTTGCACATTTGCTATGACATCATCCGGAAATTCAACGTGCTTATATCTCTTTAATTAATTTTATTTTAATCACAAAGGGAAGGTATAGAAAAGGAAAAGAGAAATATCAAAGCACTCGACGGGATGCTTGAAAAAGAAAAATCTCAACGTATTGCTCCCATTAGTGAGATCTCGAGTTATCTAGAGATCACAGTCCAGCAAACCACCTCAGAATGGAGAATGCAGGGGCTGGCGAGGTGACTCAGCAGGTAACAGTAGTGGCCGCCATGCTTGACAATCTGAGTTTGTTTCCTAGAACTCACATGGTGGAAGGAGAAAACTGAAATAAGTAAATAAATAAATAAACGCAACTGAGGAAAATAAAAAGAAAAGAGGGAAAAAGAAAGAGCAAGACAAGAGATTTTCTTCAGTTGGACAGCTTCAAAACTGGGATGTCCTGGGTCAAGAAAGAGCAATAACCTTTAAAGAGAAACTTGGGTGTGCAGTAGAAAAAGACTCACACTGAATTGTCTTCTTTAAAAATTTTTCTTCCTAATTTTATTCATTTATATTTTTAATTGGGTGCTTGTCTTAGTTACCTTTCTGTCCTATGATAAAACACTATGCTCAAAGCAACTGAAGAAAGAAAGAGTTTACTTGGCTTTATAGTTCCAGAAGAGTGTGTCGTGGTAGGAGGCATGGCAGCAAGCAGCAGCCATGGACAGGAGCAGACAGCTGAGGGTTCATAGCCTTTCCTGCAAGCGCAAAGCAGATAAAACAAGCTGACATAGGGTGGGGCTTAAAGCTTTCAAATTTCACCCCAGTGGCAAACTTCCTTGAGCAAGGTACCTCCTAAACCTTCTAAACCAGGGCAATCAACTGGGCCCCCCCGCATGTGATGGGTTGGTCTAATGCTGCTTGTATTCTAATGCTAAATACTGGCTCTCAAGATCTGGTTGCCCCAGATGAGCAGATCCTCACGTACACCAAATGATGCTATGTAAATCTTCCTCCCCAATTTAATTGGTCAATTAAAGGCTAGAGCCTATGATTGGGCAATAGAGGGAGAAACGTGGGGCTTGAAGATTGAGTGAGGAGAGTAGAGGGAGGTAGAGAGGAGGAAAGAGGGAAGGACATGGGTGGGGGTGGGGTTGGGGGTAGGGGTGAAGAAGGTCACCATTAGAGGAGATAGAGCAGGAAAAACATTAGAAACAACCAATTTATAACTATAGAGTCCAGCTCTCCACCCTCTCTGCAGCTCACAGAAACTGTCTGAGATACCCAAGAAGTGTGGCAGGAGGAGGAGGATCTAAAAGTGAGGGTATCTTTAAACTTAATGAAGAGGGGCCTACAGAGAGGGCTCAGTGGTTCAGAGCATTGGTTGCTCTTCTAAAGGACCTGAATTTGATTCCCAGCACCCATAAGTTGGCTCCAACAGTTCCTGGGAATCTGATGCCCTCTTCTGGCCTCCATGGGCACCAGACATGCATATAGTACACAGACGTATGTGCGGGCATAATACCCATGAACATTAAATTGAATTAAAAAAAATAAGGAAGTTATGAAGAAGTAGCCTTAGTCCCAGATTTCCCTCCCCAACACTCGAGGAAGATTTTTTTTTATGATAGATTTTGGATTTAATCATTCAAAACTGAGTGGTATGTGAAGAATAATTGAATGCTTGCACACCCAGAACGTGAGAATCCCTGTTCTCTTCCTGCACTGGACTCCAGAACCCTGAAAGGTGACCTGGGGAGAAGACCAGATAACTGGAATCTTACTAGGGGCAATGTCACCTTGTTTATTGAATAACTAGTAAGGAATCGATACTCATTTGGGTCACAGGCCATAAAATGCCATGTTTAAGCTGCTATAGAAAGGGTTAGAATCCGGGATGAGCTAGAGAGTTGTACTTCTGCTGACAGTCAAATTTGAGTGAGCTAGGACCCCACTGAGGACACAACACTCACTGCCACAAGGAGCGAGGAACTTCTTTTATTGCTCTTAAGAGGGAAAACGCAGCAGGTGAAACCAGAGCTCAGAGGCAGCTGGCCAACAGCTCAGTGAATATTTGTGTAGGGAGAAAGAAAATCCAGGCCTGAAGAAGCAAAAAGAGCTTTTTGTCAGGAGAATCATAAATAGCGGCTATGATTTTGCAATAAGAAAAGAATAAAGTAAACAATGCACAGACTGCAAATAGTGAGGAGATGCCCAAGGAAGGAAAGTGACATTTCTCTGTGGATCCCCATGCATCAGATATATCATCAAATATACTGACGTGACTGACGATGCATGTCAACTGGCAGAAGAAGCTGAGCCAGAATTGATGGGAAGTGGGATTGGAAACACCTTTTGGTAATCTTCTTCAGAGTATAAGAAATTGTATAAAAAACCAAAACAAGCCAGCAGACAGATAACAGCGAAATGTTTAAATTAAAACAATCTTTTATTCTTATAATTCTTTTTTTTTAAGATTTATTTATTTTTTGTTATGTGTGTGAGTACATTGTTGCTGTCTTCTTCATCAGAAGAGGGCATCTGATCCCATTACAGATGGTTGTGAGCCATCATGTGGTTGCTGGGAATTGAACTCAGGACTTCTGGAAGAGTAGTCAGTGCTCTTAACTGCTGAGCCATCTCTCCGGAACCAGTATATAATTCATTTTCCAAGTTAACATCCAGTGTTGTCAACAAAAAGTTTGTCCTTGAAAATTCTTTTAAAGGGCCCAAGAGGTAAATAGATGAGGGTGATCTTCCTGTGTGGTTAGGGAGATTCAGGGGTACAGGACTGTCAAAATAAAGGGTGATACACACTTGGTCTTTTAGCCTACGGTTCCCCTGTCTTTCCCTTAATGGAGTCCCTTACACCATGATTCAAGAGGGGTTGACCTCATCCAGCCACTTGACTCAAAGCCCATCCTTATTTTAGAGATTGGTCCAAGGATATACATATGATCCACACTGCTACAGTTCGTTTACGGTGTAAGGATTAATTCTCAGAGACATATCCAATCAAAGGGAGAGTCCAGTGGCTCGGTGTGACTGCTTGATGCCCTGCACCCAGACGCTATGCTGGATTTTATAAACCGCTATATTATTCTCTTTTAATTTTGCCTCAGCTCCGTTGGAGTTTAGGCCACTTATGATTGAGAAATTCATGACTCACGTGTCAGATGAGCAAGCAGCCTTCCTGTAAGCATAGCTTTCCAGAAGACGTGTTCACACTCGGAAACGAAGCTCCAAGCCCCAACAGACAGGGATGTACAGAGAAACCTTGTCTCAAACCAAACCCAAACCCCAAACGTCTCTCTGTCACAGATAGGAGGAAGGCAAATTAATGTATCACTCTTCCTATGGGACTTCTAATAAATGACAATAATTTCCAAACTTGGCCAGAGCCCTTTTAAAAAACCAATGTATTTAGGAGGTTTTATTTTATTTTGTTTTTGTTTTTTGAGCTCTTATTGATAAAGAGCGAAGACAACCCGTGAGCACAGGCTCTGCCAGTCTTTGATGCACATTGCAATCTGACTGAGTTACAGCTCAACATCCAGGCTCCATGCATCCGTCTCCGACTTCTAAAGAGCAGGGGCCAGAGGCGCAGTCAGGAATGGTATAAGAGAGGTGAAGGCGAGGTGAGATTTTCAACCTTTACAAATATTTCTAAAGCAGCTAACCTGAGCTGCAGTACAGTACAGATAGTGGTGGCTGTGCTTCCCAGGCAGTTAGGGTTGAAAGGAGAGGCGGGTAATCCATGTAGCAGGCGCTATCAATAAAGCGCACCTGGGGGACTTCTAACCCAGCCCGGGGATGCTACACGGAGCACCACAGAGAAGATAATGCCGCTCAAAGTCCTAAAGCATCAGCTTGCCCAAGAGACCGAGGACTCGGCGAAGTGAACAAAGGCACCAAAGAATGGAACAGTTTGGTATTTTGAGGACTCCTGACTCCTTCAGTTTTGACTGGGGCTTGATCTGAGGTGAAGGATGAAAGAGGTATAAACCCCATCCTGGCACCTCAGAGGGTGAAATGGGCAAAAGTCCATTCAGGACGCTGTGGTAGAAGGATAGTGTGATGGTTTGTATATGCTGGGCCCAGGGAGTGGCACTATTTGGAGGTGTGCCCTTGTTGGAGTAGGTGTGGCCTTGTTAGAGTAGGTGTGTCATTGTGGATGTGGGCTTTAAGGCCCTACTCCTAGCCTCCTGGAAGTCAGTCTTCCACTAGCAGCCTTCAGATGAAGATGTAGAACTCTCAGCTCTGCTTGCCACACCATGTCTACCTGGATGCTGCCAGGCTCCCACCTTGATGATAATGGACTGAACCTCTGAACCTGTAAGCTAGCTACAATTAGATATTGTTTATGAGTTGCCTTGGTCATGATGTCTGTTCACAGCAGTAAAATCCAAACCAAGACAGACAGACAGGAGTTCAAAAAGGCCTGTGAAATGAAACCAAATTCAGGATCCCAGAGAAACCCTAACAGGTATGGTCCAGTCATACTCATTAAAATGTAGAGATAAATCAGGGGGAGAATGACAAGCCAATGACCACACCCAAAACAGTGACGTGAGACCCCCTACCTCACACACACACACACACACACACACACACACACACACACAATATTGCAAGGTGGGTCATAGCTATAAAACAAGAGAGCTCAAATTATATAACCATTAAGAAAAAGAAACAGGAGTAAATCTCTGTAACCTTGGATTATGTGGTTGTTTAACTAGGACACCAAGATACAAACAACAAAAGGAAACACAGGACTTTATCCAAATCAAAAATGATATGCCCCAGAGGAATCTATCAAGAAAGTGAAAAGACATTGGGTATAGAGGCAGATGCCTTTAATCCCACTGCTTGGACAGAGGCAGGTGAGATTTCTGTGAGTTTAAGACCAACACGGTTCATATAGCAAGTTCCAGGCCAGCCATGGCTACATAGTAAGACCTTGTCTCAAGAAGAAATAGGAGGATCAGGAGACAAAAGAAGGAGAGAAGAAATTAGAAAGAGGAGGAGGATAATTAAAAAAGAGAATGAAAGAAAATATTTGTTCATCACATATCTTACATCACACCGATGTTAATCACATATGTCTGAGGGCATGAATGAGAGGGAGGTATGGTAGAGAGCCTTGCGTTCAAAAACATTTGACCCGAGGCTTCCCCTTCCCAGGCTTTTTTTGCAGGATGTTGCACAATTCAGCCTTTGGGTTCCAGCAAAGCCTGGGAGAATCGGTGCCACTGGACCTAAAACTGAAAAATTTATCCAAATTGGTCTGAAAGCTCTATGTCTGATATTTTGGGGACCATGTTCTTGCCCCTCCCCTCCTTCACTGAAACACAACTTCAGCAGCTGAGCATCTCCACATACATGGATCCCAGTACTACTTAGCCCCGCCCCCCATATCTCCTCATCCACTCGAGGCTTTGGTGTTGATGGTGATGGCACCAGTGGTGGTGAGGGAGCATCCTGCTCGCTTTAAATTGCCTGATATGGCTGCTTAGCTGCACCCCATGGGCCGCCATCTTGACGATGGGATAAGTAAGGTGAACCGCCATGTTAATTAAGGGCAGCCACATGACTACTAGCCATCTTTGTTATGGGAAACTCATAGATGCACCACCATCTTAACTAAGGGGGGTAAGGGGGGGAGAAAGGCATTCAGTTCCTTGCTGATAGCCAAATCTAACTTCTTTGTCTTTTAAACTTTAGTTGCTTGGATAAACTGAGCCATACAGAAAACTACAATGGCCTATAATGGTGCCATATAGTAGGTTCAGCAAAGTTACCAGTCTCTCTATGAAACTCCATTTATGATTAAAAATTTTATTTTAATATTAAAAGATCTTCAATTCAAAAATTCATTGAGGTTTTTTTAAGGCTCAAAGTTAACAAGAATAGGCTTTATTTACCAACCTGTATATGTTTTCAAGGTTATTCTTACGAAGGGTAACTAAAAACAAGCAAGGTTTGTCTATTCAAATACTAGATAAATAGATAGATAGACAGACAACAGATAGATTGACCGACGGACGGTCGGACAGATGGACAGACAGACAGATAGTCCTCAGGCACCTCAGAGACCTGCTGATTATGGCATTTAAGAAGTTTAAACTTCCCATGGCAGACAGAGACTCCCAAATCCTTGCAGCAACTTCCCTAAGGTCTCCAAAAAGATATGGACACAACAAAGGACTTCCCCTGGACTATGGTATGCCAACCACTGAGCAAGCCTTCTCTAATGCCTTGCCTGCTGCCAGGACCCTGCCCAAACTGTGACAAACAGGACACTGGATATGCCTCAAGATTAGTCTTCCAAGTTCCTCCTCTACAGGAAGGCCTATCAGATTTTCTGGGCCAGACCTGTGTCCTCAGTGAAGCCATGTAGGTAACAGGAACTGGGACAACTGTCGAAGTAGTGGACTTCGGACTAGTCTCTGTCATTTTAATTAATATATAGGCTATTTAGATCATAATTGATCCTTCTCAGGTCTCTGAGGGGTTTGTGGGTTTGATTGGTAAAAGAAGTGTTTGAGAGTCTAGGAAGTTGTTTTAAGTTGGTAAATGGCAAGTTATGAAGGTTGGAGGATGTGAAAAACTTAAATGGTGATAAGAAGGTGATTTAAGGTATATAAAAGGAGTGAAAAAATGTTTCAGATTTCTTTACCTCACTGTACCACTATTGTATTGAGACTTTAAAGTTCAGAGCTTTAACATTTAACAGTGGTAATACTAATATATCTAAAATTTATCTCTTTTTGTAAACTTAAAAAAAATTCTTAGGAGCTTCAGGGAATCCACACAAATCTACTTCTCACAGGCCAAATTGCCTCCAGGTAAGGACTGTCAGTCAACAGTCTGCTTCCCTCCTCCCCTGACTATTTCCCTTTCCCTGGTCCTGAGACTCCCCTCCACCCACTCCAACTACCAAGACCATGGGCCCAAAAGTTTCCAATGTATACCCAAGGAAAAAAATTCCCTAAACTCTGCCCCTAACACACATATCTTTTCCACCATCCTGCCAAGTCCAGGTGTCTCCTGCATCCAGAAGAGCTCTGCAATGGCTACCCACAGATGCTCCCTGGATAGCCTCACAAGCTGCTTCAACTGGGTCTTCTTGTCTCTAGCCCCAGATAGTCCTGCAGCGCTCGGACAGAGCCTGCTGCTCTTCCTGAACCTGGTCAACATTCCAGCTTTTTGAACCTCCCCCCAATAACCATACCCCAAAGTCAGGATGTAGTCATTGATGATTACGTCACTCCTTATTCATTTGTTATCAACAAAAGGCTGGGATGTTGGAATTCCGACTCAGGACAAGTGGCTGAGGTGCACATTTTACATACCAAAGCCGACCTGGCCTCCAGGTTCTCCCAGGATCCTTCAGTCCCTACCTGTTACAGAGCACGCCTGAGGGGCTGGGCTTCCCCTCCCTCAGAAGCTTTTCCCTATTTAACACAGACATTTTGTTCTCCCCCCCACCCCCCCCACCCCCGCCTCTGCATTCTCTCTCTCTCCCTAAGTGCTCATGCTCTTTCTTTTTCTTCCCCCTCCCTTCTGTCTCCCTTCCCATGGCAACTTCCCTGGCCTCATTCCTTAGGACCAGTAAAGCCACCCGCCCAAGAGCAGCTTCCCAACAAACCTGCCTTTATGTGTTCTAATCTGGCTTGAATTGAGTCATTTCACCAGCGGAGAGTAACATCACAAATAACCAGTAATCCACATGGAGAGTTGCTTTGCATCACTGGACACTGTAGAAATGCAAGTCAAACTACTAGGGGAAACTACTGGTTAAAATGAAAAGATCAACAACAGTAAGTATTGTTGAAGACACAGGAAAACTTGATTCCTCAGAATATTGCTTATGGGAATGTGTCAGTCAATACAATTCTTTTAAAAGCTATTTAGTGTTGCTACTTTTTATGAATGAGTGTTTTGTTTGCATGTATGTTTGTGCACCACAGGCATGCCTGGTTGGAAGAGGGTGCCAGATCTGCTGGGACTGGAGTTACAGATGGTTCTGATCCAGTATTTAGGTGCTGGGAATTAACCTCAGCCCCATGGAAAAACAGAAAACAAGAGTTTCCTTGTGCATTGAATGAACAAGGTGTGTATGTTTGTGTGCAGGTCTCCTGCCCAGAGGATGTGACTGGAAGCAACCTTGTTGCCAGGCAGATGAGAACATCTTTTACTGTGTTTGGCTACCTGCTGAATATGTCTAAAAGGAGACTCGAACTCGGGTCTCTTTACTAAATTGCTCAATTTTTTAAACAAACTATTAGCCTTGGTACTTTTCCTTAGGCTTGCACACACTCAACACATGCAGGCCAATGTGTCCACCCAGGGCAGCCTTCTTAGGCAACCTGCTTCAGAGCTTACTGAACAGGAAATGTGAAGCTGCTCCTTGGTGTTCTGTGATGCCCTCAACTGCTTGACTTCCAGGAAGCCTTGGTACCCGCACAGCACTGCCACTCGGCCCCTCAGTGTCTACCCGAGAACAGATAAAGATGCCCAACTCACTTGACTCCATTGATGAGCTCCTCAAAGGCCCTTGACTGGAGGAGAAGATAAAGCTCTCCCAAGGCACTGTGCCAGAAAATTCAAAAAGGACACAGAGAGGAAACAGGCTTGGCTGAGTCTGCAAATTTGAGCGATGGGGGTGATTAAGGATGAAGGTCCCTATGCCAGAAGGACTCACCGGGAATCAGAAGAGACAGAACCTTTCATGTTTCAGACTTGAGTATCAGAAAACAGGAAGAGTTGGAGAGCAACATTAAGGAAACATTACCTTTTATTTACCTCTGTTTGATAAACCTCTCTCCTCTGCTCCCTGCCTTTGATTGCTTTGTCTGCCTATTTCCTGCTAAGAGTTGACAAAACAGCACTCCTGAGTGGGAAGATAAGAGAGCATATTTGCTGAATAACATCGGGGAGACTGCTAGCTCATCCATTTCCTTGTTTAGTTGTTAAAAGGTTCCAAACACCAATTAACTCTGACTTGGAAATCTTTGATCCGCTCAGATTTACTGACATTTTGAAACTCTCGTTCGCATCTGCCTAATGGTTTTCTGATCATGGACAAAGAGGTACCCGTCTGTTTAGCATTTGCCCCGTTTTCTTAAATGTTTTTATGTATTCAATATTTTGTACCTAGAAATAGTTACACTCGTGAGCTAAAGTTATCTTTGCTCCCCCGCCTTGTACAGTTCCAAATTTAAGATTGAAGGGAAAAAAAGCTTAAAGATACAGTTAAAATATTTTTTCTTTCTTGTTTTAAATTTAGAAGATCTATTGCAAGAATTTTTCCCCCTTAACTTTTTCATGGAACTTAGCAGAGTTTGGAGAATTCAATGAAGCAACCTATCAAATATGTAAATATATATATATATATTTGTACACTCACACATATATAATATATAGTATAATATATGTATGACACACATATATATTACATATACCATATATTTTTTTTCAAGGTCATTTTTCAATATATATTTTTTTTGCTTATATATATATCAGAATATATATACATATATTCTGATATATATCAGAATGGGAGTAAAGGAACGATAGAGGTGAGACAGATCCTACAAGCTTTTCTTACTTCACTCTGAGCATTCTTTCATAGGTCTGTTTCTTTCTCAAAGGTGCGTTTTGTTGTTATTGCAGTATTGTTAGTTATTTCTTCAGTAGAAGTCCTACCTGTGACTGTGTGGCACCTCAGGTTCCTTGAACCAACTGTGGACAGAAGAGCAAGCTAGCATCTGTAGATAAGGCAGCTTCTGGGTTCGGAACTCCCCAGTCCATTTTATCTTTCATAATAAACACACACACTGAATGCACTGAATTGGGGAGATTAAAAATGTAAAGGGTGAAGATGGCCTGCTGGGGTTCAAATCCAGGCTCTTCCATTTGTAACATGGGATCTTGGAAAAGTCACATTACTTCTGTATCCTAAGATCTTCACCTTTCGAGCAGAGAAGAGAAAGGCTGGCTTCCTGGATTGTCCTATAGGTAAATGAGACTGCACTTTAAGGATAGTACCTAAATGCCCTGTATCCTTCTAACACCTTAGGTTCTGGGAGAGTACCAGTTACCTCTGTAATAGTACACTGCACCAGACCCTAGCAGTGGAAAGGGTGCCAGGGCACATTCAAGTCCTCCAGAATATAGCTTACTTCTGTTACCACAGTGGAATATCCAGAAAATTTGTGACTTAAGAATTTATATTATAAAATATGTGTGAACGATGTGATCAGACATCAGTCTGGCCTATTGTTGAATTGTCTGCAGTAATATAAATGCAACATTTAAACAAGTAAACAACAGCTAGTATTAATAACAATTCCATGTTTAGAGGAATGTTCTGGGAGGGGTCTTGTGAGAAGAATCAGCCTTCCAGGGGACAGAGACAGACAAGGAGTACAACATGCACAGCTAAGGACACTGACCTCTTTACAAACTCTTCAAAGAGGATGCGATGGGAGTAGCCCTGCCTACGGATGCTGACAGTCTCCAGGATCCCTGTTGAGCGAAGCTGGGCCAAGACTCTGTCTTGGGAGAATTGCAGGGCTTTGCGGTCATCATTAGGCTTAATGCAACGAATGAAGTGGGGCTGTCCAACTACCATCTTGGAAAGCAGATCCATCAGAGAATACTAGCAAGGAGAGAACAAACACAAAGTGAGAAGCAAGGCACCACTCAAGGGAACCTGTCAAGGAAGAACACAGAATCAGTAACAGGAGATGATGGCAAGGAAAGGTCTCCCTCCAGCTGCTGTAAGATTGAAATCACTCTTTAACCACCTGGGTGCTAAAGTAGTATTTCTAGAGGCCAGAAACCCCTTTAAGAACATGTTCTAGGTTAGCCTGGAATGCCCTCTACTATCCAAAATGATAGTACCCAGCATGGGGACATGCTGTTTTATTCACCTGAGAATCACCAGAAAGTCACAGCAAATCATACTGATAACATTGATAGTAAGGATGAGGGAGGGAGAGGAAGAAAAGGACAGGAAGAGGAGGAGGAAGAGGAAGAGGAAGAAGAGGAGGAGGAAGAAGAAGAGGAAGAAGAGGAAGAGGAGGAAGAAGAGGAGGAGGAAGAAGAAGAGGAAGAGAAGGAAGAGGAAGAAGAGGAGGATAAGGAGGAGAGAATGAGGAGGAGCAAGAGGAATAGGAAATGATTATTAGAGGGAAGGACTATGATAGTCAACTATTACACACCTTACAGAGAAGAAGAAACACATGAACAAGAAGGGTGCTTGTGGGACAGGGATATGTCCCTCAGGGTTGTACATTGTTAGAGCTCTCAGAGACAATTACAAGCCACGCAGAAAACGAGTTCCAATCTTTTGAAAAATCACTCCTCTTAATGATCAGAAGTAGCCTTACCTAGCAGACCAAGGTATCTTGTTTTTCTGCTGTAGCATTTGGAGACCAGTATTTTGAAGATAGCAGACTGGTTGGCATGGTCATATTTCTGAAATCTATAAGCTAGAGACTTATCCTCTGATAGGGACATTGAGAATCTTGAGGATGACATCACAGTCAAAGAGCCTTCAAGTCTCAAGGGGAACCCCCCCACACACACACACACACCAACAGATACTAGGAAGATAAGAACACGGTTGGTAAACAGGACCGTATTAGGTGGAGGAAGATAAGGAAGAAAGGGAAATCACAAATATCCAAGAGAAATTAAGCAGGCGCCGAAAGCTTCTTGCTGGAGGGGCTGTCATAGGAATCACAGCATTCATGAACTTCAAGGTGTGAGGCTCCCACCGCTCACACTGAGAGCTCAGTTCGACTCACCTATGAAACACCGCCATCTTTGTTGGACCCTGATAGCTTTCCATTAAAGAACCTTCCTCCATCTATGGTGCTGATTCCCGAGTCCTATTCTTCAGCTTGCCCTGCCCTCCAGCTCCCGTAACCCAAACCATCCTGTGGAACACTTTCCTATGCCAACTCTGTCTTACCTTCTCATTCTCTGTCCATGAGATCAACTTCTGCTTTCTCCTAACAACAGCATCTCTACCATGAAGCTACCTGAACCATCTCTCCCAGTGCACATCATCTCTAAGGGGTCTCCAAATGCTGTTTCATAGTGATCACTGCAAAGTGTACTTAATAAACACTTCTACGTGTGTTGTTCTTACACAGTAGGAGCATTTCTCTAGATAGATGATTAGAAACTGGGGTGGCAGAAATGAGAACAATAGGGTTCAGGTAAATGGGTCAGTAATATTTATGAATATAAAGCCGATGCTTTTCTCAGTGTCCAAACTTGAAAGAGTGCTATCTAAATGTTATTAACTGCTGTTCTTTGGTGAGGGAAGTGTTTCTCATCACTTTTAAACCAAGAAGCTGTTCAAAGACTCCCAGCACAACAAAATGGACTGTGTGTAGTATTCTTAATTTTCAGCCTCCTCATAATCTTTTATTCCTATTTTCTGAAAAAAGGTCTCACTGTGGAGGTCTGGCAGGCCTGGAACTTGGTATGAAGACTTGGTTGCCCACCTCTTTCTTAACTGGCATTTGTGTTTGGCCCTGGTTCCGTGGACTCTGTCATTGTCTGGATCTCATAGGGTGCAGTGGCTTGAATAAAACTGTCTCCCATGACTCATATATTTGAATGCTTGGTCATTAGGGAGTAGCACTACTTGACAGGCATTAGGAGGTGTGGCCTTTTGGAGTAGGTGTGGTCTTGGAGGAAATGTGTCACAGGGGGGTGGGCTTTGGGATTTTAAATGCTCAAGCCAGACCTAGTATCTTTCTCTTCTTGCTCCCTGCTGTTTCAGATATAGAACTTATAGCTACTTTTCCAGCACCATGTCTGCCTGCTTGCTGCCATGTTTTCTGCATTGGTAAAAATGGGCTAAACCTCTAAAGCTGTAAGCCAGCTCCAGTCAAATGTTTTCCTCTATACGAGTTGCTATGGTCATGGTGTCTCTTCACATCAATAGAACATTGAGTAAGACATATGAGAAGGTTGGGCTAGTCCAACCCTTCATCAGAGCACAGAAAAAGCAGTCTCCATACCCGGAAGTAAGAAGCCATGGTTTGTCTCTTCATGTTGGTGGTTTCTTCTGGATGTCGAATCACTTCAAGGGTGTCTACCTGGAGACAGAGGAAAAGGGAAGTGGTTTGAGAGTATGGACAGTTCATTCATTTTTCAAAACCTGAAGGTCTGTTTAGTCAATAACCTCAGGGAATGAAGTGTTTAGGACATAACTGGATATAATGTGAGTAGAATTCCAAAAGATATTTAGAAAAAAGAGGAGGTAAGGGAGGAGGAGGAGGATGAGAGGAAGAAGAGGAGGAAGAGGAAGAGGTGGAGGAGAGATGTACCTTCAAGGAAACTGGACAAAGGCCTGTGAGGCTCTTCCATTTTAAAGATATTTGTCATTGTGATAAAAGACTAGAAGGAAGCTACTTTGGGACTGAAGGGTTTATTTTGACTCCTGGTTTTGATGACTCTAAGTCCTCAAAAACTTTAGGTAGTTGGGCATAGTGATGCACATTCATAAACAAAACACTCAGGATTATGAGGCAGGAGGATGGTGAGTTTGAGGCTAGCCTGTGTTATCTAGGAAGACAGAGCCTTAAGACAATGAAAGGTCTAAAAGAGCTTCCTGTACAACTGGTAGGTGTGAGCTGAGTGGAGAAGCACTAGCTCCGTAGCTTTCCCTTTCATGGGCTGTACCTCGGAAGGGAGTGCTTCACCCACAGGCTGTGCAGTGATGTTCCTGCTTGGCCAATGGAATTTTCTTCTATGTAAAAAAAAGGGGGGGGGTATAGAGCTAAATAAAGAATTCTCAACTGATGAATACCAAAGGCTGAGAAGCACCTAAAGAAATGTTTAACATCCTTAGTCATCAAGGAAATGCAAATCAAAACAACCCGGAGATTCCATCTGAGATGTGACACCAGTCAGAATGGCTAAGATCAAAAACTCAGGTGACAGCAGATACTGGCGAGGATGTGGAGAAAGAGGAACACTCCTCCACTGTTGGTGGGATTGCAAGTGGGGTACAACCACTCTGGAAATCAGTTTGGTGGTTCCTCAGAAAATTGGACATAGCTGAGGACCCAGATATACCACTCCTGGGCATATACCTAGATGATGCTCCAGCATGTAATAAGGATACATGCTCCACTATGTTCATAGCCTTATTTATAATAGCCAGAAGCTGGAAAGAACCCAGATGTCCCTCAACAGAGGAATAGATTCAGAAAATGTGGTACATTTACACAACGGAATAGTACTCAGATATTAAAAACCAATGAATTTAAGAAATTCTTAGGCAAATAGATGGAACTAGAAAGTATCATCCCGAGTGAGGTAACCCAATCACAAAAGAACACACACGGTATGCATTCACTAATAGGTGGATATTAGCCCAGAAGCTCTGAATACCCAAGATATAATTCACAGACCACATGAAGTTCAAGAAGAAGGAAGACCAAAGTGTGGATACTTTGGTCCTTCTTAGAAGGGGGAACAAAATGCCCATGGGAGGAGATACAAAGTATGGAGCAGAGACTGAAGGAAAGGCTATCCAGAGACTGTCCTACCTGAGGATCCATCTCATACACAGTTACCAAACCCAGACACTATTGCGGATGCCAACAAGTGCTTGCTGACAGGAGCCTGATATAGCTGTCTCCTGAGAGGCTCTGCCAGTGCCTGACAAATACAGAGGGGGATGCTCTCAGCCAACCAATGGACTGAGCACAGGGTCCCCAATGGAGGAGCTAGAGAAAGAACCCAAGGAGCTGAAGGGGTTTGCAGCCCCATAGGAGGAACAACAATATGAACCAACCAGTCAGTACCCCCAGAGCTCCCAGGGACTAAACCACCAACCAAAGAGTACACATGGAGGGACCCATGGCTCCATCTGCATATGTAGCAGAGGATGGCCTTGTAGAACACCAATGGGAGGAGAGGCCCTTGGTCCTGTGAAGGCTTGGTGCCCAGAATAGGGAAATGCTAGGACGGGGAAGCAGGAGTGGGTGGGTTAGTGAGCAGGGGGGGCAGTGATAGGATGGGGGTTTTCAGAGGGGAAACCAGGAAAGGGGATAACATTTGAAATGCAAATAAAGAAAATATCTAATAAAAATAAAGCAAAGGAGAAATATGTTTTGAAGGAAGATTGCTCTTATACACATGAGAGAAAAGGAAAAGAACACCACTGGCCTCCCCAACCCCACACTGCAGGCAAAGAGAGACCGCCCTCATTGACAGAAGGTTCTCCACTACAGATTTCCCCTCTCCAGTGAAGATAGGGCTCAGGCCTGGTAAGAGTTGGGGCAAGCTAATCCGATCTGAAGGGAAGACCCTGGCTAGGGTCAACCTTTGACTCAATGGTAAATTTGAAAATTGGACAGTTTAGTGACGCTGATAACAGACAATTTCTATCCACTGGTTTGAGATGGAGGCAGTACTGTGTTGCTGCTGAGGCTGCTCCTGTAGTCAGACATAGGAATTAGGATCCCTACAGAAAGCACTGGACTGGGACTGAAAATGGCCTGTCCCAGGAGCCCCCAGAGCTACCAGATGAAAAACTCATCTCCCAGTTCAAGTAGCTGTGATACACAACTTCATTTGATTGTGTATTTTCTGCCTCTTGTTTTTTCCTTTCTAGAAAATGTCTCTTTTCTACTACTACAGGTAAGGTACATTTTTCTATCATCATCTACCTATTTATTATCTATCATCTCTCTGCTATTATCTATTTATCTATCATCTATCTATTTATCTGTCAATCTATCATCTATCTACCTATTATCTATCATCAATCTAATGTCTATCTCTTTATTAATCTATATCTATTAATCTTTATCAGTCACCTACCATCTGTCGATCTATCATCTTTCTACCTATCAATCATCAATCTATCTATCTATCATTTATCATCTATTTGTCATCATCATCATCATCATCATCTATCTATCTAGGATGTGTTTTCTCTTGGCATGAGTGACTTTTTGGACCTAACATTAAGCTTTATGCCTAGGTTTTCTGGTAACAGTTCAGAATGCATGGGCTTAAGCAATCCAATCTTCTCACTCAGCCTCCTGACCAATAGGGTGTACCTACCATCAGATGAAACACTGCTTAAAGAAATAAAACGTACTATTTTGAAGTTCACTAAGACCAATCAACTACAGTAAAATGGAAAATTACAGAGTAAAACACCGATTCATATTCAAAAGCTCTAAGGTTGCTGTGGACAGGAAGGGCGGGGGAGGTTCCAAGTGAATATAAACCACCCAACATCTGTATTTCCACAAAATTGCAGAGTGAACATCTATTCTTCATTACCCACACCATAAGAATGCTAGCACCTGTCTGTCGTCCATTGCCTACGTGCTTAGTGCTAAATTTTACAGAAAAAACAAAAGGTTCCCTACTGGGATCATTTCCACTTTAAGAACTTCAATAACGTAAGTGAGCGGGAGCCGATCGCGCTCTCTTTCTGCTGTGATTCCCTGTGTGTGGTGCTCAGAGTCCTCATGCGTAACTTAACTCATTGGATCACAGACTCTTGTCCCCTACTACTGAGCAGGCTTCCATATTCACATAGACTCCAAGCACAGAATCTTAGATGGTTGTCAAAACTCAAAGCAAATACCAAGTATATTGTACATGAGAACACTTTCCTCACACTGTCACAGCATTCTTAAAATGACACTCTGATACAAGAACAGCTTTTATTCCACTATGAAAATGAAAAAGTTAACGCTCACAGACGTTTAGGTACGCAGTGCAGTCGTGCAGCCAGTGTATGTGGTGCCTAAGGCTGAAACCTGCTCCAATCTCTAAGCTTTACCTCCTGTCAGTCTGCACTACTCTCTGTGTGCTTTCCTATAACTTACAAAATGGAGGAAGTCTGAAAGTATGGCACGATCACAAAGATTTGCCTCGTCTGTCAACCGAATTTACTCAGCCATAAAGATACGGACTCTAAACAAACCCACAAACCAGCCAGAGTTCAGCAGTAAAGGAAAAGCTGAAGAATTTTTCTCCTTGTCTGAGTAAGTGCCCACCATCTGCATCCTAAAACCTCAGAAGTGTCTCTAATCATCTTCCTGATAAGGCTCTTTGTCAAGAACTTTTCCTATCAGGTGATAGATATACCCAGCCCTTAAGAAGAAAAGGCCCTGTAGCAGCCACCCTGCCCCTCCCAGAAGGCTCCCTGGCCTGCCTCTTCAATAGCCTATGAGAACCAGTGCAGCCAGGGTACAGGACGCACCCTCCCCACCCCTGCCCCATCTGTGCAAACAGCAGAAGCAGGAAGGCCTCTCCAGACTTGTTTTTCTTCTCTGAAGCATTTCACAAAGCCCGGGCAGGTCACTCTCTCTGACCTCCCTACCCCCTTGAAGGCATGCAGGTGTCTTAGCTTATATCACAAGGAAGGATGCTGCACAGGCGACCAAGAAGGATCTGAACTAACAAGGCGTGCTACGTTTTGTCCTCTTAGTATCTCTGCCTGGCTGATTAGACACAGTTTCTCTGTGCTGCCCGGGTTCCTCATTTCCCACGTCCCAAGTCTGTCTTTTGAAATGGAGCTCTAAACCAGAAACTTTGTGATAGATGATAAACACATAGTAATCTTTTTATATCCTACAAAGTCTAGTTTCATTGAGGGTCTTGTGCCCTCTTAGATGCAACAGAACCCAAATGATAACTTTTCTGTTTTTGCTTTGTTTTTTAAGGAAGTTTCACTAGCCCAGGCTAGTCTTGAATGCAGGCTGGCCCTGTGTCTGTGGCTTTGGGGCTGGGATGACAGGTATGAGTCCCGTGTGTTGTTTGTTTATTTACTGCTGTTGTCTTTCATGTTTTTGAATTCTTTAATCAGAACTTTCAGCTCGTCTGCTTTTAAAGAACAAACAAATTCCAGACTTGTGTACTTATCGCGTGTATGCTTTAAATGTAGACCACAGTCTGGACCACACACTTCTCCGGTCTGAACAATGCTGTATGGAGCAAGGAGGGAGATAGCACCAGGCTGAATTGTAAGTTTGAAGGGTAGGGCACAGGTCTCAGCAGGACTCCAAACTCAGAAATCAAGTGTAAGTAAGAAAGTAGATCTGGGAATCTTTTTGTGTCATGATCTCATTTAGAATTTTGTGAAAGGGTATAACTACAAAAAAAAAAAAAAAGAAAGAAAGAAAAGAAAAGAAAAAAATAGAGAACCACCTCCCCCCCACCCCCACTCCTGAAGCCATCACAATGTGTAGATTCTAGGTTGTTAATTTGCCTGCCTGCTAAAATTTATCTGTAGCCACAATGTCAACCACCAATGCTTTTTCCTGGTCATTCACAGAATGTACATAGTAGGAAAACATAGGAGTCAGCTGGTGCCCAACTTTCCGTTAGAGCCAGAGTCGCAGTCAGCCCTCTGGGTCAGCTCTTACCACACACACACACACACACACACACACACACACACACACACACACGTCTGCTCTCAAGGTCTATTGAAATGCGTCTGGTTTTGCATTTATATGTGCATTGTTGGTAACTTCGGTTTTGGGGGCCCCCAAGTGTAATGGAGAAGTACCGTATAGAGTTTCTAAACACAAGAAGAGGGTGATGATCCTCAGGCAGATGAGTGCTGACAGGCTTCCCTCAGGAACTTCAGTGAAGTTGTCTGTGATTTTAATGGCACAGATGCTGTGAGTGAAATAGGATTTTTTTTTTGTAAGAACACTGAACAGGATCGACTGTAAGGTGTGTGTGTCTGTGTGTGTGTGTGTGTGTGTGTGTGTCTGCATGTGTGTGTGAGCTTGTATGTGCTTGTGAGTGTGTCTATGAATGTATGTGTGTGCATGTGTGTATAACTAGGTGTCTTTAAAAAAAAAAATCACATAAACAGAGGGTTAGGTTGACTCTGACCAGACTCTTGCTGGAACTTAACCCTGTGTTTCCCTCTAGGGACAGTGGTTCAGCATTGCTGTTTGCAGTAATATTACAGATCATAATTTTTGCAAATAATGAGAATCAACCACATTTACTACAAACCGCGTTCTCATGTAAGACCAAGAAGTTCTTAGGAGTACTGACACTCCTACACACATGTCTCCCACGGGCCCGTATAGCCATGGTAAACAGTCCTGATGTCTTGCCACAAAGAAACAACATTAGGGAATTCAAATAGGTCATATTAGCAACATGGGAATAAAAGTTATTGTTAGATAAAATCTTTAGAGCTCTACTACGTGCAAGTAAATTTTTTATTCTTAAGAAAGTATAATTATGTGCATTTGTATCAAAATTCTGGAGTAATATTTAATGGAATTATATGTTCTCAAATTAGTTAATTTTTTAATTAAGGAAGTCAATATGTCGTATAAATAAAATGTAAGAACATTAAGAGTTGTGAACTACTTATTACTCCAACACCTTTAAGACAATTGGTTTTCAGGTTAGGACATGGTTGTTTTTTGTTTTGTTTTTTTCTCCTTAGGAGATATACTGGAAGAGATGCCTGAAGTTGTTACACCTTTTCCTATGCACACATTTGTATGATAAAGTTTAACTTGTAAATAAGGCACAGTATGATCAATTCTAAATTGAGCCATATTAACGGAAACTTGTTTCCCTCCCCCCAAATCAAAATTGCCAGTATCTTATGTTTGAGAGACAACATTAGATTTGAGAATAAAAGCACTGTGATATCACAGGTAACCCGATGACTGAGGTGGCCACTAAAGGACTAGTGGGTAGGTAGACATACAATGTGGATTCACCTCGTGAAAGGATGATTTGTATCTTATCAGAGACCAGAGAGACAGCATGAGTCCGTACTGCCCTTAGATGAGAGCACATGTAAAACTTACCAGTTACTTATTTATGAGATTTTTCATTTAATACTTTTGAATTTGAATCATGATCGACCACTGGCAGCTAAAGTCATGGAAAGCTGAACCACACACAAATAGGGAGTGCTGTCTACACAATAGATGTCCATCAGGTGCTCCTTGCGGTCCTGTCTAAGCATCAGTTGGATATTATTTTATGGTTGGGTATGTCTGAACCCTGCTAACATGGCCCCTACTTAACTCATTTTTAAAGGATAGGAAATGGTTTGGTTGAGCTGTTTGTTGTTTCTCCTTGCTGATTCTGTCTGGTCTCACTCACCTTCTGTGTTAGTCTCACAGAAAACTGTTTATCTTTTTTCTAGAAAGGCTCTGTGCATACATCCTCATCCTCTATGTTAGGTTGTTTTTTTTTTTTTTCCTATCAGGATTGCAAGGATTCTGTGATTCAAATTTCCTAAACTTTAAAAATTCCCTTTGTTTCCCAAACACCACAGGTCGCTTTCGCAGACTGCGCAGGCAGAGGCAGATGGAGAGGAGCTTGTCTCTTGCTCTGGCGTGAGCATCGATTCCCAGCCCCATCAGTGGAACAAATATCCTGCTCACCTTGGCTTTCCCAGCGCTGAAATGTGGAGGCAGAGATCTTGAGGATGCTGTGATCCTAGCTCTGGTTTGCGCCAAATTACCTGAGCAAAAAAGACAAAAGAAAAAAAAAACCCTTAAATTGAAGGAAAAGTTAAGAAACTGAGTTATGGGTAATTTCACCTTTTATGTATCCTTGTGTTTTTCTGAGTTTTCTGATTGGTATCCTAAGATTTTTTTTAAAAAAAAAATATTGAAAACTTTTCAGCTGGCAAGATGGCTCAGTTGGCTGTCTGACAACCCAAGTTCAATCCCTGGGTCCCACATTGGCAGAAGGAGAGAACTGACAAGTTGTCCTTAGACCTGCATGTGTACACCACAATATAGCCATGCCTTCACACATACACACACACACACACACACACACACACCACAAAGCTAAAAAAGTTACAAATTAATTCAAGTTACAGTTAATTCAAGTAGTTGAATATTGAAGACTTAAATATAAGACTTGAAACTATAGAATTCTCATAAGTTTCAAATGACTATGATCTAATGATACAAGTTGAGAGTGCCTACATGTAAAACCCCAAACTCCAAAATGTTGCAAGAGGCAAAAGCTTTGAGTACTGATAGGATGCCACAAGTGGAACCGCCCTACCAGACCTGGAACTATGTTTTGTGCAAAACTATACCCAAGATTGAGCCCAGGAACTTGTATATGCTAAACATTGGCTCTTCAGCTCTGTTGCTAAACTACATCCTAGCTACATATCATAAAAACTTATGTATATCGTGTAAAATAGGACTGGTGGTAAAACTCAAAGATCACTTGCCTACCTGGATTTGATCCCCAGCATCACAAATCACACATGTATACAGCATATGTATATCATATATAATATTAGATAATTATATATAATAGTGTAATATAATTATATGTATAATAGCTTGTATAAAGAGAGTGTGTATGTGTGTGTGATGCTGGAGATTTTATATATATGTATATGTGTGTGTGTGCATATATATATATATATATATATATATATATATATATATATGTATATATCCAACACTTACCATGCACAAAGCCCTGGGCTCAATCTCTAGTATAATAGTATAGATTTGTTCATGGAACAATATATATTTTAATTGTAATATAACATATATAATACATACATACATGTATACATTATATAATGTTAGATAATAATTATATGCAATACAATATCATAATCATATGTATAATCTATTATACGGAGAGTGTGGTATGTGTTTATGTGTGTGGTGTGTGGGATCAAGCATCTATATGTATTTGATATATAGTATATGAGGTATATATATATATAAAACATATATATATATAACATATATATACCTAAGTGTGTATATATTTGTACATAACCTGTATCATGAATTTATGTGTAAATATATAAATACTAATACTAGATGCATATATGCATATGGTAGAAATTGCCTTCAGGTACTTAAATACATACATGTGGAACCTAAATCTTATGTTTAGACTTGGTCACATCTCCCAGACAGCTCATTATGCAGATGCAAACATTCTCAAATCTAAATCTAAAATTTTGAAAATCTGAAATCTGAAAGGCTTCTACTCCCAAGCACGTGGACAAGTGACCATCAGACTCACTATTATCATTTACTGTGAGTGATTCATGTAGGGCTTAAAGCACGGCACAGCAGGTGAGAGAAGAGATCTCCCCATCCCCCTCTGTGAGCATCCGTCAGTGAAAAGCAAGTGAGAACAGACGTCGGCAAGCTTCTGGCCAGGCTCATTCCTGTGGCTTACCTTTGAGGTGAGGAGCCTCTCAGTTTCTCTCCTCCCTTTCTGGTTTTCCCACAACCCTTTCTTCACCAACCCCTGCGTGTGAAGACGTTTGTTTGCATTTTTACTTCTGGAGCTATTTTTTGCAGCCGCAGGAAGACTTGTCGATGAAAGGAAAGGCTGCGTTGTGTGCTTTATGCGAGATGCTCAAGATTTCAAAGTTTTAGTGAGCCTAGCACGAAGACGTCCAAATGTTTTCTCTGGTGATATCTTCAGAGGCTAAACTGTGATTAATAGCCTGCAAAGAACCCTTTGAAGGAGGATTGGTGACATCAAAGTCGTAATCCTGGGGTGGCAGGAGCTTTATAATGAGCGGGAAGCATTTTAACACATTTCAAAGGATTTACAACGCAAATAAACAATAGATCCCAGTCACCGGGCCTGCCACACACACCTTCCAGAAACATAACCTATAGGAACTTTCCATTTTCATTTATATGTAAATACAGTGTTCACACTCCTTTCAAATGGTAAGCATCCTTGGTACTTCGCCAGGACAGCATCTTCACACCCTAAGCATCCCTTCTGATCAGGAGCCTCTTCCTGTGCTTCTGGGAAACAGTGATTACCGATGTGTTTCCTGGGTGGGGTGCCATCTTTTGAGTAGAAGCAGTGATATGATTGATTTCAGTAACTCCACAGACTTCAGTGCCCTCTGCTACAGGGCACTGGCAGCCCAGGGCCAGTTCATGCATTCCTTCCTTCCTGTCTGTCTGTCTATCCCACCAAAGCCTGTGCTGGTCCTGTCCCTGGTGCACCTTCCTTTGAGGGAGCCTCCTGCCTAAGTTAATGGCGGAAGCTCCCTGGAGGGAACCTTCTTGAAGGTTCTATCAGTTCTTTCACTGAAAGTATCAGCAAAGATTGATGAGAGAGAGTTCTATACACCCCACTTCCACATCTCCCTACACCCCACTTCACATCTCCCTACACCCCACTTCCACATCTCCCTACACCACACTTCCACATCTCCCTACACCCCACTTCCACATCTCCCTACACCCCACTTCCACATCTCCCTACACCCCACTTCCACATCTCCCTTGCTGGTTTCACCTGCCTGGGCTGTTGGATGATCCTTACCTAATCCTCATGTGGAGGGTTTCACTTGGAACGACTTAACAGATTCAAACTTGATTTCTCAACTAATTCTGACCCTGGCTTCCTTCCTCCAAAGCTTTGGCCTTCCTTCCTAACCAGAACCATAGTTTGTGCTGACAATGTGTGGGGAGCCCTGGGGCAGACCTGTGCCTCTGTGGGGTTGCAGTGACTCAAATCTACTCACTGAAGCTTCTAACTTGGTGGCTAATAAAACTTAAGGAGCTAAATTGAGTAGTTGTGTAAAACATAATATTTTATATTTTAAAAGGCACTTATGATATCTTTCTATAACCATCTAACTCTGTAACAAGGACTAGTTGTAGATTTGATACACAGAGGAAATTTAAAATAGCCACAGAATTTGGATAGCAGGAGCCCAAGGAGTAGAGAATGTGTATTATTAGATTTTGTCCTTGGTGGGTTTTTTTTTATTTCTCCCCTGTCATTTATCTATGATTTTAGGCGTTGATATTAATAAATAGGCAAAGTGGGTGGACAAGTTCCTTGCCCATTTAGACACTGCTAAATCTCTCATGAAAGGAGACTAGATGATTATTTTGAAAGAAAAGTCATTATTTTGCGGAGTAAAGAAACAAAAAAGAAATAAGAAATGAGCCTGCCCCACTTCTGATCAACTGAAAGAAATGTGGAGAAGAGTAACTCCTGCAGCAAGATGGGAGGTGGAGACAGAAGAACCATCTGGAACCTCCTAGGCCATATAGCTTGAAGGCTGTAGCATGGCAGAGGTAGGAGAGCCTGCCTGCTTCACCACAAGGAGCAGAATACTGGTTCATAAAAGCCGTCCTCTGACTTCCACACATATACCACAGTGAACACAGTCAGGCACACATCCATCACACACGCACTAACAGTAATGAACACATGAACTGGAAAGGAAGCGATATACACATAACACACTCACTGTTTTCTGACCATACAACTTTATTTTATGATACGTGTGAGAAATTCAGAACCCTAAAAATCAGCTGTCCTGGTTTTGCACTGCTTTAAAATAACATTTTTCCCTCAGATTTACATACTTTATGTGTATGAATATTTTGTTTGCATGTATGTGTGCTCACCATATGCACATCCGGTGGTGTCCTCAGAGGTCAGAAGAGGACATCAGATCCCCTCAAACTGGAGCTATGCATAATGTGAGTCATCATGTAGGTGCTGGGAACCAAACCCAGATAGGTCCTCAGCAAGTGCCTTTAACCACTGAACCATCTCTCCAGCCCCTGTATTGTCTTTTAATTCTCTGGCATTTTAAGGGAATTTTGCATAATTAACAACTCTAGACCATGTGCTTAAAAGAACCCAAACCAAAGCTTTCTCTGATGTCCCAGACAGCTTGAAATAAGAGATCTGTCATCTAATAATTTTCAAACTATTTTCACTTCTATAAACTTAGGATGCAATTAATTACTGAGGGTACAATTAAGAAGGAGGAGAAGGAGGAGAGGAGAAAGAGGAAGAAGAGGAGGAGGAGGGGAGGAGGAAGAGGAGGAAGAGGAAAAGAGGAGGGGAGGAGGAAAAGGAGGAAGAAGAGGAGGAAGAGGAGGAGGAGGAAGAGGAGGAGGAAGAAGCAGCTATAGAGAACAAAGGCCAGCAGAGGTTACCTACCTGACATGCATTGTAATTCAATGTTAACACCAGGGGCTAAAGCTAGCCAATACACTCCAAGTCCTCTCAAGTCCAAGCAGATATACTACCTTATACTAGTATTAGTCTCTAGGGATGGAGAAATGATTCCATTTCTTTTAGAAATCTTTAAAAAACGACCACTAAGTTTTTATTTCTGTTCCTCTTCATTAATTTGAAAATGTTTTTCAGTACCTGGTATAAGACTTATAAACTGGGGTTGGAGAGATAACAGTTCAGAGCACTGTCTGCTCTTCTAGAGGATCTAGGTTCAATTCCCAGCACCCACATGGCAGCTCACAACTGTCTGTAACTCCAGTTCCAAGGGATCTGGAAGCCTCAAACAGACATACATGCAGACAAAACACCAATGCATGTGTTGTCAAAGCAAAAAATATGTTCCTCAATGATGCGACATTGAAAACTACCCAGGCAACTAACATGGTGTCTCTGACTTCCCTTGGCTTCTAAGGTTCTTGGGGCAAGCACTAAAATTCATTCGCTTTTGTTCCATACCCAGAGTTTACCTCTATATGCCTGTCTCATAGCAGACAATAAGCCTGTGTGAATGCACACATGAATGAACTGTGGGGTGCTGAATTTTATTCACAAAGCACTCAAAGTCCTCAGAGCCCACAGTTTATCTCCCTTCCCTCCACATGTCTTGAGTTCTTTGCTGGTCTCTGGTCTTGCCCTGCTCTTTTCGTATTTCAGATTTTGTAATTTGTATTTTGCTTATGCTGTGTGATGCTTGTGTGGCAAAGAGGCCATGGTTAAATATGTGACATCCAGGGGCTGGAGAGATGGCTCAGCGGTTAAGAGCACTGACTACCCTTCCAGAGGTCCTGAGTTCAAATCCCAACAACCCCATGGTGGCTCACAACCATCTGTAATGGGATCCGATGCCTCTTCTGGAGTGTCTGAAGAGAGCAATGGTGAATACATAAAATAAATAAATAAATCTTTTTTTTTAAGTGACTTCCAGGGTAAAACTGCCTGGGGTTTGTCTCAGACATGCCACTTGGGAAGAAGGCTTGAGCCAGCTGCGTGCTTTTATTACCTGGACTTGATCATCTAGAGAGCTGGACAGAGGTTTGCTGTGCCTGGGAAAGAGAGCGGTCCTGTTCAGGCTATGGTTAACAGAGTTGAAATTGCAGCCGAGGTGTAGGTGTCATTGGCAGCCCAGAGAGATGGATGGAAGCCACGTGAGACCTCTGGGGTTCTGGTTGGTCAAGTGCTAGCTGAAGCTCAACATGGCCGAGTCACCATTTCTCCATCACACATTTTGGGAGTTATAAAAACTCTATCCATTAAGGGTTCCAGCTAAGAAGAGTTTTATGGAATATCCATTTTTTTTCCTATTGCCTTGAGGTCATTAATGTTGGGCTGGACAATTAATTAGGAAATAAGAATTAAATAAATTGAGGACTTAAGGATTGAAGGCTTACACTATTCTTTCCCTGTTTATCTTTTGAAGGTATACCTTTTAAAAGCTAGAAATCATAAACTGCCAGCAACACACAGAATTTATAGTACTGTTGAACATCTCTTTGCTTTAAAATTTCTGGAGAATAAGGAAATAACTGTGGAAATCGGATTATTTTTCTCCACTTAGCAACTAGTATTTACTGAGTATTTTACTATGTTGTAGACGTGAGGCTAAGGGTCTAAAATTAATTATTTAGTACACTAAGGCACAAGGAAGCACATCAGGCCACAAAGAAGGAAACTGAGGCAAAAGGTCCTAAAGCTTCTTGTTCAAGGTTGGAGCCCTGAGCAGTAATTACCAGACAGCCTCCCCACGCCCCTCCCCGCACTGTAACCCCCTGTCTGAATTCAACCCTGGTTGTTTCGGGCATTTTGATATTATAAGCAAACCACTGAATGGCTGATGAAATTGTTGGAATGGATTGCATGCCATAGATGATCTGAATTGGGGATTAGCCATTTATAGACTAAATCAGATCAGCCAAATGCAGTGATTACCCAGAAATCAGTTGGTGTGGTTGAGCTAAACCTTATCAACTGGAAGATAGTTCATCTGGTGTCTTTATAATTTGAACTACCCCTGTGGGGTGTGACGAAGAGAACCCATCCTATTAATATTGGATCTTAAAATCTCAGCGGTTCTCTCTCCCAACCTCCTACCCTCCAGTTCAGCTGAGCAACATTTAATTTCATTTAAGGAGGTCTCACATATGCAAGCCAGTAAAGTTCATAATTGTTACTTTGTTACTCTGCACAGCTGGGGTTTACAGCTTTGCTTTGTACACACTGGCACCAAAGCAAAATGATTAACTTTATATGTAGCTAACATATGGACCAGACTGTTAGAAGATGGTCTTGGGTTCTGAAGAGAAAGAATACAGATTCTAGGAACATGACCCAGATTCCTGAGGGGTGGGGTGGGGTGTGAAGTTTTGATCCGTATCTAAATAGAGACAATAAAATTGTAATGGTGTTGTTTCTTTAAGGGGCCTGAGGTTAGCTTTTAGGAAAGGGGGGTGGGAAGTGAGCTGAAAGCCACACTATAAGGAGATTTTATAGTGGAATAAATTAATAAACTGTAGGGTTGTGGGAACTTTTCTCCAGTGTGAGCTATGAAAATATGAAATAAGTAGGAAAATAAAAGAGAGGATTCTTACAGCTGTGGGAACATT
Organism: Tokudaia tokunoshimensis; assembly: GCA_036184795.1. Classification (NCBI taxonomy): domain Eukaryota; kingdom Metazoa; phylum Chordata; class Mammalia; order Rodentia; family Muridae; genus Tokudaia; species Tokudaia tokunoshimensis. Next base: position 44,461,780 of record BTHU01000004.1, on the reverse strand, counting down.
TTTCTTTTCTATGAATGAGAATACTGGCAGAGAAAGATGGAAATAAATTTTCATATATTTCTGACCATTTTAAAAATCAGAGGTGCTATATGTGGTATATGGGACAGGACCATTAAATAAGTAAAACAAAATGGCCCTAAGTTGAACCGCCACTCAAATACAAAGGAGATTTTCTAATGGATTTCAGAGCAATGCAGGGAATATTCACAAGGGAGCAGACAGGGACAAAGCTGGCTCACAACAGACACTAATTTTCTAGTATCAGGGCCCTTTTTGTAACTCACTATTAATACTTGTTTTACATTTTGTTTACATTTGTTTTGTGTGTACGTGTGTGTGTGTGTGTGTGTGTGTGTGTGTGTGTGTGTGTGTGTGTTTCAAGACAGGGTTTCTCTGTGTAGCCCTGGCAGTCATACAACTTGCTCTGTAGACCAGGCTAGCCTTGAACTCACAGAGATCTGTTTGCCTCTGCCTCCTGAGTGCTGGGTTTAAAAATGTGTGCCACCACGCCTAGCTTTGTTTTAGGTTTTTTTGTTTCTTTTGTTTTGTTTTCTTTCTTCTATGACGCGGCAGCATTGGGAGTCTCTCTAGAACTAGGAACAACAGAGGAACTTTGGAAGACGGATTTCAGCTCCGCACTGGCAGAGAGTCCTAGATGAAGAAGACAGGGAATAAAGGTCGAAAGTCTGCAGTGTCTCAGTGGGACCCACAGAGTTTCTATTCTTTAGATGTTTTCACACACACAAAAAATCTCTTTAAAAAGATTTACTTATTTTATTTATATGAGTACACTGTAGCTGTCTTCAGTCACACCAGAAGAGGGCATCAGATCCCATTACAGATGGTTGTGAGCCACTATGTGGTTGCTGGGAATTGAACTCAGGACCTCTGGAAGAGCAGTCGGTGCTCTTAACTGCTGAGCCACACAAAATATCCAGCCCACACAAAAATATCTTACGATTCATAAGATCTATCTAGGTGTTTCTGTAGTAAAGATGCTGAATCAATTATTTTACACATTTTTTTGATCAGGAAAATCTCTTCCTTGGAGCTGGCACCTACATAAAAAGCCAGTGAGTCAGCACATGACTGTAATCCCAACACTGGAGAAACGTTGGGGCAAGAGGGGCAGCTTCCCAAGGGGCCATTCAGCTGAACTGGTAGTAAGCTCCAGGTTCAGTGAGAGACACTGTCTCAAAAAATAAGGTGGAAGCCAGGCACGGTGACATACACTGTGGAGGCAAGGCAGGTGGATCTCTATGAATTCGAGACCAGCCTGGTCTACAGAGTGAGTTCCAGGACAGCCAGGGCTACACAGAGAAATCCTGTCTTGAAAACCAAAACCAACTAACTAAGCAAAAGTGGGGACGCTATTGAGATTGAAGAATATGCTCAATGCTGACCTCTGGCTTTTGCATACAAAGGACACACGTGCGTCCATTCCAGCACATGCAGATGCACATACGTGAGTGTGCATGCACGGAAACAGACACAACACACACAGGCACACGCACACAGGCACACACACACACACACACACACACACACACACACACACATACACACACGGGCATATGCCCCCTTCCATTCATCTTGAAGTCCTTCAGATCTCATAATTCCTCAATTTCATGAAGCTTTGAAAAGCACCATTTCATACTGAAAATCCTAGATATGTCTATGTGTGATGAAAGCCATAGAAGAGTTACACTTTTCTGGAACTCTGTGAAACAATAATTTCTCTTACACATTGGGAAATGGTTGGAAATCAATATGTTAAATATATATATCATATATAAAAATATTAATGCAAATATAAAAATCATATATCTATATATATATAGATATATGATAAACAAACAAAACAAGGATCCTGAAAGACAGCTCAGTGGTTAAGGGCATTTGCTGGTCTTTCAGAGTTTAATCCCCAGCACCCACAATGGGCAGCTCATAACTACCTATGAGTCCAGCTCCCGGGGATTTGACACCCTCTTTCTGACCCCCACAGGCACCTACCCACACATGGTATACATGCTTATATAATTTAAAACATAAACAAATTTAGAAAGAAAAGAATCCACAGCACCATTCTGTCTCATCACCTGGCCTTTCCTTCTGGAGAACCACTGTGATCTTGGCGTGTCTTTATTTCTCTCTGAGAGCAAGTCTAAGGTGCTTCCGTGGCAGGGCAATAATTCCCCACAGTCATGCCAGTCACACAGCAGCCACTGAGCTTGAAAAATGTGGCTGGCCTTAACTGAGATGTGCCCTAAGTGTAAAGCACACACGAGAGTTCGAAGACACTACCAAAGGTAAAAGATACCCGTTTATGCTGATTATATGTTAAATAATATTTTCATCTATGAATTAAATATATGATTGAGATTAATTTTATGTATTTCCTTTTTAACATGTTCCTTTCTTCTCTAAGAAAAGTTAACGGACATTTCAGACCACTGGGACCTAAATTGGCACCCAGACTAGAGATTGGTAGGGTTCCCTTCTAACTGAAGCTTTACTTGGTGCAAAGTCCCTCAGCACAAGAAGCTGGGGCCAGATCCTGGTTCAGAGGGTTCTCAGCCAATTAGCTGCTTTCCAACCCTAGCTGATAGGGTGGGAGAGACTACATACAGAATTTTAAGAGAAAAGAAGCACTGAAACTCCTGTACTTCACTTGGAGAAGAGAAATCAAAGCCTAAAGGCATGGAGGTGAGGGAGCATGGAGAATTGCAGGGGTTACTTTCTTCACCCTACCACATCACACCCTTGGCCTTGTGGAATCTAATGAAGACCAGATCCTATGGACAAGAAGTGAAAGCCATTAGCAAGCAGAGAGAGTGTGGGGTTTCCCCTGTGGCTACGAGCTCTGATTCAGGCTCCAACCTGTCCCAGTCCGTGGAGCCTGGGAGCCTGGGGAACTCATAGGCCCCAGAAGACAGACCCTGATCAGGGATCTGGGTATGTGCTCATGTCTACCCAGCCGTAACGAGCCTAGGCCATGGTTCCAGGACCCTCTGCTCCTGAGTTGGATGCTTCCTGGCACCATCTGTCCTGGGCCTCCAGGGAAGACCCTGTGCTTCCCACCTCCCTGGGAGACTCCAAAATCACTTTCAGATGCCAGAGTGACTGTAGTCACATCTGCCTTCCTGGAGAGTGCTAGAGGCCTTACACTTCTCTCTAGACTGTGAATGTGGCAGTTCTGAGCGGAGTTCCTTCTGATGTTCACAGTTTATTAAAAGAAACCCCAGCCTCTGGCAGGCTGGCGGCCAGCACGGTAAATCACAGAGCATCCACATTTCTGATGTGCTTTAAGCACTCTTGCAACTAGCAGGAAATGCCATTCACAAATGGCTCTGGGGCCTGCACAGAGCCTCACTGACAGCTCCACTCCAGCAGCTGGGAGGAGGCACCGCCCTTCCCTTGTCTCCAGCAGCTCACATTCCAGAGGATCCACCCCAATCATCCCCGAATTCCCCCAGGAAGTGAAGCTGGGTTTGAATTTTGAAGGCCAACTGGGAGGCCTGGGGAGGTGGGAGGAAGGAAGTGTTTAACCGCATAGCTCTGGCTGTCCATTGTGGTGTGAGGGGCCTGTGCAACAACCCTTACTTTTCCTATTATTCTTAAATGCCTGATTCTGTCAGGCACCTGCAGGCCAAAGCGTGGTCAGTTTAGCAGGCCAAAAGGGAGAGAGAATCCATGCTGACTGTGGCTGCCTCTGTTTACCCAATGGTGACTGGGAACCTTGGAATGAGAGCATCCTCTTGCACAGGCAACTTTCTCACCAGATGTGGGAGCTGCTAAGGAACACAGGAGTGGCCCCGTCTCCTGGCCACCTGAAGCCTCACAATTTCACTCTCCATGTTCAGTCTCTTTAGTAGTTAGTGAGAACAGGAAAGCCCAAGGAAACATTGGGGAAGCGCTGTGTGGCTACTGTCTCTGATTTCACGTGGCAGTTTCAATGGTAACGTGGATGTGGAATGTCTCCCAAAGGCCCATGTGTCAAGGCACAGTCTCCAGCCCTGTTACAACTTGCAGGAGATGCAAGCCTCTAAGAGGCAGGAACTAGGGAGAGGTCTTCAGATCGGTGAAAGTGTCTCCGTAAAGGCAATGATGGAAACTTGGCCATTATTTTCTCTTAAGACAAAGATGGTTTTGCTCCCCCAGGCACACCCGCCATGATGTGCTACCCAAAACCCAAGTACCAAGCCAGCAGAGTCAATTGACCATGCACTGAAACTTATAACACCGTGAGAAAGAAGTCTTTTCTCTTGATGAATTGGTTATCTCTGGTATTTGTTAAAGTCATGGAAAACTAACAAAGTTATACATAGTCAAGTGTTGATCTTTTCAACCGTAATAAGGATCTAAGTCAACTCATCTTTTCTATAGCCACTAATTAAGGGAGTATTACCTTCTGGGACACCCAGGGAAGAGGCTCCTTTGGAAGGGCAAGAAAGCCAGCCTAGGGCACTCTGATACCTGACTTTGGAAGTAAAAGACAGTTTCTAGCTCCCATGAAACCTGAACTTGGCTGGAAGGAATTCTTTGATAGTGAAATTAAAGTTTTCCTTTGAATTTTAAGGGGCTTTCCTTAGCTTTTGGCAAAAGCCCCTATTACTGTGAAATAGACTGTACATGGGAGAGCATGCAAAGTATAGGTTCACAGCATAGTAACCCCAATAAAGCGAGTGTCCAGTCACTGGCCATTCAGATCAGAAGCCAGCGCAGGGCCAGGACCATCCAGGCTGCCCCTTGTAATGTTTGTTGCTATATTTTTAAAAGATTTATTTATTTTATTTTAAATGGACAAGTACTTTGCCTGCATGTATGTATGTGTACGTGTGTGCCTGGTGCCTGTGGAAGTCAGAAGTGGGCATCAGATCTCCTGGCACTGGAGTTATAGACAGTTCTGAGCCACCATATGGGGGCTGGAAATGGAACCTGGTTACTCTACAAGAGCAGCAAGTGTTCTTAGCCAATGAGCCATTCATTTAAGTTTTGAAGCAGGGTAAATAAAATGACGCAAACATGGTTTTCAAGCACTGGAATTATCTTGCCAGAGTAACAGGGCCTCCTTTGTCTCTCACAGCGATGTCTAGCCACTTCTGCCCCTTCAAAAAGACAAGCATGCACCTGAAACAAATGCTTTCAATTTCAGTGAAAAAAGTAGACTTCTCTTTAAAGGCTGCACTACAATGACAGACAGACAGACAGACACACAGAGACACAGACAATAGATGATAATGGATGCTTCAGATCTTACAAGCTTCATTAACATTCTGCCATTTGATGGAAGACACAGCATCACTTTTTAACGAAGGTGGGAGGACCATTATCATTATAAGGCAATAAATTGGGGACCAATTCTAAATAGAAAGTGAAGGCAAGTGAAGGCACAAGAAAGTTCTAGTTTCTCTACTAAACTCTCTAGCCAACTCTGCTGTAGCCTCCTGTTGTCTCAATGGGCACCTTGTTATCAGAAGACTTTGGTGTCAGTTAACTGAATGCATTTTTGCATGAATAAATCCAGAAAGCAAACAAATACTCTTGCTTTTTAGTTCTGACACTTACATGGTACATTTTAATATTATTCAAAATTTGAAGAAGAGTGAATTTACAATTTAAAAAAAAGCAACATGGTGCACAGCTCAGAATTACAGAGGAGCTTGCTAGGATATCACATTTGTTTCCTCTCCTCTCTCTCTCTCTCTCTCTCTCTCTCTCTCTCTCTCTCTCTCTCTCTCTCACACACACACACACACACACACACACACACACACACTTTTGTGACTCTTAGATGATGTGCGCTTCCATTTCCAGACAAAATTCAGAAAAGGTTATAAGATCTCTGGAAGACAAATTAAAAATTTAATCAAGAAATAGAAAAGGTTCTGCTGTTTCCTTCCTGCTTTTGGGTGACTCCGGGCAGAGCGCTGCTTTCTGCAGAGAGCCACCTAGTGCTCAGGACTATGAACTTGTTCTTCTTCAGCCACAGGTTGAAAGAGTAAATTCCAAAATCATGAACAGATTTGACAAGTCATTATTTATGCTTATGAGAGAACAAATACCAGCTGCAGAAGAGTCTTCCAGATAGATTTTATTTCAGGGACTATTAGCTATGTTAATAATGGCATTATCTCTGCCTCGGCCCAGAAACCAGCTGCAGAGGAATCTGAACTCCAGAGGAGAAAAACCAGGCAGTTCTGCCCACAGCTGTCCACAGGCTCCCAGGGATCGGTATGAATGAATCCTGGCTGCAGCCAAGAAGCATCTACAGGAGAAGTTGGCAGCAGACTTTTGGTGGGCACTGGGCAACACAGGAGCATGTTTGAAGGACATTAAGTTACTCGTTCAAGTAAAGATGGGTACAGGTTGTAGACTAGCTTTTTGTTCTCTTTTAGGCAGGATTTTCATTCATTTACTCTGCATAAGTTATACACTCAACGATAAATTAGACATGGTGACAGTTCCATCCTGCCTTGCAAGGGTCCCGGGTGAGAGACAGAGATGTCAATGATTTTAGGAAAAGGAAGGAGCTGTGAGAAGAGGACTGATGTGGCCCAGACAGAGACAGCTAGATCCCAGGCCAATCAAAGGAGCTCGGTCCAGTGAGAATGCACTGATCTGGGGACTCTCACTCAGAGCCCTAGCATCCTGCTTCCTGGTATGAGGACCCACAGATGGACAGTTTCAGCTGTCTGTCAGCAACTGAAGTCATGGATGCTCCGTGTAGTTTAGGAGAATGAGAGAGGGAGGTAATCTCTGCATGGCTCTTAATTAGAAGACCATTGAAGTGCCATACATCCTTTCTTTGGAATCTTACACCAATAGAAAGAATCATCTCCACAATTCTAGGTAAACCAAGTCTAGCCTGGATGCTTAATGTGAATTCATGATTATACACAGTTTTATCAAGAGAGGAGTTAAAAGGAGGCAGAGACAATGAGAAGTGTAAGAGCTGATACGGAAAGTGTGTGTATGTGAGTGTCTGTGTCTCTATGCGTGCATGCGTGTGCCCATGTATGCATCTGGTGTGTGTATGTGCATACCCATGTGTTTGTGTCTGTGTGCCTCTGTGTGTGTCTCTGTGTATGTGTGAATGTGTGTGTGTGTCTGTGTCTCTGTGTGTGCATGTATGTGTCCGTGTATGTGTCTCTCTGTGTATATGTGTGTGTCTGTGTGTTTGTGTGTGTGTGTGTGTATGTGTGTGTGCATGCGCACGTGTGTGAACAATTCTTCTCAGGAGTTAATTTCTAAAAGGAATAGTTATATTCTTTTCTTGAACTTAGACAGAACCCTGACCCTGGTTAAAGAAGTTCAATGTTGGACTAGAGAGATAGTTCAGTGGTTGAGGGCATTTGTTGCTCTTGCAGAGGACTCAGGGCTGGTTCCAGGTACCTACATCATAGCTCACAACCATCCTTAACTCCAGTTCTAGGGGATCTGATTCCCTCTTACGACCTCTGTTGGCACCAGGCACGCACATGATACACAGGCATACACACAGGCATAACACTCAGACATAAAATAAAACAAAATAAAGTAAGTCTTTAAAAGGGGGAAATCTGATGTTGGCAGTATACATATGACAGTATTTGGGCACTGACTGAAAGACACCACATTGGCTCATGTAGGCACTGGACTAAAGCTTTTGGGTGTATTCAGGTACCTGTTTTGGTCAAAGGAATTGAGAACAGTTGCTGAAGAAGTTTGTTCTGAGATGTCCTCAGGACTACCACCACATCAGCAGGGAGGGTGTCTCTGTTTTTCTCAAGGACTCCAGAAGCATCATATAACACCTAGAAAACATACAGCAACACGTGCAAGTTAACAGAGGCAACTGAGCGTGGCTAGTGACACTGGCGGGCTGTCTGAGTAGCCATTGCCAAGCACTGGATATAAATTCATCCTGTCGTGTAACATGAATCCTTTGACTACCAAGCACCAGATAAAAGAGAGAAGCTGTACTTTTGACAGGTCAATTTATCTTAGCTTCCTGTGCAGCTATCTTTGAAGGAAAGGGTTCTATGGAAGATATGGCATATTATAAAAACTGCTAAAATACCAAGCGTTCATCATGTATGAAATTCTAATTCCCATTCTACTGATAGGCAAATAGGAGCTTAACAAGGGACTGAATGAGGTCAGGCAGACATCACACTGAGGCAAATGGGCTTTTGGCTCAAGACCACCATGCCCTCACTGCCTCTCAAGGTAGCCATGGGATCCGAGTGATCACTCAACGAGTCTAAGTGGTTCTTGGTTCTCAACAACGAGGGAATCCAACTTAGAGGTATTTGGAGGGATAGTCTACAAATCCCTGGAGTGGTATGGTGGTTTGAATGAGGATGCCCCACATAGGCCCATATCGTTGAATGTTTGTTGAGGTACTGTTTAGGAAGGATTAGGAGGTGTGACCTTGATGGAGGAGGGGTGTCACTGGGGGTTGGCTCCGAGACTTCAAAGCCCATGCCGAACTCAGTCTCAAACTCAAGTTCCTGTTTCAAAAAAATTCCAAACTCTCCTCTCCTTCTCCCTCTCCTCCTCCCTCTCCTTCTCCCTCTCCTTCTCCCTCTCCTTCTCCCTCTCCTTCTCCCTCTCCTTCTCCCTCTCCTTCTCCCTCTCCTTCTCCCTCTCCTTCTCCCTCCCCTTCTCCCTCTCCTTCTCCCTCCCCTCCCTCCCTCCCTCTCTCTCTCCCTCTCCTTCTCCCTCTCCTTCTCCCTCTCCTTCTCCCTCCCCTCCCTCCCTCCCTCTCTCTCTCCCTTCCTCTCTCTCTCCTTCCCCTCCTCCTCTCCCTCCCTCTCTCTCTCCCTCTCCCCCTCCCTCCTACCCTCCCACTCTCACCCCCTCCCTCCCCCCCCGCCACTATGTTCCCTGCCATGATGATCATTGACTCTCCCTCTGAAACTACAAGAAAGGCCCCAACTAAAAGCTTTTTGTTAAAAGTTGGCTTGTTCATGGTTCCTTTTCATAGCAATAGTAAACCAAACTAAGATCAGTGGTAAATAAATCCAGCAAAACATTCACAAAGCAGACAGAAACTGATCCTATAAAGGATAAAAAAGAGAAAGGGGTACAGGGTAGAAAATATATATAAGGGGACAAGACAGAAAGAGCAGTGACAGGAAGAGAGGCACAGAGCACATGGAAGGCAAGTGTCCTTTCCATGAGAACTTAAATACGGAAGATAATTTGGACACATTATGCATCAACAGAAAAATTCCAAATGCCTTTCATTGACCCCCACTCATGTTTTAGATCTTGGGCCTCAACAAACCTCCTGGGCACGGGTCACAATGTAATTGGTTTATTTGGGAGAGACAGCAGTGAGCTTCAGGACTTACATGGAAGCACAATACATAAGCAACAGGAGTGCCGGTTCATGTGTTAAAAGCTTACCATCTGGATGAGTGAGACTGTGTCCTTTCGCCAGACATTACTACAGCCCTATGGTGTTATCAACCATCCTACATCAGCTACACTCCAAATGACTTCAGAATGAGAACATGCACCATGAAACCCTGCAAAGACTGTGGTATGGTTCTTGTCTAGAAAGCTATCAGTTCTGGGCCTGCCCTCAGGACAGGAAGCAGTTGTAGCGCTATAGGCCACCACATAGGCCAACACCACTGAGAACATGAAATTAGAATAAAAAAGTGAAGCCTGCAAGCAGTTTTGTGAGCATCCCCACGGAGGTGGGTGCAGGGGGAACATGGGTATTTTGTTGTTCTTAGGTCCTATAATTCCCACCCCTCTTACCGGTCCAGCATAGTGCTGAATGCCGAAAGAGAGTTCCACTCCTTTGGGCCTCCAGAAGAACTTGCACCGTAGGTTATCTTCAAATTTATCTGTGTGCAGAGAAGAGACTGGAGTGCTCATCTCTAAGTGGGGTATCTCTCAATCTCCCTCTTTCTCTCTCTCTCTCTCTCTCTCTCTCTCTCTCTCACACACACACACACACACACACACACACACACACACACACACACACACACACACACCAAGGCTCAGGGATCATTACAGAAGGGGTGGAAAGAGTCGGAGGGAGCAGATGACCAGAATGAAAACAGGATTTGCTGTACACGACAGTGCAGTTGCACACATGTACTCACAACAGCTCCAACATACAATCTATGACTGTGTCTATGTCACCGATCACAAGACCTTTACTAGATCAAACCGACCCCAAATCTCAGCATGGGAGGGACTCATGAAGTCTCACTTCTAGCTGAGGATAGCTACTGGGGGGGAAGAGCCAGTTTTCTTCAGGGATGCAGGCACACACATATAGACCTAAATGGGCTTAGAAGGCATGAGAGAGGAGGGGTTACACACACACACACACACACATACAATGCTGAAAAGGGAAGGTAGTGGTAGACGGGAATAAGGAAAGAACTGAAACAGGGAGGAATAGGGCGTGGATTTGGTCCAAACACATCATATGCGTGTATGAATATTAAAAAAGGGAGAGGAAGGTCTAAGATGATATTCGATAAGGAAATAACATTAGTTCTGCCAACAGGAATAGGAGGATGCAGAGGATTGTGGGTGGTGATAGATTTGAGCCACACATTTCTACCAGGACATTGCAATTCATCTAAAAAACCAATTTTTTTAAATTTAAATATGTATTTATGTGTATGTGCTGTTACTGCTTGTTCCTGTGCGCAGTATATGTGTGAGGATGCCAGAGTAAGCCAGGGGATGGTGTTGAAACCCCAGTGGGTGGAGTTAGAGCTGGTTGTAAGCTGCCCAATAGAAGAGTTGGAAACCTATCTGTGTTCTCAGGAAGAACAGCAAGTCCTCTTAACCCTGGCGCAATCTCTCTGGTACACCAAGGTCCATCCTTTTACAACCCACCAAGTGTCTGAAGTAAGATGGATAAACTCATTCTTAAAACCTAAAACACCTAATGCCTTGTACCAAGTTCCACTCTCAGCATGTTTATCTTTTTTCCTAAATGGTACCTACCGACCAAGGTCTGATCTGTTCCTTGGGGAAATCGACTTTCCTCATCCAGAAGGGCCAGAAGGCCCAAGGGTTTTTGGAGAAACATGTCCAGGAGTGGGCGATTGTCTTCATACTGCACCAGGACAACATCTATGCCTTCGTTCTTGTACTCCATCTGGAGGGAAACAGAACGGGACTCTCTGGCCTGAAACTAGCCTCAATATCACCAGGACATTATTAGTTTCAATACCCTGGGTCTGGCCTTATTGAGACATGTGAGTAACTAGGTGTGTTTGGACATATAGCAGAAGAATCTATGCACCACAGTCTTAATACTATGCACACAGACTGTCAGATTTACCAGTGAACTACATGGGAAGTAGATTTCCATGTCTGGGGATTCGAGAATATCTGTTCCTCCTCCCAGGAGACCCCTCTGTCACTGGGGGTCAGATGCAGAGACAATGGGAGATGATGCAGGTGAATATGGGTTCTAAGAACCCCTGTCTTGGGCTCAGGGTCACCTTGTGTCATTTTGGATGCCATTATAGATATTTGTAGTCAAAACGGGAGAGAATGAAATATGCTCAACAATATACATGGAAGAATTCTGAAGCAAGAATTAAATAATTGGCCTGTCACCACACAAGGGAGGAAATATACCTTTCCAGAGAATTCAGGACCTTTTTTCTTCCCCTCCCAGACTAAATTTGTTTATTTTGACAGGACTATTTTGCTAGTGGTTTTTCTGTAGCCTTTCACCTGACAGCCTGACTAACCAGGTTGGTTTTTTTTGCTTCAAACTGTGGGCAGCCTGGCAGTCTCTCCAGATCCCCCCCCCATCCCCCCGCCCCGCCCCATTGCTTTAGCTTTAGAGTCAACCCCTACCTGCTCGAGAGCGAACACGTGCTGATTGAAGTAGTACTGGATCTGTTCATTGGCAATATTTATGCAGAGCTGTTCAAAGGAATTCCTCTGGAAATCCTCAAAGCCGAAAATGTCCAAGATGCCCACGCTCATCCTGTCCTCTGCACTACTGTGAGAGAGAAAGAAAACAAATCAGGAGAAGTCACTCTATCTCAAGACAATTAGAATGCAAGTCCACATGTCCACCAGCATCCAGATCCACTCAGGGGAAGACGCCTCTGCCTCCTCGGGGACAACAGTTGGAAACCTACAATAAAATTCCTTTTTTCCTCTTTTGAAAATGAAAATACACAGAATCCTTTAAAAATAGAATTCATTTTTTTAAAGAAATCATCTCTGCTTCATAGCAGATTTCTTTTTTAAAAAAAAATTGGATATTTTCTTTATTTACATTTCAAATGTTTTCCCCTTTCCAGGTTTCCCCTTCAGAAACCCCCTATCCTGCCCCCCCTCCCCTTGCCTCTGTGAGGATGCTCCCCCACCCACCCACCCACCCACTCCTGTCTTCCCACCCTGACATTCCCCTACACTGGGGCTTCAAATACCCTCAGGCCTAAGGGCCGCTCCTCCCACTGAAAAATAGAATTCTTTTGAGGCCAACCTGGTCTACAGAATGAATTCCAGGACAGCCAGGGCTACACAGAGAAACCCTGTCTCAAAAAACCAAATAAATAAATAAATAAAATAAAATAAAATCAGACTCAGAGTCCGGCATGATGACATATACCTGTAACCTCAGCACTTGGGAACCTAAGACAGGGATTATCAGGAGTTCAATGTCAACCTGTGCTACAGAACAAGACTGTGCCTCAATATAGATAGATAGATAGATAGATAGATAGATAGATAGATAGATAGATAGATAGGTAGGTAGGTAGGTAGGTAGGTAGGTAGGTAGGTAGATAGATAGATAGATAGATAGATAGATAGATAGATAGATAGATAGAGATAGATAACAGAACAAATGTCTACTCAGAAACTTCTACGCAGATCACACAAAGGGGCCTTGGCTACAGATATTCGCCCATCTACTCACCCCCGTAACCTGCTTCTAATGAGACTTCAGAATTTAACTGTGTCCATTCCTCTACAATACCGAAAAAGACTAAAGCCCGGGAGAGAGCAAGGAGTTATAATAACAGTAACAAGAGAAAGTCTGTGCTTTAAAGTTTTTCACAAGATTTATCAATTATTTCTAAAAATGCCCTGAGGAGGATGTGTTAACTTCGCTTCTACAGAGAAGAAAACTGGCAGACCGCTCAGCTGATGAAGCTGTAGACATCAGACATGAACCTGGTTTATCTAGCTCCCTACTAAGCCTCCTCCCTGCAATGGCTTTCAGTCATTCTGTCATGAGTAAATGCTTCAACTCTCCTAGTTCCCACTGATGCTCTAAAAGGTGAAAGAGGGAGACCTTTGCCTAAAGAAAACCCAAGTAGACCTAAGGCTCTCTCGCGCGAACTCTAAAACATCAGTAGATGAATGATCACTCCAGTCCTCTGCTTCCGGGGTGGGAGGGGCTTACCATATGTTTTTATCTGGCTGCAGGAGTGTGTTGATTCGATTCACAATCCAGCTGAACAGCCTCCCATAGAGGGCCTTAGACATGGCGTCCCTGACGTCTTCAGCCCTGTCTACTGTGTTGGCTCGGACAATGGTTTCGCCGCGTGTGACTACACAGTGGGACGTGAGGGCCTCCTGAAGCTCTTCAGGGCTGATGCAGAGCACGCAGGCCGCTGGAACAGAGTAAGTATGACCCTAGGCATGTGGCTATCCCATCACACAGCCCATGCCGACCGGCACTACAGCGTCCTCTGTGTGCCAGGCTCTGTTCTTCAGACTGCTGCACAGTCAGGACAGTCAAACAAGGTCCCTAACTCCAAGAACCACCTGGGCTGGACAGCACAACTCCCAAACGGTTCTGAAAGCTCTCTGTAAGTATTTAGTAAGAAAAGGTGTGAGGGATGGGTCTGAGAAGGGAGAGGGCATGGTCTTTTATCAAATAAATTGCAAGAATAGACAGTCACAAACACATGGGATAGGAAAGCCCCTAAATAAGAGTGTTACAAATTAACACAAAAAGGTGTTTGGTTTGGTTGCTTTGGTTGGTTTGTTTTTTGCTTTGGTTTGGTTTGGTCTGGTTGGTTTGTTTTTTGCTTTGCTTTGGTTTGGTACGATTTGGCTTGGTTTTTGAAGACAAGGTTTCTCTGTGTAGCCCTGACTCTCTTGGAACTCACTCTGCAGACCAGACTGGTCTAGAACTCAGAAATCCACCTGTCTCTGCCTCCTGAGTGCTGGGATTAAAGGTGTGTGCCACCACCATTTATTGGCCAAAAGGTTTTTAGTCAATTATTCGGGGGACATGGACTCGGTAGCCTAGACTAGCCTCAGGTTCTGTGTCCTCCTGTCTCCTTGTCCCAAGCACTGTGATTGTAGCTCTGAGGCATCATATCCAGCAGTTGCTTTATATTCATAAACAATCCTCACCCTTTCATCATGATTGCTGGTAGAACTTACAGAATAGGTAGATGCTGCTTTCTGTCCTATGAATCCTGATTTCACGGATACAAAAAAGGGGCCAACCTTTACTATCTCTTTAAAACAGGTAAATGGTTTTGAAAAGTGGCAAAGGTAGAGAACCACTGTGTAAAGTTACTTGCCACAGACTGCTTTTTTTTGCAGCACAGGGGTGAAGGCTGCTAGTCCCCAGGATGACTTCTGGAAAATGTTGGCTAGTGGAACCTTCTGGAGCTAGTAGGAGGATGAGTTACAGTTGCACCATATCCTACAGATTCTTGAAAAGCTGTGGACACAGAGGACACATGCATTTTGACAAGGAAGCCCTTAAGCATCAATTACCGTTTTCCAAAGCTTCAGGATTGGGTACTTCACTTTTATCAGTCTGGTGTTGAGAAGAAATAGCAGCAAACTCAATGTTGCCGATGTTCAAAATCCCAGCCAGAATTCTGTACACAGAGTGTACCTCCTGAAAAGGACATTGAGAGCCATGCTCAGAGGTCATTACCACTTAACCTGACAAATCCCTCACCCTTGAGTTGAAAATACCGTAGCTGTCCATCAGTCTCTCTTCTCCCTCTCCCTGAACAAACGTTCAGAACAAACACTTCCCCTGTTCTTCCTAAAGTTAGAGGCGGTGATGTCACTAAGCATTAACAACCAGACAAGTGAAGCGACCCGTGCCTCCTCGGGTTCCGGGCCCTGTGGACGTGAGCTCACTTGCTCTGTGCTTCCTTTCTCACTATTGCTGGCCAGAACCCCCAGCAACCTGGCCTCAGCCATATCTTTAGAGCATCAAAGGACCATGTGGATAGAGATGTTCTGCCACCTGGCATGGTGACCAAGAGGGAAACGACCTTCTTTGTCCTTTAACTCACTCCTTAGCTACTATAATTAATCCCAACTCCCAAACGGGCCTTTCTTCAGAACAAGAGATGAGATAGATGGTCCCTCACCTCTTTGGAGCATAGCTTTTTAGAAAATATCTTGGAGGGCATCCATTGATGGCTTACTAGGATATCTCGGAGTTACAGGTTGTAGTTAAGCACAAAGTGAGCACACAGTCTGAAAAACTGACTAGAAATAAGCCATGATATTATGATGTCAGAAGAAATAAGTATATTGTCTCTAGTTCCGAGCACAAGAGTTTCTAAAATTGTCTGGGTAAACAGAGCTTTGTTGTGGCAACAAGTGTCTTTCAACCATGCCTGTGTTTATGTTAGTAAGTAAAGCTTTGTGGACTTAAGACTTGAAATTGGAGAAACTGGTTGCTCAACGGAGAACCAGTCTTAGAACTCTTAGTTCCTTGATACCAACAAACTCTGGAAAGGTCTAGGACTCCAGACTGAGTTAATCACCAATGGACAATAATTAATCAGTCATGTGTGCGTGTGTGTGTGTGTGTGTGTGTGTGTGTGTGTGTGTGTGTAACTTCACAAAAACCCTAAACAGGATAAGGGAGCTTCCAATAGGTGAACCCATGGGAATGCTAGCAGGGTGCATGGCCAGAGGACTAGAGCCCCTTACTATTTACTGCCCATTCATTTTTCATTTGGCTGGCCCTGGGTTGGAACCTTTATAAAAGTCTGCAGAATAAATGTTTTCCCTCATTCTGTGAGCTGGTATATCAACTGGTCAAGCTATAGAATAAGGTCCCAGTAACTTCAGAACCAGTTGGAAGTGTAAGAAGCTTGGGGCTTCTAATTGGTGTCTGAAGCAAGGGCAATATTGTGGGACTGAGCCCTTAACTTGGAGCATCTGGTATTAATGCTACACAAACAGATTTCATAGAATGGTAGGTCACTGAGTTGGTGTAAGAGATTGATAGGGTATTTTAGAAAAAATAAAACCCAGATATTTGATGGCATAAATGTGAGTAAAACTCATTCAGATTACCTAAGTCCTGTTTTCAAATTCAAAGTTGAACATCTAAGTAGCATTAATGGATTAAACATAATGCATACTTTATATAAATTTTACATTTTCTCTATGTAAAACAATAAAACATCCGGTTGGAAATGTTCCGAATTTATGCTAATAAACAAAGCTACTTCCATAAAACATATTCAAAATGGGTTATTTGACTTAATACTCTACACAGCAGCCAAGTAATAGGAACTGTCACTAGACCATTGATAAATACTCCCCTCCCCTCCCCCCAAACAAAGCCTCCCTGTAGACATTACTCAGTAAAGCCTGAAAACCCATCACAGGCTGTAACACTGACATCTACTGGATGCCTGATAAAGCTACAAAGACAAATGAGAATTCTAAGCCTGGCTTCTGCCATAGATAAGTAGTTCTTCCAACTTCTAAATCAAGGGCAAGATGTCATGTTTCTGACTTCAAGAATCAGTATTTAATCACGCGACTTAAAAGCGGCTTAAGAAGAACACCTACCAAATGGGTTTTTTTAGAACTTGCCTGGATTTAACATGACAGCCCCTCATTACTGTGATCGATTCGGGGTGAGTCCTGCCACATGCATCAAGCCACTCCCTACGGAGGTAGATCTGAGAGTTTGAAGCCAAGGCTAGAGCAGAGCAGCGAGTTCCACATCTGCAGTGTCTGTATCCAGCCTCCTCAAAGGGTTACCTGAAGCTCGCCTCACTCTTAAGGAAAAGTGTCGTTCCTCTAACGAACGCATGCAGTCCCTACCATACAAGCCATGACTTCTCCCCCAAAAGGCTGCACACACTTTAGCAGTAGGATGGTGAGCTACAGAGAAAATGGCCACCAGAGAGCGTGCTCTCCAGATGAGCAGCCCGCCACACCACGTTGCTTCTCCGGCCACATTCTCTTAACGCTATGCTCAAGGAATCAACAAAAGCAGAAACCCACCTCTGACCTTCAGTGAGAAGATAGAGTCAAACACCACGTGGACTGCTAGGGCCTCTTTCCTCAGGTCTCCTTCCTTGGCTCAGTGAAGGAAGCAGGGGCAGGGTATCCAACTCATCCTCTTTTCAAAGGATTTAGCCTCAGTGTGCTCCCTAAGCAACACTGAGGGATTTCCTACCACTCCATTAGCAGTGTGTCTGGGATTTCCTACCACTCTGTTAACCCAGCTCTGGGGTTCATTACTTATTCTTTTCGGACCTAGGAACTTCCATCTACCACAGAGGTCGGTTCAAGATGCCAGGCATACCCAGCTATGCTAGCACTCCCCAGTGCTCCACCTTCCCCCAAATTTCTTGATCACATGGGAAATCTTTTTCACTTTCTGTCACTTGTTTTCCCTTGCCTCATCACAGTCTTTTCTGGACTCTCAGCCTTTCCTGTGGAGTCTTACTTTTTTTTTTTTAATTTATTTCTAGTTTCTAACCTTCTGAATGATACAGTGATAAAACCTTACTTAGAATGAGAGTTTTATCAAGAAAGCTTAACAAGCCCTCCGATCAGGTCTATACCACTAGTCATCGACAGTGGGGGAGGGGAGCGCACATCTCCCTCCATCGAAGCCTTCTTTTCTCAGACATCTAGGCAAGTGTTGCCTGGATGGTATTGAGGCCAAGTTCAAAGTTAAGGAGTACTTAGTGCTGATCTGCTGAAACCATTCTGGCCCGGCTCCCAGGCTCCTCAGGCCACTGTCTTCTCGAACCTCCCTAGAAATTTATGTCATCTCTTTCTTTTCTCAAAATCTCTAATTTTTCACCAGTTCTGCCTTAAGCACTGTATCAGGGTCAGCTGAGGATTAGTACGTCTTCCTTACCTCCTCAGCGGAGGCTTGTGACATTTACAGCCTTAAAAGTCAGTGCATCCTGTCCTCAAGACTTTCTCTCTTAACATATAACTCTTTGAAATCTCTCTTTGGAAATATTACTTTGATTTATGATATATTTTGAAGAAAGAAAGAAATTTGGCCCTGAACACTAAGGCCCTGAACTCTCACCTCTGTGTCTAAAGATCTAAGTACATACCCACTCTCAATCATCATATGTAGCTGCCAGGATTTTGTGCAGTTTTAAATAATTACAACTCAACTTATATAGTATGTTAGAATGCGTTTTCCGGCAGGGCCAGCAATATTTGACATTAAACAGAAACAGCATGGTTTGGCATAGAAATGAAAGAGGTAGGATCTTCTCAGTTGGGTTTAAGGTCAAATCCCCCAAGTCCCTTGCACATAGTTACTAGAGGCTCCTTCCACCACAGAAGTTTCCTTATACTGATCCCATGGTCAGGTGTTCTTTTGAATGCTTTTAGCTTGTGTCTTGGAATTAAAATCCATCTTCCCAGGTCCACACTAAGGTTTGCATGCCATAATTTTGTTGTACAGGGTTGTGGGAGAAGGGAGGGCAAGCAAACACTTGAGTACCCACAGGGAACTAGGAACCTTCTAAGAAAGGACTGGAAATATAATTTTAATTGAATTCCTAGTTCCTTTAAGCTCTATTGAGAAATGACTGGCAGGAAATCGTTAGAGAAATTGTGTCCCGTCAGCTATTTGGCATCTGCTGGCTGACTCCATACAATCCAGTCTTCCTGAATTTAGTCTTGCTACTGTGACTTTATAAGCATGACATAAGTGAGATAATCCAGCAGAACAGGTTGTCTGCAAAGATGTACCATAGATTTTAGGGTCAGAGAGATAAAAGTCCACCTCCTCCCTGCCATTTCTGAAGCTGCTAATTAACTTAGGCTGGTTATTCCCAGATGAATTGATGTTGGACACAGGGAAGATACACACGGTGACACAAGGTCACGTCCTGCTAGATACCAGAGAGATACACATATCGACATACTGTCACATTCCTGTTATAAACTGGGAAGCTTTGTACAGTGACATAGCATCATACTCCTGTTACATACTGGGGAGATACACACAGGGGCATACACATAGTGACATCCTCTCACACTCCTGCATTACATGGTGGAGAGGATACACAGTGACAGGCCACTATACACTTGCAGTTTGTTGACCAGGCACAAATTAAGAATCTTTGCCGTCTTTCTCATTTCTTTTCATACCCAGGTACACTGACATTCTTTCCTTCTATTGTACTCAGCGCCCTGTGCTCAGGAATGACCTGCTTCAACAACATGTACTGAATGAGAAGCTAAACTATCTGTTTTATTACCAGCAGCTGTGCTAGCTAGTTTTTACATCAACCTAACACAAGCTAGAGTCGTTTCAGAAGAGAGAACCTCAGTTGAGAAAATACAGTCACTAGACTGGTCAGTGGTCAATCCAATGGTAAGTATTCTGGGTTGATGACTAATGTTGAAGAGCTCGGTTCACTGTGAGCAATATTATCCATGGGTTGGTGGTCCTGGGTGCTATAAGAAGGCAGGATGAGCAAGCCATGAGGAGCAAGCCGGTAGGGCGTTCTATGGCCTCTACATCAGTTCCTGCCTCCAAGATTCCTACCCTGAGTTCCCTAGACAAGCTTTAAAATTAAATAAACCCTTCTCTCCCCAAGTTGCTTTTAGTTATGGTACTTTATACCATATGGCAATAGAAACCCTAACTAAGACAGAAGCCTATTTTTATCAGAATAATATCATTGTGTGTTCTTCTCCAAAGCCAGGGCCAATCACATCACACCATTCTATCACCATCTTCTATTCATTGAAAGCAAGCTATCATCTCCCCTGAGGGCTCCCTTCACAGTGGAGCCTGTCTTCTTTTAAGGACATATGTCCCACACTTTGGCATGATCTTGGCTGTGGCATTGTACTTTAAACGGCTTCATTTCCACCTTCACGCTATCAACTCTTCTGATGATGTGTAATTGATAAGAATGAGTTCAGTAAGTTAGTTACCATAAAAAAAAATCCTTCAACAATGCAGGAACCTGTTAAACTGCCCTCAAGACCTGAGAGAAACAGATTTCTATTTTTATCTTGACTTTTGAGATACCCCTTCCCCCATCCATTTGGTATGTGAAAAGCCAACAACAAAAAAATGAACAGGTAGCTAGAAAAAAAAAAGGAGGTATTATTAGGACTAAAATCAGCTATGCTAGGGAGAAACGGACCAGTCAAAAATCATTGGATTACAGAGGCAATATTCATCCAGAGTGGTTGTCCCAGGGTAAACAGAGTATTTTGTAATCTAGTCCCCTAAGATTTAACACTCTAACCTTCCTCCTAACCACTCACACTCTTTGCCAGCAAAGAGAAAGAACCTGTCTGTTCTTACAAAATGAAATGGCATAAAGCCCAGAAACTATGAAATAGTGTAGCATGGAACAATATCTGATCTTAGAATTACAAATACCGTGTGTCAATCCTAGCATATATTTAATAGCGAAAGCCTATATGTGTATGATGAGTTTGGTATTATTTATACTGCCGTAGTTAACAACATGTAAACGTACCCGGGAGAAAGTGGCTTTGGGGATTGTAGGAGATTTTAATTAGTTTGTCATATGCACAAGGAGCTACTTACAAAAATATGATCTAGAGCTTAGGCATAACCTATAGACTATCATATCCCTCCTTTCAGAAGTGATGTCAGCTCAAAACAGGCCAGTATTCTTTTGGCATCTATTGTAGCCAGTGTGAATTTATGATAATAATAATAATTGCTAGGTACTTGGCCAATAAGACATGCCAATTCATGTTCATTTGGACATCTTGTTCCAATTCAGATTCTGTTTCAGTAATTCTTAAATAGACCAGGATGCTTTGTATTGCAAACAAGTTCTCAGAGAATAACAAAGTTTTGGATGCTTAGACCACTTATCGAGTAGACATACCTTATCGCCCAGCTGACATGCATTTGTCCTGCAAGCTAGAACACACACACACACACACACACACACACACACACACACACACACACATCTGCTCTCACATCCATCTACGGGCATCCGCACTGAGTTTGTTTCTCTGCCAACCAGCACGTACCTTGTCAGTGAATCCAATAATCCTGAAGCAATGCTGAATCGCTTCAAACTGTCTCCGGTAAGACTCTTTGGAAGTGATGTCCTGCATGACTCTTTCAGTTTCGGCAGCTATATATCTAAATAAAGCAGAATATGACCCAACACAGTAAGCACTCACTTAGCAAACAGCACCATAGGCAGGGCAGGGGACACCTGAGTTTCTTCTCTTCACAGCCTAATACTGTGGTGGAGAAAAAAAATGACTGGAGTTGAGCTTCTGATCACTCTAAAAAGACATTGCAAGGGCTGAGATGTAGTTCTTGCCCGCTCCTCTTGCGTGTTTAACTTAACAGAATGAGTCTTTGGTTATGGAAACAGCTCCATTTACTCCCCAGTTTGTCAGCTGCATAACTGAACACTCATTCAAACTTAACCAGCAACCTCCTCTCCACCAGCAGCCAGAGGTCTTGCAAGAAAAGTTACCTGGGAGGCTTTTCCTCAGGAAGTCTGAATTCAGCAAGTTTCTTTTGGTGATAAAGGCCAGCATAAATATAGTAAAATATGTGAAAATTTTTCTCTCCCCTGAAAAAAAATTACAATGAGGAAGAAGCATTATTTGTAAAAATTTATAGCAGGCTTTTGAGACCTAAATAATTGATTCCATTTCCTTTCTGTACAAGATATTATTTTGCGACAAATTTACATAAGCGGGTAATTAAATACGTTTCATCCCAATGACAATATATAAATCATTGCAACAGCACTTTACCAAGCACATGTATCTTCACTATAAACTGAAGAACGTTCTAGAACTAATTCAGGTAGCAGCTCAGTTGCAGGCGACAATCTCTCCATGAGGCTCCTGGTCCTGTGCATCTGTGTCATAAGCCCTCGTAGCTTTGGAGAGTGGGAAGTCCAGCCTACAGCGACCAGCCAAATGCCCGGCTTTACTGTAGCCTGAGGCAGGAAATGTGTGGGAGTCCCTCAGCAATCAAGAAATAATTCGTTCCAGAGCTGGGGTTTGCACTCTCCCAAGGTGCTATGCTTTCAGACATGCCTACCAATGTCATTCCTCAGTCCCTCATGGCCCCTGCTGTACACATCTTTTGTTGTTGTTTTGGTTTGGTTGCTTGTTTTCCTGTTTTTAGTGAGTTGGGTATTTCACAGAAATGTCTCTGTGCATCATGTGCATGCAGTGTCCATGGAGACCAGAAGAGGGCGTTGGATCCTCTGGAACTGGAGTTACAGAAACTTGCTAGGTACTACCTGGGTGCTGGGAACCGAAGCTGGGTTCTCTTATCTTCTGTCTCTCCATTCCTTGGCCACATCTGCTAAGCCACCCTGGATAGGGTGCCCAGTGTGTTCATTGTGACAGCAAATGACACAGAAGGAACCGAGAAGCACGTGCCCAGATACCATGCAGCAAGCAGCAGTGCCAGGACACCAGAAGCATCATCATTTTTTGATAATGGAATCTCATTGCTAGATCACCACGGATGGGGGAGCCTTGGAAAGTGACATTCAGGGCAATTTTGGAAAGCATTCCCTCAGATGCATTTCTTCCCTCTGGAAGAGGGCAGTCTTTCAGGCTGATACATTTACGGCAGGAAATCCTACTGCCCACCAGACTCACTCTATAGGAAGAAGCCTGGTGTGCCTCTCCTCTTTCCCTGTCTATGGCTTGGTCCCAGTCCTCCCTTTATCCTCTCCCAGGTATCCTTGTCCTCCTCAGTCTGCTCAGGATGTTTTATCACTCTGTTCTAGATACCTCTACTTGCCATTTCTCCCTCATTTGTTCATAGAACATTACTTCATTGCTTTATTTATCTGTTTTGTTTTTGTTTATCACAGGAAGTTGATAGAATATTGCCTAGAAAGTGAAGATCCTGTATTCATTGGCTTGTTTCTCATGATTCTCCTGCCTCAACTTCCCCAGCACTGGAATTACCAGGTGCATACCACCATGACAAGTTATTTTTATTATTTAAAAATAAATCCTATTGTGTGTATTTAAGGTGTTCAGTGTGGCACAAAATGTACATGAGTGGTTTTTAAGTGTTATTATTCAACTGATAAAGGTATTGGGTGCCATTTATGGCAGGCACTGTGCCGGATGCCAGAGAAACAGTTCTAAGAGGATTCCCACCCTTTTGGAGCATTCCTTCTAGACAGAATTAAATGAAATAAGAGGGGAGCTTGAGAGGAGGGCTTTGAAAGAACCAAGTAGGGGGCTAGGATAAAGAACAATGTTGATAATGGAATTTACTTTATGCCAAGTCAAGGCAAAGACTCCAGGGATAATAACATACAGAGAAGCCCTGAAGCCTTGGTGGAAATTGTAAGGCGTTGTAGAGAGACAGGAAGCAGAGACAGAAGTCTGCACACAAGGGCTCAGAGGGCTGCCTTACACTTGGCCAACCTCTGAAAGGTTGTTTATTCAATGTACACTTGTCAGACCTTCATATGACCTCATCCAGAGACGGGGAACCAGAAAACGGGATACTCAAGTGTGCCCAGGAAAGGCTAGAACCACTACTGTCCATGCAGGTTTTATTCACACAATGTAATTGTTGCCTCTAGC
This sequence comes from Tokudaia tokunoshimensis, assembly GCA_036184795.1. NCBI lineage: Eukaryota > Metazoa > Chordata > Mammalia > Rodentia > Muridae > Tokudaia > Tokudaia tokunoshimensis. The sequence continues at coordinate 44,437,975 of BTHU01000004.1, read as the reverse complement.
TCTCTCTGAACTCTGGCTGGCAGGTTCAACTCAGCTGTTGTGGCTCAGACTCCTCCCCAAGCTGACTGATTCAATCTGGCTTCTCTCAGCTTCTGAATGAATTGTTCTGCTTGGCCTCAAACTAACTCTAGCAATCTGTTCTAATCTTCTGACTCCTCATTCTCTGGCTTGTTCTGCTTTAACCAGCGTCTAGCTTGTTCTCTCTGTAACTTGTCTGTAAAATTGTGCTGCTAAAAGCTGCCTCTTAACTTCACAAACCGAACTGAACTCAACTCAACTCCATTGCACTGCCTCCTGTGCTGATTGACTGAGTGGAACTCAACTGACTGAATGACTTCTACTCAACTGAGCTCACTAAACTGAACTGAACTCTTCTTAAATAGCTTCTGTTTCCTGTGCTGTTCTTGTGAGTGTTGGCCATATCCTATCCTATCAAATCTTTTTTTTTTTTGAATTGTCATTTTGTCTGTCCCTCAATTAGACATTGAGAGACCAAATCTTTTGGGTTCAAACTCCATCTTAGAGAATCTGGCCTAAGGTTGAACTCAAGTTAACTAACAGGCCAGTACCTAAAACCAGTTTCCAGGCTATCCCACAATAAGACCTGCATCTAAGCACCAGTTTCTAGGTTATTCTCCAACAAATTTGCACCTCTAGGTTACAAGCCTGCCCCTAACACTTCACTTCCTAACCACCACCAATCAGGAGGAAAACAGAAATTAAGTTTATAGTTTGGCTCCCTTCACTAGTCAATTATGTTAAAGGCCATAATGCCCCCCCCCAATCAGATGTGTGTCAGGGATAACCCCTTCTTGTCTCTGTAAATGCTTTCTTGAAGCTAAGCTTAGGGATATTCCCTCCCATTCTGCTGCATCAGAGACAGTAGTGTGGCCCAACCTTGAGCTTGAATAAAGAGATCCTATGAATAATGTGATTGTATTGGAATCGGCTCCTTGTTGGTCTTTTGGGGCTCACGAACGTTTCCTGGCACAACAACATCATTATTTGGGATTAAAGGTGGGTACTAAGGGCATGTCTGTATTCCAGACAGAGCAGTCATGTTGCTGGATTTTAAAGCCTTAACCTCTCTCCATCCCATTCAATTCTCTTAACAACCTTGGGAGGTTGGAGTTAGTAGGCCTGTATGACACATGAAGAAAGTAAGGTGAGAGAATATTTACACCAATGGGCAACATTCCACAGGAAGAACATAGAGCTCAGGACATGGTAGCGCTTGTTCTGTCAGAGACAGCGCCTTCAATTTTAAAATTATACCAATATGGGGAGGAGGAGGAGGAGGAGAGAGAGAGAGAGAGATTCACCCAAGGGATGGAGAAGTTACACGGAAGCTTCATTACTTCATTACAATACTTGTAGCTCCATTTGTTCACTTACATGTTCACTGTTCATACCCGCTTCTACTGTGCATGGAAATTCTCTGATGGAGGAAGGTGTTTGATACTTTTGGTGTGTGTGTGTGTGTGTGTGTGTGTGTGTGTGTGTGTGTGTGTGTGTGTGCTGGAAATCAAACCTAGCATGCCATACCCCACCAGCCACACCCACAAATGCTTGGATTCTTAAGCTAGTCCTAGGCCTGTGGTTCCCATTTGCCCAGTATCTGACTACTCTGTCTCTCTTCTTCTCCACTCTACCTCGCTTATCCACCCGGCTCCCTCTCGTCTCTACTGGCCCACTAAAGCTAGAGTTAGCATTTCAAAATGCAAGTTAGCGGTGACCACTCCTCTGCCTGAAAACACCCTCCAGTTTCCTAGTCTTTTTAGACAAGGTTCAAAGCCCTGTGTGATCCATTCTTAGTGCCCCTCTCTTGTTCTCTGCACTCCCATCCCTATTTTGTTGACTAATTCTTAAGTGATCCACACATCTCAGATCAAGCATCTTAAATCCAGGAAGCCTATCTCTTCTTCTGGACTTCATGTGTACTGCCTAATTTCTGGTTTCTTGTCAACGTGACACAAGACAGAGTCATTTAGGGAAAGAGAACTTCCATTGAAAAAAATGTTCCTACCATATTGGCCCGTGGTGCATTCAGTGTAAGAAACCAGGCTGAGCGATCCACGGGAGCAAGCCAGTAAACAACACTCCTCCATGGCCTCTGCATCAGCTCCTGCCTCCAGGTGTCTGTCCTGTTTGTTTTTCCATTCTGACTTCCTTTGGTGGTAGACTGTGATGTGTGTAGCAGAATGGATCCTTTCCCCCCTCCTCCCCGAGTTGCTTATGGTCATGGTGTAGATGGGATAGAACCCCTCTGCCCTCCATGAACTCGAAACTCTTCTTTCTAAACCAGGCAGTGTACCTGTTTCACCTGTTTACTTTCCCAGCACTTCCTTGGAAACTCTTGCTTCCAAGCACTGATCACGTCTCACCCCTCCCCCACACTCACTGTGGACTCAGGGACTTAGTCTTGTTTACTCTGGCATATAGCAGGCATCCAATATTGACTGGTTGTGCGTATGCAGCCCTGCTCCTGAGAAACTCTGGTGTCCTGCAGTAACCAAAACTAAAAGCAGCAAGGGATTTCATAGCTGGGGAACAGAGTAATGTATATCTGCCCCATCTAGGTATGCAGTGTATAAATATTATAACTGAGCTGTGTTTTCCTTGCCTTATTGGGGTTGGAGATTTACTGCGACAGAAGTACATCATTTGGGGCAGGCTTTGAGGTTTGACAGCCTGGCCAGATCTCCTGTGCTTACTCTCGGCTTCCTGTGCATCAATGAAATGTGACCGTCCAGCCTCCTGTTCCTGTTCCCATGCTTTCCTAGTCATGATGGACTGTGTCTCCACTGGAATTGTAAGGTAAAATGAGCCCTTTTGGTCTCACCGCTTTTTATCATAGTATTTTATCACAGCAACAAAAAAAGTAATGAATACTTAATACAATTACATTCTTTTCTCTCCTAAGTGAAAGGAAAATGTGTGAAATATTTTCAGTACTTTTTGTAATTGAAAATTTCACATTTAACAGATAAAGTGGATCTTTAAGGTATGTGCAAATTAATTATTGTTAGATTCTACCTTATATTACCAACTCAAAAGAAACAGATAGACCATTCATAAAGCACTGTCCCCAGCCCTTTGCACTCTCTCCTTAATCCCTTTTAGGTAAAACAAGAACAAAAACAAAACTACCACCGAGGGCTGGAGAGATGACTCAGTTGTTAAAAGCACTTCTTACAGAGGCTTTGAGTACAGTTCCCAGAGTGCGCAGGGCAATTTGCACCCATCTGTAACTCCATTTCCAAGGATCTTACTCCCTCTTCTGGTCTCTTAGGGTAACAGGCACTCACACTGTGCACAGTCATACATGGAAGTAAAATACCCACGCACATAAGACAAAACTAGATCTTAAAAAGCAAATCAGCTACCACTGGTCCTTTGCTTTTAAAAACTGGAGGAGACTAAAAGCAAGGGGAGATAGAACCTTCGAAATTCCCGAATTCTCCAAGTTTATATGACAGAGCAAATACGGTGACAGAATAGAGGAGCACCTACGCCGCCTGCTGTATAACTCTGGATTTTTCAAGGAGATACTCGGAGATTCTCGCCCCCATGACAGCGCCAGTTGGTGTGAACATCATTTCCAGATACTTCCCGAAGCGGCTGGAGTTATCATTGATGACCGTGCGGGCGTTCCCGAAGGCTTCCACCAGGGAGTTCACCTGGAGAATTTTCTGGCGTAAGGTCTGATTGTTTGCCTGGGAAGAACAGTGCATAGAAGAGAAGCCTTCAGAAGCAACATTCCAATAACGTCGCCCTGCACCCCTCCCAGGCTCCCTTTCTGAGCAACTCTACATTGGGAAAGTTAGCATCAACTTGCATGGGTTTCTCACATGAAGGAGGCATGAATCGTGAATCAGAAAGCCAGATTTGATGGTAGTTTTAAAGTCTGGCTGCATTGCACAGGACATCTTCGAGAGATGTTTACTGCTTTTAACTTTTCCACTTTTAACTTTTTCAATAAACCTCACTCTAATAAAGGAGTCCTCAAACCCTTTCTTTTATTTTCTTTTTTAATCTTCCTGACTTCCTCCTGAGTGCTGGGATTACAAGCTTTTGCTACCATAACTGGTCCATAGGGCGCTGGGGATTGAAGCAATGGACCCAGGCATGGTAGCTAAGAACTCTACCAACTGAGCCACATCCCCATCCCCCACACGGTTATTATCAGAGCACTAGAGACGGAAGCAGGATGTACCAATCTCTGCCTGAGATGGGAGTCTGTCTTCCCCTTCCCCTTTCAATGTCTCTTCCTTGTTATTAGCTGACTGCTCAGCTTCCGACTGTTTAGAGCGTTGTTTTACACAGTCCAAACTAGCTTGATCTTTATTTTATTTTAATTGTTTTATTGGATATTTTCTTTATTTACATTTTGTTTTCCCCTTTCCAGGTCTCCCCTTAAGAAATGTCCTATCCTCTCCCCCTGCTCTATAAGGGTGCTCTCCCACCCACCCACCCACCCACTCCCATCTTCCCACCCTGGCATTCCCCTACACTGGGGAATTGAACACGCTCAGGCCCAAGGACCTCTCCTCCCACTGATGTCCAACAAAGCCATCTTCTGCCACATATGCGACCAGAGCCATGGGTCCCTCCATGTGTACTCTTTGGTTGGTGGTTCAGTCCCAGGGAGCTCCGGGGAGGGGGGGAATCCCTCAAACCCTTTCTTCGTCACATTATGCAATAACACCAACTCCCTGACTAATTTTTCAATCCTTCCTTCCTTCCTTCCTTCCTTCCTTCCTTCCTTCCTTCCTTCCTTCCTTCCATGTCTGGGTCAAGACTGGAATTTTCCTTTAGTTGTACAACGGCTTCCCCTTGCCATTTTCCTACTCACCACAGTGCCTCCCCCCCATCTGACTCAGTGTTTAACTACTTTTCCCACTCAATGGCTCAATGTTTCTAATACATTGAAAACACACAAAATAATTAATAGCCTGCAGTCTAGTAAATCCATGTTCATATTATTTTTCTCACTACATGAAGTAAGAACAGCATGCTGGCATCTTAAGAGCCTAGCTATCAAGGAGGGAAACACAAAATGTATGAAATCTCCTTATGGTGATTCCTGATTTAAAAAAAAAAAACAAAAAAACCAATAGTACTGTCTTCTGCTAAGAGGGCTTCTGCAGGGGCTTCAAGTCATGATACACAAAGCAGGTTGGCCCATACCTTTCCTAAGAAAGTAAGATGCTGAACGATCAGATGGGCGCTCTCCGTCTTCCCCGATCCGCTTTCTCCACTGATGACAATACACTGGCACAGAAAATGGAGTCAAGGGAGGGATTCAATGAATTACCACATAGAAACAACATATGCATTGGGATGTGGTTTTCCATATAACATCCTTCACTATATGCCTCCATCTTTCACTGAACAGTCATTCTATCCTGGGACTCTTCCCACTATATGAGGAGCTAGGACAGTTACTTGTCACTGCAGGGTATAGATATAGCATTGTCTGATGGTATCATTGTTAATTGATTCTTGTGGGTTCTTTGGTCTATTCTTGTTACAAACTATATTGCAATGAATAACCCTATACACAGGCTAGTATATCTACATGCAGATTCATCTGCTAAATAAATTCCAAGTAGATAACATTTGATCAAAAGGTAAAGGTATTTATAAAATAGCTATTGCTGTGCTGCTTTGCTAGGGACCATAGCAGCTGGCTAATCCGCTAGAGCAACAATTCGTGTTTGCTGGCATGTTAGAGAGAGTATATGATCCAGGGCCAGCTACGTGGGAGACATACATACATGGAGCATGTGGAGTTGGGGCTGGTAGATTAGAAAACGTACACAATGCAGAGACTGGTACATGGGAGACATCCATGGGGCATGTGGAGCTGAGGCAGTGCCATACAGAAAGTAGTCTGTCGCCTTGAGGTCTCACCACACAGTGTATTGATCTGTGTCAAACTGATAGGTAAAAACTGATACTCTCCACTATGTTCATAGCAGCCTTATTTATAATAGCCAGAAGCTGGAAAGAACCCAGATGCCCCGCAACGGAGGAATGGATTCAGAAGATGTGGTATATTTATACAATGGAATACTACTCTGCAATTAAAAACAATGAATTCACGAAATTCCTAGACAAATGGTCAGAACTTGAAAATATCATCCTTAGTGAGGTAACCCAATCACAAAAGAACACACATGGTATGCAGTCACTGATAAGGGGATATTAACCCAGAATCTCGGAATACCCAAGACACAATTCATATATCAATAGATTTCCAAGAAGATGGAAGGAGAGACCCCTAGTCCTGGAAAGACTGGATGTAGGGGAATGCCAAGACAGAGAAGTGAGAGGGGGTTGAATGGGGAACAGAGGGAGGGAAGGGGGTTTATGGGACTTTTGGGGAGGGAGAAAACGGGAAAGGGTAAATCATTTGGAATGTAAATAAAAAAACTTAGAAAAAAAACTGGTATTCAGTGCAGTTTTAGACTGCGTCTCTTTTATTATGAGTGAGGTCAATGCCAATGCTTAAGGTCAATCACATATTTTTTGGTCTTATTTATAGCCATGGCTTGTTTCTATTGTACTGTTAGCCATGTTCGTTTTAAGGCTTCCTGGAGCTCTTTGTACACAAAAGAGATCAGTGATGAGGTAGAATAAAAGCAATGTGTTTGGCCTTTGTACTTGCTTCCTGGCTTAAAGCTTCTTGGAATTTTCTGACTGGTGGAAGGACAGGAACATCTTCTGCTCAGGAGGAACACTGGCCGCCACCTCATCTGTGAACAAGGTAGTTCCAAATGGCAACTAGACTAACTGTCTCAGGACAGGGATGGACACTGAGAAAGAACAGATGTATAATCAGAGGATGGACACTTTCAGACCCCCCCCCCATTATCCAGGAAGGCAAAAGAGGTTGAAAATTGAGTTCGATAAAAACTTGTATTGAAAAGAACCATTTTGTTTATTTTATTATTCAAAACATTCTGTTAGCATATATTCCCTGTACACAGTGTTGGACTTCACAAAGATTCTCTCAAGTCTATCATATGCTTTGACTGCATTCATCTCAGTCCCTGAATTATAAAACGTTTTTAATGATTTATTTATTTTTATCTTATGTATATTTGGTGTTTTGACTGTATGTACATCTGTGTAAGGGTGTCAGATCCCCTGGAATTGGAGTCATAGGCAGTTGTGAGTAGCCATGTGGGTGCTGGGAATTGAATTCTGGTCCTATGGAAGAACAGCCAGTGCTCTTAACTGTTGAATGTTAAAGAAATGAGATTCAGTGAGTTTTGAACTGAAATATCAAAGGTCTGGGGAGACGGCTCAGGTGAAAGTCGAGATCCTTTGTGCCCCCACCTCTCCTTCTATCTGTCCTATGCACGTCACCCATGTGGCTGCTGTGGGTTATATCCTAACGTGCCAGTAAAAACAAATTTAGTATTCATCTTAATTCTTTGAGTTGTTCTACTGAATTAGCCAGCCTGAAAGAGGGTTGTTGGAACCCTTGAATTTGTACGTGGGTTGGCAGAATTGTGAGTATCTTGGCTATTCCACTTGTAACCTGCATCTGACACACGGGCAGTCTTGTTAAAGTTAACCCATAACCTGTGGGGTCTGTGGTAAATCCAGAGTGTGGCAGGATTGCACTGAACTGTAGGGCACCCTGGAAAAAACGGTTTAGTGTTGGAAACACACAATTTGGTGTCAGAAACAGAATGGGGGTGAGGGGGGAACGAAAAATGCAGCAGGCAAATTTGAAAGTCATGTTCTCTCTTTCCACTAATGTTCTCTCTGGGAAACCTGTGGACAATTTGTTACTCTCTGCAACCATGCGGAGATATTCCTCTCCAGTAATCAGGAAGCCTGAGTGTGCTGTTCCATGGGTTCTATTGTACAGTGGTTTGAGTAAGAAATGTCTCTCACAGTTTAGGGCACTTGAACACTTGATCCCTAGTGCTCTTGGTCCCTAGGGCACTTGAACACTGGCTAGTGGTGCTGCTTGAGGAGGTTTAGGGGATGCTGCCTTGCTGATGGAGCATGTCACTGGGAAACACGAGTAAAAATGCCTAACCCACTTGTAGTTTGCTCTCAGTTTTGTGTTTGTAGTTCCAGGTGGGGGCTCCTAGCTGCTCCTCCAGCAGTCACACTTGTTCGCTGCTGCCTTTCCACCATGACAGATTTACACCTCATGAACTATAAGCCACAGAAGCCCTTCCGTCTGGAAGTTGTCTTGACCATGGAGTGTTATCGTGACAGAAAAGTAACTAAGACACAGTTATTATTTTGTTTACCCTCAACTGACTCAAAAAAAAAAAGAAAGAAAGAAAAGAAAAAAGAAAAAAAGAAAAGAAAAGAAGCCAGACTTCTTTGCTCTCTGGAAGTCCATACATAGTAAGCTCTCATAAAATTTTCTTGCCAAGATAAGTTACCTCTATTTGTTTACAGAATGCAGGAATAAAGGAAAACAAACCTAACAAAATGGAGGAGGGGGTCAAAAGTAGAATAAGCCATGCTGTGAATTACAAGTCTAGACAACTAAAAATTATGAGTTAAGTTTGTATTTAAGTAACATTGAGCTTAAAGTTTATCAGTCTTAACCCTAGCCCATCAAATTTCCCAGCAGTTTAGATGATACAGGGCCCAGTGTCTAGCAAGTGCAGTATTTGACATGCACGGGACCCAGTCATGAAGATTCCGAGATCTTAATAGGAGGGAATTTCATTTATGCCATTATATATTGCGTTTTTATTACAGCCATTGCATGTAATCAGGTTGTGGTTGTTCTGTGTTCTCATTATGTTCATATTAGAAAAGTCTTTATTGCATTTCATGAGAGAAAATGAGTGCTCCTGCTATTCGTGTGTGATGTCTCTCAAAAGGGTTTCTCCTTCTCAGGCTTCCAGTTCCCTTGGCACAGCAATTTTATTTCCCATTTTCCCGGGGTGGCCTCAGCAACTACAGGTCCAAAAGAAAAAAGGAAGATGATCTATGTCTTACCTTGTGAGCTCGTAGGAGGGGAAGGTGAGTCCTTACCTGGTCTTTGCTGAAAGTAACCAAACACTGATAAGCATTATCTGCTGATGCAAATATGTGGGGGGGATTCGAGGAACGTTTCACACCATGGTAAAGCTTGGAAAACTGAAGGAAAGAAACAACTCATTGACAGGATCCTTCAAATGCCCCACTGGACCGTCTAATGCCTTCACTACCTGTTACCCTGAAAAACAAGGCGTTTCACCTTAGAGGACTTGCTGCTTCTGGAAGGCTCCGGAGTCTGTGGGCCTAAGTTCTGACCCCTGATTTCCATTACAGCCTACACAAGCTTGGGCAAGGGGCACTAACTGCTCTGCTCTGTCTCCTCCTCTACTGAATAGCCATAGCTTTTCTGTCTTACAGGATGATCAGACATGACCCTACCAAGTGTTTGGCATGCAGCAAGCATTCAATAATAGTTAACTTTTATTGTTGCTCCTTGCTTTGAGAAGTTTCCCCCCAAAGATAAAATCTCACTTATGTTAAATTATTGTCTACACTTTTGGATATCAGTCCCATGGCAAGAGGGTGGCTACATGGGTTTAACGTCACTTCATTGCATTCGCATATTTGATTTTTTTTTTCCAGTGTGTGGGTTTGAGCCTAGGACCGAATGCATGCTAAGGAATTGCTCTACCAGTGAACTACATTTCCAGACCTGACCTTGTGATTTTTCATCACTCATGAAGGAATAAAATGCTTTTAAACCAGTCTTCATACCTGAGGAGAGTATATGTTTAGATTCTGGAAGGGGTTTAAGGCAATTAGAATATCTCCAACATAGGTGTAGATCAGCGAGTCTGCATACCGTTTCTGCAGCCAGTAGATAATTGTATCCTGAGAAGAGACAGTGTTGAGAGTAGCATGGACATTCAAGACAGAGATGTTGAGAGCAGCAACGAGCTTCTTACACTAATATTTGTCTAGAAGATTAAATCAGCCCATTCAGATCTTAACAGAGTCTTAATGATTCTAAATCTCTCAAAAGATGGCAGATGCCTGGAAAGACTCAATGATTACAATGTGCTGAAAGAAGAGTTGCTGACAGTCATCAAGAAGCCAATGAAGATTTGAGTTGTTCCTGGGTGCGGGGTTGGGCGCGGGGGAGGGGGCAATCTCTGTTCAATTAGAAGGTTCTATTTATAATTAGATTTAACTGTATGTGGACAGATTACCCAGGTTCTGTAAATCGAACTTGGGTCCCTTGGAAGAGTAGCAATTTCTCAGGCTATTCAAAGCGGAGCTGTCTCGCCAGCCCTAGGAATTTCATTTCTCAAAAGTAACACTCGTTACTGGATTGCGGGAATCAGAATTGGACACTGTGGTGTTACAGGTTAGTGACTGAAGTGTTGATGTTGGGGTTCCCCAGGATTAGAATCCACAGATGGAGGTTCAGCTCAAGCAAAGGCAAGTATTCTGAGTGAGGAATTATTGTAGTTCTCAGATTTCAAATCTGAACTATATTTACTCCACTGTCTGTAAATGAAATGTCTCCTTAAGGAGAACAAACACCTGTTTTCAGGGTAAACTACGATATTTTTTATTAAATAGAAAATGAATTTAAGTTGGTGGGCTTCGTCAGGCTGTGAAGGGCTTTACTAGAATCTTCCATCATTCCAAAACTATAAATGAACACACAGTCTATCAAATTCATAGTGATCATGCCATAGCTAACCAAGCAAAGTTTTGAATGACTTTAGAGAACTGTGACCAATCATAGAAGGGACAGATAAGGGACAGACCACCTGTGTGAAGCTCTCCATGAGAGCTGTCTACTAAGTATTCAGTACCTCATCCAGGACCTCAAGATGTGAAACTCTCCATGAGAGCTGTCTACTAAGCATTCAGTACCTCAATCCAGGACCTCAAGATGTGAAACTCTCCATGAGAGCTGTCTACTAAGTATTCAGTACCTCATCCAGGACCTTAAGATGTGAAACTCTCCATGAGAGCTGTCTACTAAGCATTCAGTACCTCATCCAGGACCTCAAGATGTGAAACTCTCCAGGAAAACTGTCTACTAAGTATTCAGTACTCATCCAGGACCTCAAGATGTGAAGCTCTCGAGGAGAGCTGTCTACCAAGCATTCAGTACCTCATCCAGGACCTCGAGATTGACCAAGTCATCCTCAAGGCAGCATTTGCCAGCATCCTCCACTTGATGGGATCTTCCGGTATGCATACTTTCATGCCTGGAAACAGGAACAGAGCATCAGCACCGTGACAGTGAACGGAGCAGCAGAAAGCAGGCAATGAAGGCAGCTCACTTGAGAACTCCACACCTGACACATAGCAACCTCAGCGACAGTGAAAGCAAAGCCAGTCCAGACATTGTGCCCTGTGTGTGAAGGCACCAGGAGAAGGGGAGTCCTAAGCTCTTCCCTCACAGTGAAGAATTTTACCAACTGGACCTGGCTAACATACATTTGTGTTTCCTAAATTCCAGCTTCTAGGGGGTATCTTCTACACTTTTATTTTCTGCTTTGTGTGGCACAAGGTCACTGTCTACCTGACTGTAATGTTTCATAAGAAAGCAATGAAAATCCCAAGACTCTACAGCAAGGACTCTCTGTCAGTCAAGATCCCCCGGGGGGGGGGTGTCACATAGCAGATAGCCTGCATTACAAATGTTGACATTACTATATTCATAACAGCAGCAAATCAGAGTTATGAAGTAGCAAAGGAATAGTTTTATGGTTGGGGGTCACCACAATGTAAAGAGCTGCAGTAAAGGGCTACACCATTAGGAAGGTTGAGAACCGTGATTTAGAGCATTCTACGTCCTGTTGAAGCAGAGACTTTCTGCTAAGTCACAGTCACAGCACCTCCCTTCTGGTAATGTCCCCTTGCCCTTCCTGCCACCACCCAGACTTTCTGATTGATTTTTTCAAACTACAAAAACTTTCAAAGAACAGTATAAATACCAAAGAGTCGGTCATGGTTTGCATTTACCCTGTTCATTTATCAAAAATTCCTTTGAGAGCTTTCTCCTAAAGAACTTCTCTCCTGAGGTGACCACTCATGTCCCCACACTAGGGACATCCTCTCAGTCTGTTCCTAAATGTTGGCCAAGTACATACATGCATCCGTGGGCAACATATGGGTTATGAATGTTTAATTATAAAAAGTAATATTCTGGGAGTTTTACTTAGCAAATATGTCTTGTTTAAAGTCAATATCATCTCTTTTGTTTTGTTACCATTTATTTATGTGCATGTGCACTCTTGTGTATCCACACATGTGTGTCTACATGCACCTGTGGAAGTTAGAAGACAATTTCCAGGAGTCAGTTATCTTCTTCCACCTGGGTCCTATGTGTCACCGAGCTTCTATGGCAAGTGCTTTTGCCTGCTGAGACATCTTTTCAGATTCATAATTTCTTATTATGGGGCATTGCTTACCATGTATCCCCAAAACTTGGATTACAATAAGTAAAAACATCCTTTAGTATTCCAAAGTACAGTTTGTTTTGTTATTTGGTTACTTTTTTTAAAATTTGTTTTAATTTATTTACTTTGCATCCTGGCCAAAGTTTCCCTCCCTCTCAGTCCTTCTCCCTCCTTCCCATCCCTACCCCCATCCACTCCTCCTGTTTGCTTCAGAAAAGGGAAGGCCTCTCCTGGATATCAACCAGCTCTGGCTTATCAAGTTGCAGTAAGACTAGGTGCATCCTCTCTTACTAAGGCTAGATGAGACAGCCCAGTAGGGGGAAAGGGTCCCAAAGGCTCCCACTGTTAGAAATCCCACTTGAAGACCAAACTACAACCGTAACATATGTGCAGTGGGCCTAGGTCAGTCCCATGCAGGCTCCCTGGTTGGTGGTTCAATCTCCATGAGCCCTATGGGCTCAGGTTAGTTGATTCTGTGGGCTTTCTTGTGGTGCCTTGACCCCTCTGGCTCCTATAATCCCTCCCTCTCTTCTGCAGGATTCTCCAAGTTCTGTCTAATGTTTGGCTGTGGTTTCTGCATATCTCCATCAGTTGCTAGGTGAAGCCTCTCTGATGACAGTTAGGCTAGGCTCCTGTCTGTAAGTACAGCAGAATATCATTAGCACTGTCAGTAGTGGGCTCCCTTTTATGGCATGGGTCTCAAGCTAGACCAGTCTTTGGTTGGCCACTCTTTCAATTTCTGCTCCATTTTTACCCCTGCACATCTTGTAGGCAGGACAAATTGTAGATCAAAGGTTTTTGTGGCTAGGCTGGTGTCACAATCCTCTGGTTACAATAGATGACAAGTTTGGACTCCATATCCCCTATTGCTAGGAGTCTTAGCTAGGGTCACTTTCTTGGATTCCTGGAAATTCCCATTGCCCTTGGTTTCTAGCCCATCCAAGAGATACCCAACCCTCCCCCATTTCAGTTGTCTCTTGTAGTACTTTCTCCCTCTGTTCCATATGCCCAGTCCCTTTTCTTTCTATCCTCCAGGCCACTCCCCATCCACTGTACTTCTCTTTCTCAGTGAGATTCATGCATCCCTCCCCTTGAGCCTTTCTCGATACTTAGCTTCTTTGGGTCTGTGGATTGTAGCATGGCTATCCTTTACTTTATGGCTAACATCCACTTGTAAGCGAGGACTTAACATGTTTGTCTCTCTGGGTCTGGGTTACCTCACTCAGAATGAGCTTTCCTAGTTCCATCCATTTGTCTGCAAATTTCATGACATCATTGATTTTAATACCTGAGTAATATTCCATGTGCAAATGTACCACATTTTCTTTATCCATTCTTCAGTCAAGGGACATCAAGGTTATTTCCAGTTTCTAGTTATTATGACTAAAGCTGCTATGAGGATGTTTGAGGGAATGGCCTTGTGGTACAGTGGAGCTTCTTTTGGGTGTATGCCCAAGAGTGGTACAGCTGCATCCTGGTTCCCAGTATTCTAAGAAACCAATAACTTGATTTCCCAAGTGGCTATATGTATAAGTTTTCACTCCCACCAGCAATGGAATAGTGTTTCCCTTGCTTCACATCCTTGCCAGAATAAGATGTTGCTTGAGATTTTTATCTTAGCCAGTCTGATCAGTATAAAATGGAATCTCAGAGTTATTTTAATTTGCATTTCCTTGATAGCTAAGGATGTTCAACATTTCTTTAAGTGTTTCTCGGCTATTAGAGATGCCTCTGTTGAGAATTCTGTTTATATCTGTACTTTATTTTTTTTAAATTGGGTTATTTGGTTTGTTGATGTCTAGTTTCTTGAGTTCTTTATATATTTTGGATGTCAATCCTCTGTCAACTGTGAAGTTGGTAAAAAAATATTTTCCCATTCTATAGGGGACCATTTTGTCCTTTTGTTCTTTGCCTTACAAAAGGTTTTCCATTTCATGAGGTCCCATTTATTAATTGTTGATCTGAGTGCATGCATGATTAATGTTCAGCTCAGGGAGTTGGCTCCTGTGTCAATGCATTCAAGGCTATTCTCCACTTTCTCTTCTATCAGACTTAGTAATTCTGGTTTTATGTTGAAGTCTTTGATCTATTTGGACTTGAGTTTTGTGCAGAGTGATAGACATGGATCTATTTGCATTCTTCAGCATGTAGACATCCAATAAGATCAGCACCATTTGCTGAAGACACTTTTTTCCTATTGTATAATTTTGGCCTCTTTGTTAAAAATCAAGTGTCCATAAGTGTGTAGATTTACCATAGGGTATTTTATTCCATTCCATTGATCAATCTGTCTGGTTTTATGTCATTACCATGTGGTTTTTATTACTATTACTCTGTAGTACAAGCAATACAGATGGTGATACCCCCAGAAGATCTTTTATTATACAAGATTGTTTTAGCTATTCTGAGTTATTTTGGTTTTCCATATGAAGCTGAGGATTGTTCTTTTGAGGGATGTAAAGAATTGTGTTGGAATTTCAATGGGAATTACGTTGAATCTGTAGATTGCCTTTGGTAAGCTGGCCATTTTTTTTTTTTACTATGTTAATCCTACTGATCCATGAGCATGGGAGATCTTTCTATCTTCTGAGGTCTTCTTCAATTTCTTCCTTCAAAGATTTAAAGTTCTTGTCATACAAATCTTTCACTTGCTTGGTTAGAGTTACATTACACCAAGATATTTTATATTATTTGTGACTATTGTGAAGGGTATTGTTTCCCTGATTTCATTCTCAACCCATTTATCATTTGATGTATGAGGGCTACTAATTTGGGGGGTTGATTTTGTATGTAGCCACTTTACTGCAGGTGTTTATCAGCTCTAGGAATTCCCATTTAGAATTTTTTAGGATTGCTTATGTATACTATCATATCATCTGCACGTAGTAATACTTTGACTTCTTCCTTTCCAATTTGTATCCTCTTAATCTCCTTTTGTTGTTTTATTGCTCTGGCTAGAGCTTCAAGCAATATATTGAAGAGATAGGGAGAAAATGGACAGCCTTGCCTTGTCCCTGATTTTTGCTTTAAGTTTCTCTCCATTTAATTTGGTGTTGACTATCATCTTGCTGTATAATAACTTCATTGTGTTTAAGTATGTGCCTTATATCTCTGATCTCCCTAGGACTTTTCTTATAAAGAGCTGTTGGATTTTGTCAAGGGCTTGTTCAGCATCTAATGAGATGATTGTGTTTTTTTTTCTTTCAGTTTGTTTATATGGTAAACTACATTGACAGATTTTTATATGTTGAACTATCCCTGCATTTCTGGAATGAATCATGGCCAGAATATGGGGTCCAGGAGATTGGTTACTTGTTTTTATAAGGTTTCTTGTATCCCAGGCTGACCTCTTAGAACTCGCTATATTAATAGAAGATGATGTCACATCGTGATCCTGCTTCCATCTCCTGAGTGCTGGGATTACAAGCATTCCAGGAGGGATGTCCTTCACTCTAGATGATGTTTTTGCAGACAGTTCGAGAGAAAAGCACGGGCTAACCTCAGCTGCACCCTCAGAATCAAATAGACACCAGCATAAAGTTGATTCTCGGTGTGCACCGACACAGTTTGGCACCACCATGATCCAAGTTGGTATTTTCTAAGCCTACCAGCAGATTGACTATAGCTATGGAATATGTCTGTCTGTCTCATACACCTAAACTCCAAGAACCATGCCAATAAGCATGAATCTCATCAAAATCTTCCCACAAGAATTTAAACAAAACAAATTGGAAAAGATATTGTAATTACTATTATCAGCACAGTGTGACCTCCTCTCCTGCTAATGAGCAATCCAAGCCTTAGTGTTGGTACTTGCTCAAGACTGTGGTTGGCAATGTAGAAGCTGGTGTTGATATAAGATAGTCTCATTCATATAAAGATCAGTTCACTAGTTCAACCATACACACACGCACACACACACACACGCACACACGCACACACACGCACACACGCACACACACGCACATGTGCACACGTGCACATTCACAGGCACACACATTCATTCACACATATGCTCACTTACATATAAACACTCACCTATATGAATGCACACACATGCGCGCGTGTGTGCATGCGCGCGTGTTCACACACACACACACACACACACACACACACACACACACACACACACCAGTAGCTGTATTTGCCCTCTACAATTACGGTCCCTCTGAAAGGAACGCCTGCTTCAGTTTCCTCCTGCGGAGTTTGGAGAGTTAAAAACCCTAATCCTAATGCTTATCTCTTTCACACAATCCTTAGACGTTAGATAACCTTATAAAGGTGTTATGTTTCTCTACTTTTAGTTAAAATCAACAAAATTAAACTTGGTTCAATTTTATTCTCACAGGTACAACAAACTCAGATTATCTAAAACTCGCATGCTCCACCTAGTGTCTTAATTTAAGAATAGCAATTGATATTTCCCACCCCCACCCCCACTCCCCGACCAATTCTTTGTTTGAATATAAAAATTACAGATATTCAACTTTAAAATACTTGGATTCAGCTGGGCAGTAGTGGTCCGTATACTTTATCCCAGCACTTTCAAGGAAGAGGCAGGTGGATCGCTGTAAGTTTGAGGCCAGCCTGGTCTGCAGAGTAAGACTGGGGACAGCCAGGGCTACACAGTGAAACTTGAAAAACAGAACACCAAACACACAAACAAAAAGATACTTGGGTTGTGTAGGAGGCACAGCTTAGAGAAAGCGTTGGAGGAACTAGACTTGTTAAACACACGGGCCTGTATTCTCCAAAGGCAGACAATGCCCGATGCCTGCTCAGTCCAGAAGGCTGCAGCGGATGTTGTCTAGCAACCTGTTTATCTTTTTGCTGTTCTAAGGAGCCAGTCTTTCTGAATGCCCCAAATATCCTGAGCACTATCTAGGCCCTTATCCTGAGCTTAGTTTCTTGGTGAGTAGACTCCATCCTTATGAAAGAGTCCCATGTACTTTGTACCCTTCGTCAATACAGTCTATCCTTATATTTATTCCAAATCCCGTCTCTTAGCCCCTTACCCTGAGCACTGCTGGTCAGTCAATAGATAGAACTGATCCTTGTTGTACAGGTCTCAGGTGCTTTGCTACTTTGCACGGGAGTTTCCAGGTAGCCATGCCTAGAGTTTTGTTGTGATGAGTGTC
This sequence comes from Tokudaia tokunoshimensis, assembly GCA_036184795.1. NCBI lineage: Eukaryota > Metazoa > Chordata > Mammalia > Rodentia > Muridae > Tokudaia > Tokudaia tokunoshimensis. The sequence goes on along the minus strand of BTHU01000004.1, from coordinate 44,420,424 downwards.
ATTTGGAAACCTTTTCCCAAAGTTTTACTGTGCTTAAGTGTGTGAGAGAAATAAACCAGACTCTGGAAGTCTGCCCCAGTGCTTGCTAAGTGGTGCTGACTAGAGTTTTTCATTCTTCATCTAGAGTGAATCATCTCCCTGCCAGCCGTGATGCTTGCAGGGTCCCCAGCAGGGTTGAGCATTCCAAAGCTTAGATAAATAGATACATATAAGTGACTGGGTAACAGTAAAAGTCATTTTGTTTAATAAAAGTATATAGAAATATATAGATTTGTTTTGTTCTTGTCAAAGTATGCCGTCTACTACTTCTACTTTTAACATACTTAGTGTACATATAAGCATCCAGACATACTATATGTTCCAAATGAGTACTGAAGTTCATGCACAGTGTACTCTGAGGTGCTGTGTACATAGTGCGATGGCTGTAACTAAAGTGTCTTCTAAGAGGAGTGTTCTGGGGTAAAGTACAGAATGTCTTTCCATCAAAGTCTATACTGCCTTTTCTGTATTCCCTGCCTGTGTTTATGAGGCAGTTAGAGTTTGAGATTTGAAGCTAAGAGGGAAAGCTGTGCGGTCTGGGTTTAGGTTGGATGCAGTAGAGGATGCAGGGTTGGATGACTTTAGGTTTCAGGAACCAATGATGAAGTTTATGTTAAGGTAGAAATTTGGGCATGAGTGGAGATTGGCAGGCTTTTGGGCATGCATGAAGCAGATGGTAGGCTTTTGAGCATGTGTGGAGACTATGGTAGACATTTTCTAGACTATCTTTAGTTCAGGTTATGCATGGGAAGAGGACTTTGAGAACATCAAAGTGGTTCAGACTAGATATTACTCTCTATACCCGTGTTACAGTGAAGCAATTTTGGGGTTATGCTCTTAAATAGCCCCATCTCTGTGACAGGCTAGTCCTGTGTGTGATTTCCCTCCAAAGTTCATCCATAACCCATTAGCTTCCTGTCTTCAAGCAGAGACTCCATGCAGAGGGGTACGTACGGGTTCAGAAGTCCCACACAGCGGGGTTGGATATGGTCTTATCCTCATGTAAGTGATAAAAGGAAGCGCTCTAAATCATGACCCAAGAATGTGACTCTCTTACCCAATATGTATTCACACACCATTCACCACTGAGAGCTACTCTGTGTGACAGTCTTTAGACAGTTGCCCTCTGGAAGACCCATCATGAAGATTATTTCTGCCCCTGTTCCTCCATTCCCAGAATATAATTATTCCTTCCCTCCCAAGATGCTAAAGGAAGGATGAAAGAAAAACTACCATGCCTATCAGATGCCATGCTTAAAGGAAGTGATGATATATGTTAGGGATAGAGAGAACACAGGTGCTGGGATAAGGAAGAAAGGAGATGAGGAAGAGGACCCAGGCTCAAAGGCGGTGGTCCAAGGCCTCTATAGTTGTAGACAGAGCCCATTCCCTTATGACCCAGTGGCTCCAAACAGTAAGGAAAGCATTGTTCAAAGTGAGGCTAGAGTCACAGCACCAGTCTGTGCTGTCAAATCCTCCATCCAGATCACTTCTATTTCAGTGTACCCTCTGATTCAGGGTCAAAAAAAAAATGAACCATTTCATTTGACTTTACTATACAATAACAGAACCAGTAGGAGACAAACCACCGCAAATTACCCATGGGACTCTATTCTATTGCCTCTGTTGTGAGTCAAATATAGAGTTGATACCAGTTGAGTTCGGAGCCCATGGTTCCGAGCTAGATGCTGACCGATAATGTAAGGTTCTCAATCAAACATGCAAACTTAGAAAATAGAAAACTGAGCAGATATCATGATAGTAACTGCCCATTTTTCACCATTTCAGTTTTGGCCTAATAAATTGGCATTGTATTATCCGTCATATTAAGCAATATTTGGTACTTCTCCAGACAGCAACAAGAGTCAGGGACAAAAGCAGAAAATTAAATATGGGTTTGTTCACACAGTGAGGCACGATGTACAGGGTCTGAGGTGTGGGGGTATGAGGTGTGGAGTGTGGGTGTATGTGAGGTGGGTGTGGGGGATTGGGGTGTGGGGTGTGGGAGTATGGAGTGTGGGGTGTGAGGGTGTAGGATCTTGGCTGTGGTGGTATGGGATGTAGGTGTGTGGGTGTGGGAGTATGGGGTGTGGGGTATGGGAGATGTGGGGAAATATGGGTGTGGAGGAGTGTGGGGGTGGGGTATATGTGGGGGTATGGGGATATGGGGTGTGGAGCATGGGGAGAATGATACTAATTATACCAAGAAACAGATTTATTCCTTCTCTATTGGGGATATAGAAGGACATTTAAGGTCTCCGGCTTGGGACCATCCTCTGCCATAGCATACCATCTCCAAGTGGCACAGAAAGCTAGCTATCCACCCAGCGGTGCAGAGAAGACAGCACAGGTGAGACCTGCCCTGCAGCTCAGAGGTTCATGCCGGGAAACCTCTAGCGGAAGCTCTCAGGTTTCCGTCTCCAGCTTGGTTCCATCCTCTGGCACAGGGCACCATACCCAAGTGATACAGGGAGGCAGCTTAACCACCCAGGAGTTTGAGGGGACTGCCTGCACAGGTAGAACTACCCTCGCCAAAGGATCACGCCCGGAACCCTCTAGTGGAAACCCTCCAGTATCCTTCTCTGGTTTGGGACCACCCTCTGCCACTGTGTACCTTATCCAAGTGACACACAGAGGTAGCTAACCACTCAGGAGGGCAGAGAGACTGGGCAGCACAGGTAGGACCACCCCTGCTGCTCAGAGGAAACAGGTAGGACACAAGAGCCTAGGAACAGCCTGGGACAGGAGTCTTCTGATTATTGCCTGCACCCAGAGTTGATCGGGGTCACAGAGCTACATACACAAATACAACCACAAGAGAGCAGGTCTAGCAGGAGTACCTACATACAGGTGTACACAGAGAGAATGGGTCTCCCAGTAGCACAGATAAGCCACAGTCAGAGACAGCAACACCAGCTAACACCAGAGATAACCAGATGGCAAAAGGCACAAGAACATTACCAACAGAAACCAAGTAAACATGGCACCATTTGAACCAAGTTCTCCAACAACAGCAAGTCCTGGATACCCCAACACACCAGAAAAGCAAGACCTGGGTTTACAATCACATCTCATGATGCTGATAAAGGATTTCAAGAAGGACATAAATAACTCCCTTAAAGAAATTCAGGAGAATATGGGTCAACAGATAGAAGCCCATAAAGAGGAAACACAAAAATCACTTAAAGAAATACAGGAGAATATGGGTCAATGGACAGAAGTCCTGAAAGAGGAAACACAAAAATCTCTTAAATAAGTACAGGAAAATACAAACAAACAAGTGAAGGAACTGAACAAAACCATCCAGGATCTAAAAACAGAAGTAGAAACAACTAAGAAATCACAATGGGAGACAACTTTGGAGATAGAAAACCTTCGAAAGAAATCAGGAGTCATAGATGCAAGCATCAACAACAGAATACAAGAGATAGAAGAAAGAATCTCAAGTGCTGAAGATACCATAGAAAGTATTGACTCAACAGTCAAAGAAAATGCAAAACTTGAAAAGCTTGTAACCCAAAACATCCAGGAAAACCAGGACACAATGAGAAGACCAAACCTAAGGATTATAGGTATAGAAGAGAGTGAAGATTTACAACTTAAAGGGCCAGTAAATATTTTCAACAAAATTATAGAAGAAAACTTCCCTAACCTAAAGAGAGGAATGCCCATGTACATCCAAGAAACCTATAGAACTCTAAACAGACTGGACCAGAACAGAAATACCTCCTGTCACATAATAATCAAAACACCAAATGTACTAAACAAAGAAAGAATATTAAAAGCAGTAAGAGAAAAAGGCAAAGTAACATATAAAGGAAAACCTATCAGAATTACACCAGACTTCTCACCAGAGACCATGAAAGCTAGAAGATCCTGGGCAGATCTCATACAGACTCTAGGAGAACAAAAATGCCAGCCCAGACTACTATACCCAGCAAAACTCTCAATCACCATACATGGAGATACCAAGATATTCCATGATAAAACCAAATTTACACAATATCTTTCCACAAATCCAGTCTTACAAAGGATAATAGATGGAAAATGCCAATACAAGGAGGGCAACTACATCCTAGAAAAAGCAAGATAGTAATCTTCTTTCAACAAACCCAAAAGAAGATAACCACTCAAATATAAAAATAACATCAAAAATAACAAGAAGCAACAATCATTATTCCTTAATATCTCTTAACATCAATGGACTCAATTCCCCAATAAAAAGACAAAGACTAACAGACTGGATACATAAACAGGACCCAGCATTTTTCTGCATACAGGAAATGCACCTCAGTGTCAAAGACAAACACTACCTCAGAGTAAAAGGCTAGAAAACAATTTTCCAAGCAAATGGTCCCAGGAAACAACCTGGAGTAGCCATTCTAATATCCGATAAAATTGACTTTTAACCTAAAGCCATCAAAAAAGACACAGAAGGACACTTCATACTCATCAAAGGAAAAATCCACGAAGAAGAGCTCTCAATTCTGAACATCTATGCTCCAAATGCAAGGGCACCCTCATTCATATTTGCAGATGATATGATGGTATACTTAAGCAACCCAAAAAACTCCACCAGAGAACTCCTACAGCTGATAAACAACTTCAGCAAAGTGGCCGGATATAAAATTAACTCAAACAAATCAGTAGCTTTCCTATACTCAAAGGATAAACAGGCTGAGAAAGAAATTAGGGAAATGACACCCTTTAAAATAGTCACAAACAATATAAAATATATTGGTGTGACTCTAACCAAAAAAATGAAAGATCTGTATAACAAGAACTTCAAGTCTCTGAAGAAAGAAATCGAAGAAGATTTCAGAAGATAGAAAGATCTCCCATGCTCGTGGATTGGCAGGATTAATGTAGTTAAAATGGCCATCTTGCCAAAAGCAATATACAGATTCAATGTAATCCCCATCAAAATCCCAACTCAATTCTTCATAGAGTTAGAAAGAGCAATTCAAAAATTCATCTGGAGTAACAAAAAACCCAGTATAGTGAAAACTATTCTCAACTGTAAAAGAACTGGGGGAATTAGTATCCCAGACCTCAAGCAGTACTACAGAGCAATAGTGTTAAAAACTGCATAGTATTGTTACAGTGACAGGCAGGTAGATGAATGGAATAGAATTGAAGACCCAGAAATGAACCCACATGCCTATGGTCACTTGATCTTTGACAAAGGAGCTACAACCATCCAGTGGAAAAAAGAGAGCCTTTTCAACAAATGGTGCTGGCTCAACTGGAGGTCAACATGCAGAAGAATGCAAATCGATTCATTCTTATCTCCTTGTACTAAACTCAAGTCCAAGTGGTCCAAGAACCTCCACATAAAACCAGACACACTGAAACTAATAGAAAAGAAACTGGATAAGAGCCTTGAACACATGGGCACAGGGGAAAATTTCCTGAACAGAACACCAATAGCCTATGCCCTAAGTTCAAGAATTGACAAATGGGACCTCATAAAATTACAAAGTTGCTGTAAGGCAAAGGACACTGTCAATAGGACAAAACAGCAACCAACAAATTGGGAAAAGATCTTTACCAACCCTACATCTGACAGAGGGCTAATATCTAATATATACAATGAACTCAAGAAGTTAGACTCCAGAGAACCAAATAACCCTATTAAAAAATGGGGTACAGAGCTAAACAAAGTACTTTCACCTGAGGAGTATTGAATGGCTGAGAAGCACCTACAGAAATGTTCAACGTCTTTAGTCATCAGGGAAATGTAAATCAAAACAACCCTGAGATTTCACCTCACACCGGTCAGAACGGCTAAGATAAAAAACTCAGGAGACAGCAGGTGCTGGAGAGGTTATAGAGAAAAAGGAACACTCCTCCACTGCTAGTGGGATTGCAAGCTGGTACAACCACTCTGGAAAGCAGTTTGGCAATTCCTCAGAAAACTGGGCATAACACTACCAGAGGACCCTCCTATATGCTATCCTTGGCATATACCCAGAGGATTCTCCAGCATGTAATAAGGACATATGCTCCACTATGTTCATAGCAGCCCTAGTTATAATAGCCAGAAGCTGGAAAGAACCCAGATGTCCCTCAACAGAGGAATGGACACAGAAAATGTGATATATATATACATAATGGAGTACTATTCAGTTGTTAAAAACAATGAATTCATGAAATTCTTAGGCAAATAGGTGGAACTGGAAAATATCCTGAGTGAGGTAACCCAATCACAAAAAAACACACATGGAATGTACACACTGATAAGTGGATATTAGCCCAGAAGCTTGGAATACCCAAGACACATTTCACATATCAAATGATGCCCAAGAAGGAGGAAGAACAAAATATGAATCCTTGGGTCCTTTGTAGAAAAGGGGAAAAAATACCCACAGAAGGAGATACAGAGACAAAAGGTGGAGCAGAGTCTGAGGGAAAGACCATCCAGAGACTACCCCACCTAGGGATGCATCCTATATACAGTTACAAAACCCAGACACTATTGTGGATGCCCACAAGTGCTGACTGACCAGAGCCAGATATAGCTATCATCTGAGAGGCTCTGCTAGTGCATGACAAATACAGAGGAGGACACTCTCAGCCAGCCATTGAACTGAGCACAGGGTCCCCAATGGGGGAGCTAGAGAAAGGACCCAAGGAGCTGAAGGGGTTTGCAGCTCCACAGGAGGAACAACAATATGAGTCACCCAGTACTCCCAGAGCTCCCAGGGACAAAGCCATCAACCAAAGAGTACACGTGGAGTTACCCATGGCTCCAGACACATAGGCAGCAGAGGATGGTCTTGTTAGACACCAAAGGGAGGAGAGGCCCTTGGTCCTAGAAAGACTTGATGTCGTAGTGTAGAGGAATACCAGGACAGGGAAGCGGGGAAGGGTTGATTGGGGAAGGGGAGATGGCTTATGGGATTTTTGCGGGAGGGGGGAACCAGGAAACGGGACAACATTTGACATGTAAATAAAGAATATATCTAATAAAAAAAAAAAGAAAGACATTTAACTTCCAATATAGACAACATCCTTAGCACTTTATGTGATCATCAGAAGGTCTTCACTTATAGAAAAGGAGCCCGTGGGCGTGTATAGGATACCGAGTGTATATATGCCCACGCAAGGAGTGTTTATATGCCCACATGCGTTTGCAAACAGAGGAGCAGGGGAGAGGGAGGCTGCCTGGGGCAAGCCAGGCAGGTGAGCAGTGAGAAATCTATTTAAAGGTCACCACTGCAGGTTGCAAAGGAATCAGAGCAACTGAAGTCATTGTTTTAATCAGCCTTGGGCAAAGCAGAAGGGCAGAATCCAAAATCCATTAAGCCTAACAGGGGAAAATAACTGTTACTAAATTCTCCTAGCAAATAATACTTAGAGTAGACCTTTGGCTTGTGAGGGTCTAACATTTGTCATCTCAGCAGGCCCTAGCCACCTGCAGAGGCAGGACACACTAGAACTTGTCATTTTCCTGAGGCTGGCAGCTGAGTTCATGGTCATAGAGCAGTCACCCGGGGCCTTCCCTGCCGCTGCCACATCTCACACCGTGATCCTCTCGCCTAATGACTCTGGTGGAGTGATAAAACGCACGGTTTCAAGTCTACTGCTCTGATCTTTAACGTCTAGGCCACATACTGGGTGGCAGCAACAAATTCCTGGACTTGCAAAATGGGTTTGGGAAAGAAGATATTTTGAAGGTCAGGGAAATGGGGGCTGGTGTCGTCAAAAAGTTAAATTATTTAAAAGCTTCTCTGACAAGTTAGGAGACACTGAAGCCTTAAACTGTTATCTGCAAATGCTAAGAAATTCTTACCTCCTTTAAGATTAAAGATTGTTAACGGTTGTGCCTAAATCAGATATATGCCATGACAAAACTATAAGTCATTGGAGAAATTTAAGTTCCCTTGAGGTGCTATGTGTATATATGTGATCATCAACATCATGGACTAAATCTCAATAACACAGAGTTCCTTCTGCCTACGGATCCCCGAAGGACTGCACAGGTAGAATCCTAAAGGTAAGTGAACATAGATACAGATATATAAGTGAAAAAATGTTGCATCAAGTTCTGGTTTTCCATATACCTGCTGCATTCAGAAGAGCTACACCCATGAGAGCGAAGATGGACCTCACATCTCAAGCCCTCCTCCAGACATGGTGCGCCTTCTGCTGCACTGTATCCAATTGTAATCACGCCCTCCCCCCATGCCTAACCTTACTCCTACACATTTGAACGCTGGTCTTATCTGTTTATTATAGCCAAGATGGTCACTTCCCCATGGAATCTTGACATAGAACTACCTTCTACCTGTTAAGGATTTTGGGGATTTTTGCTATTCAAGAGGGATACTAAGGCAGATTGTCCTTTTGGAGTAAGAGATTTACTAGAGTTGGTAACACCACATGCAGACAGCATGATGGGGGCTTGGAGAAGAATTCAGGCCCACAAAATGCAAAGCAGGAGTTTCTTCCTATAAGTTTCAGAGAAGGCCCCATATCATGTAACCAATGAGTAGCCCAGAGTACCTGCTCGTAGTCAGGGGAACCTGAGAAGTAGGGAGAGGATGCAAGTTTGGTCCTTTAGTTACTGAGTGTCCATCATGTGTTATCTTTAATCCCTGATTGCTTAGGGCCTCTGGGATTGGGAAAACAGGATGATAGGTTCCTAGGCAGCATCTCAGTAGGGTGCCTGCCATATCCCCATAGCTGTAAGAATTACAGACTCAACTAGGAGAGAAGGAGGCTGCTGCCAGTGAACATAACTGTGTCAGCCTGAGGCTAAACTTAACACTACTTGATCCTGGTGGCAGAGAGTATAACTCCTTCTGCTCAGTTGTGCCTTCCCTACCTCTGCTTTCCCTTACCATTTTCTCCAATGCTCATTCACACACACACCCTACCTTCTCCTCCTCCTCTTCCTCCTCCTCCTCTGCACCTGACTCCTTTTGCTTTCTCCTCCTTCTGTTACCTCCTCTTACTCTTACCGGAGAGTTCCTCAACTTGCCAATATATTTTAAAAACTGTGAATTTCTATCACACTGACATTTTCTATGAGCACAGCTCTGTCTTTGTTTCTAAGTTTCTCTCCAAAGCTCCCAGGAGCTCAGTCTCTCCCTCCCTTTGTTCTCCATACTCCACTGAACCTGTGTTTCTTCTTTGTGCCAACGACCTGCCCCTCACTAGACTCAGCCTCCAAGTTACTAAGCCACTGTCAGAACTCCAACTCTGCTTTCCCTGTCCTATACATTGTGGTCAAGAGTAACTAGAGCCTACAGATGACCAAGGCAATGGTGGAGACAGCCCGCTTGCTGGGAGCCTTTAGTGCTGTGCTGTCCTGGGGTTCTCTGCAGCTCTCTTACCCACTTCACAGCATTGGAACACCAGTCAGTCACCCTGTACCTGGGTCTTCTGTACTTCCGAAAAGCCATAGCTGTATTTGAATGACTTTATCACATTCCTCATAGTGACACTTCCAAAGGTTTAACATCTCCCTGGAGCTAAAAGCCACTGCCCACCCTGATACCTTGGTAGTTTTGGGAAAGTTAAAGGCCATTCAGCGTGAGTTTTCTCAAAGCACCTCCCTTTCCCTTCAGATTTTCAGAATATTCTCATCTCACCTGTATGTGTCTTTCTAGCATTAAGGTTCATTCTAAGACTAACCATTTATCTTTTAGACCGTTGGTTTATTTCTATTGCTCCTCTATAACTCTCTCTTCTATCTTTAATGTCTCCTCTACACATAATCCTTCCCTTCGTCTTTTCAAGTCTTCCCCATCTTTTAAAAAATTTATTTATTTATTTATTCATTCATTCATTTTATATCCTGATGGTGGTCCCCTGCCCCCCCTGTCCTCCCAGTCCCACCCTTACAAATCCCTCTCTCTATTGCCCTCTCCCCTTCTCCTCAGAGATGGAGAAGCCCACCTGGGTACCCTCCACCCTGGGACATCCAGTCTCAGTAGGACTAAGTTCATCCTCTCCCACTGAAGCCCAACCAGGCAGTCCAGTTAGAGAAAAGAGATCCAATGGCAGGCAACAGAGTCAGAGACAGCCTCTACTCCAATTGTTAGGGGACCCACATGCAGATCAAACTGTACATCTGTTATGTACAGCCTAGATCCATCCCCTATACACTTTTTGTTTGGTGGTTCAGTCTCTGTGAGCTCCAATGGGCCAGGTTAGTTGACTCTGTAGGGTGTCCTTGACCCCTCTGTCTCACCCAAGTCTATCCCTCTCTCTTGCACAAGACTCCCTGAGCTCTGCCTAGGGAGCCTAGATCCAGCCCCTACACACTCTTTGGTTGGTGGTTCAGTCTCTGTGAGCTCCAATGGGCCAGGTTAGTTGACTCTGTAGGGTTTCCTTGACCCCTCTGTCTCACCCAAGTCTATCCCTCTTTCTTGCACAAGACTCCCTGAGTTCTGCCTGATGTTTGGCTGTGAGTTTCTGCATCTGTTTCCATCTGCTGCTGGATAAAGCCTCTCAGGACTCTGACAGTGAGTCTAGGACTATTTGGACCATTGGAAATGAAGCTTAAGGCAGGAAGCTGGAAACTGTGAATGATAACCTATATGTACTTGGCATTATATTTGATATGATAGGAAAATAGAATGGTCCTTTGACTGTTATCTCTTAGTGTCTTATAATTTCTCTTTGATTTCAGTTTGAATCAGGGCCAGGAGCTCAATTTAGATAGGTCATGATTCACTTCTTTCTTCCCCTAGCCAACCAGCCCATCACTAAGTCCCGACAATATCATGGCTTCAGCATCTTCTAACGCTTGTATTTGTTATCACTGCTCTTGCTTATGGACCACTTCAGTGCAATAGAGTGAAGGTTTTGACAGTGGTAACTAGTTGAGGAACCCTGAGTTAAGAATAGAAGAATTAACAAAGTGATTGATGGGAGATGAGAAAGGAAGGAAAAGTCATTGACTGGTAACAGGTAACAAGGCAAGGAGTGAAGAAAACCAGGTAGAGATGTAGGAGGAAGATGTGACCATCACAATGGGGAGATTGGTTAAGGAAAGCAAAGGCTGGGAAGGCAGAGAGAACAGGAGGATCCATAATCCCTCCCCAACCCCCTCACAGTGGAGAGGTGGAAGGTGGTGCTGGGATACAACACTGTACATAGTGGTCATCTCAGTTATGATGAACGGATAGGATGGACACTCAAGAATATAGAAGCAAGGCTGGGTATCATGGAGCTGAAAGTCACTGGTCACAATGCAGCTGAGAGTGCACCATGCTTGGAGGAGGGCTTGAGTTGTGAGGCCCATCTTAGCTCTTGTGGGTCTAAACACTAGCTGTTCTGCACGAAGCAGCTTTATGGAAAGCCAGAGCTTGATGCAATGCTCTACACACACACCCAGACCCATATCCATATAGATTCAGCTTTAGACTCAGGCTACATGGTCCTACGAAGACACCTATGCAGAAGTAATGTTATACTATTGAGATGGGTCAATATCTGTCTCTAGTCTTGCCCCCAACTCCATTCTATTCTCCACTCTACCATCAGAACAATCTAGAACACAGACCACCTCCCTGAAACTCTTGAGTGGCTCCCTTCGGCCTAAGACACAAGTCTGATGTCTTTGGCCCATGGACCTGACTTTCTTTTCTTTCTCTCTCCCTCCTAGGCCCAAAGCCCCAAGGCTGCCTGTCTCCCTACTCTCTCTCCAGCTCAGGGGCCCCTTGCCGGTACTCTTTCTCTCTTTGCCCCTCTCTCAATATCTTCTTTCCCATCTATTTTCTGCTTGATCTTCAGGATCACATTCAAAGTCTATCACCCCACCAGTTATGATTTTCCAAATAAGACAGAAGAAACAAGAAGAAGTGGGGCTGAAATTATAAACATCCATCCACTCATTTTTCTGCAATGATGGTTCTATGGCAGGCAGGGAAATGTAAAACCACAGGTTCGGCCAGGTTTAAATCCTAGCTTGGTCACTTCCTGGTCATCCACAGACATCCCAAAGCCAGGTGTCCTTTCCCAGGGGTGAGGCCAGGTCAACCACAGCCTCTCCTCTAGAGACTTCTGCTCTGGTCTCAGTGCTTCTCAATCTTCCTAATGCTGTGAGCCTTTAATACAGTTCCTCATGTTGTTGTGACCCCCCCCCACCGTAACATTATTTTCATTGCTACGTTGTAGCTTTGCTATCATTATGAATCATAGTGGAAATATTTTTGGAAATAGCAAGTTGTCAAAGGGGTCGAGACCCACAGATTGAGAACCACTGTTTTATCTGATTCTTGTTTGTGTGGTACAAAGACTATTAGCATTTTATCAAGAACCAGATCTGGTTTGTCTTTTCGGGTTGCTCTGCTCAGTTTTGGGCTTGACATCTACACTCGAAAGTAAATGTTTCTACAGAGAATAAATGAATAAATTTGATTTTGAGAAAGAGATAGAAATCAATACTTTTAACCTTTGGTGCCTCTCTGTACTGTTTATTTTCATGATATTCTCTGACAATTAAAGGAGATGGATTTTTACAGATGAAGGGCAAAAGAAAGGTAGTTGTGCTGCTAGTTTTATGTCAACTGGACACAAACTAGAGTCATATGAAAGGAGGGAGACTGACTGAGAAAATGCCTCCATCGAATTGGACTGTAGGCCAGCCTGGAGAGCATTTTCTTAATTAGTGGTTGATATGGGAGGGCCCAGCCTATTGGGAATGGTGCCACCCCTGAGCTGGTGGTTTGAGGTACTATGAGGAAGGAGACTGAGCAAGCCATGAGGAGCAAGCCAATAAGCAGTACTCCTCCATGGCCTCTGCATCAGCTCCTGACTCCAGGTTCCTGCCCTGTTTGAGTTCCTGCCCTTAGTGCCTTTGGTGATGAACAGTGCTAAGGAGGAGTTAGTGAAAGAAACCCTTTCCTCCCTGAGTTGGTTTGGGCTATAGTGTTTCATCAAAGCAAAAGAAATCCTAGTGTTTAAAAGATGTGAAGGACTCTGAACAGACTATGCACAGTTATTTTTTTATGACCAACATTTATTGACGGTTAACACTGTAGGCCGAGCCATCCTATGTGTAGATTCAATCCACAATCAAAACAACCCCCATCCTACAGGAGAAAACTCAGAAGAACAAACAGTTAAATAACTTCTTCAGCAAGTGGCGGAGCTGCAGCCCAAACCTGGCAGAGCCCATGGTTGTAACCATTGGTTTGCCCTGCCTGGTATATGAGCATTGTTGGGAAAAAATGAGGGGGCCTATTTTCCCATCCATTCCTGCTCTCACCTCTGTTGGTCTCTGTTTTCTCCACCTTCACTGGAAACTCACAGCTTTAGATAGATTGGCCAGCCAGTTGCAAATGACAGCTGAAAGCTTTTCCTGGTGGGTTCAGAAAACATCTGTATAGCCAACACCTTGCTAGCTGCTAAAAAGAAGTGTCAATTACACTGTATTCCCTTTGCAATTTATTTCTGACCTCCTAAGGATGGGGTTGTTCAACATTTTGATACGTATTTGTGAGGTTGTATTTTTTTTTAAATGATTGTTCAAAGGAACACAAAGTACAGAATGAAACTGGAGATTACAAAGGCCCTGTGAGAAGCCTTTGCCACCTACCCAGGCATCTAACATCAAAAGAGTTGGCAAAGAGTAATTAGAGCAAGTGCTTGTGCGTGGTTTTCTAAGGGGAAATGGGTGTTTAAAAGGAGATTGTACAACCATACAAGCAAAAATGGGCAGAAGTATGGTGGTTGGTAAGTCTGAGAACTGTCTTAGAAGCCATTGGATAACAGCTCTCTGATCTAACAGAGACAGGAGAAGCTGGGTCTGACTTAAATGCTTAAGGGCCTGGGTTTCTGACTGTTTGTATCTCGTCCTCATTTTGGTAGTGTGTGTGAATGTGTGGGGCCGGCTGATATACAGAAACTAAAGGAAAGTGGCTTTTGGTTTCCCAAGCCTCAAGCACAAGTTCCTACTGCTTCAAAAGGCCCCAAGTCACAAGAATGGATCTCTCCCTGCCTGTCGGCTAGCCACAGACACAGAAATAGCCATGGCAGGAAGAACCAATAGGAGAATGTTTGCTGTGCATCATTCTAAGCAGAAACCTGTGACAACAGAGGAAATCAGCACAACACAGTCACCTTGAAATTCCATCTCTGGCTTTGGCGTTCTGGTTTGTAAACGGGTTTCTGCACAATACAGGGCGATTTCCGGAACTGACTGACTCTGTGTGATTTTCTTTACCTCCGGCATTCTGAATGTTCTCTTAATAATACTGGACTGGTGCTTATCTGCATTGTGGCCAGGATTATAAAAACCAAGTAATTGCTGAGTAGGGGAGCTTCGTTTGCAATTGAATTCTGTTTTCCTTAAAGAGAAATTCTGCCACCCTCTGGACAGAAATCAAAGATTCACACAGAATAGAGTTTTGAAGACTTGTTCCCACACCCTAAAAATAAACATAAAAAAAAACCCCTATATGCCCTTTAAAAACCGGAAGAGAAGGACAGAGTCATGTAGAAGAAGTCCTGGCTGCTTTAGCTAGCGTAAATAAAATACATGAAAAATAAAACCAAGATAAGTCTACAGATTCAGTAGAGAATGGGCTCAGAGCCCATTAAAGAAACATTCTCTGGCATATAGCACACACTTTTTCCACGACCTGTTTGTAGAGTCCATGTTAGCTCCCTATTCTACAATAGCCAATTAAAGACTTTTTACATACTCTCAGCCATGACTGTTTTGCAGTTACATTTTATTTTGTTTTGTTTTGTTTTATTTTTGGTTTTTGAGACAGGATTTCTCCATGTAGCCCTGGCTGTCCTATAGACCAGGCTAGCCTAGAACTCACAGAGATCTACCTGCCTCTGTCTCCGTTTGCCTCCTGAGTGCTGAGATTAAAGGTGTGGGCCACCACTGTCCAGCTTGCAGTTACTAACCACTGAGTATAAAGACTGTGAGATTTCAGTCATTTGAGGGAAATTGGTCACAGGAATTCAAATGGGCAGTTTGTTTCTGAATCCTGCCTATTCATCCATGGGCCGTGCTTAATTAAAGTCACACAAATGAAACTCTGAAAAATGCAAGGACATGGTTGTTACCAATTAAAATGTGGGGCAAACCCAAGCACAGCCACGTCCTTCTTATAAATACCCTGAGGAAGAAACACCCAGCATGACAGAGAGCCATACCTGGTTATAGCAACAGGGTTTCGATGCTTCTGTTCCTGGAGCACCTTGGCCAGCTGTTTTTGCAGAAACGAAACCTTGCCTTGAGTTCCTTTAATGAATGGGTGGTCCAAGAGGTGGGTGACCGAAGGCCGCTTTTCAAAATCTTTAATAAGACACCTGTTTGCAAAAACAACAAATAATTCTAGAGCGTAACATTAGACATTCTCTTTCTCTAGGAATATAATACAGGAGAGAGGAGGCAAGAAGGCCTGGTGATGAACTTGATCATTAGCACTACATAGCTCTTTCCTTTGAAATATGTACCAGAAAGTAGAAAAATTCTATGAATTGAATTAGTTGAAACACCAGAAATCTACTTTAGACTGTTGTAAGTAAATATTAAAAGTTCATTTTTTTTACCCTCAACTTACAGTGAAATATTTGAAACATTGGAAAAGTAGACTGTTTAGGAAAGCATTTTTAAGAGAAGGAGGTTTATCTGAGGAGCCTATAGAATTAAGGCACAGCACCCCTACTAACTCTGTTATAGGAGATGCTCTTATTGGGTGGAGTGGGAGGGCTGAGGGTGCATTTAGAAGCTTGCAAAGAAAGAAGCGAACCTGCAAACAACAGAGAAGAACGGCTACTGGTTGCTAACATTTTCTGAGAGAACAGAGAGGCCTCAGAACTGAAAGTGACAGGCACATAATTCTGGTGAATTATGATGGAATTATGCAAAGTGGGAACAGAAAGTCCATGCAAAATGGTAAAAGTCAGGTTCTGTTTGAACCCCTCTGCAGTAGATTGGTTAGAGCCACCCCAGAGGAATGGCTTTCTCATTTGGACTCAATGACCCATCTAAAGAAAACAACCACTCAATGCATGTTGCTGCATCCTCTGACACACCGAAATCTCTAGTGAAATGGGATCTGATGAATACCGCTCCAATCCCCATTGCCCCTCTATCCTGCATCAGAGGAGGAAACTGCAACATCTTCCAGTCTCAGCTAACACAGGAGACTCGGGATAAACATGGAATGCCCTTCTGCCATGCCATGTCACCAACAGCTGTGGTTTGTCCCACAGCAGCACGCCAGCAGCAACCCAAAGCCTTGGCAAGCAGCAGGAAGTTTAGCAGCCTCTGAGCACTTTTGACAGAGCAGTTAAACCCAATTCTTTACAGCAGTCCCCGGTTGTCAGATTCACAGGGAGCTTTTAGCTTTGCAATTTTCACTTCGAAAACGCTTTCCCTCACCTTCTAGTCTGGAAGGATATTCGGTAACATTCCCATTCCCCGTCAGTCCATTGGTGAATGCCTTGGGGGCTCCGAGAACCGGAGCTTGCAGCTAGAAAAGCCAACAGCACCTAGAATATCTCCAGACTGATGGCCACAAGACTATAAATACCACCGCCACCTTGCCATGGGGAGAAATCAATCATTTGACTTTTATAGGTCCAGCTGGTTTGTATAGCCTATAATTTTTCCTAGCAACAATACAAAATCAGGCACACAGGCTCACAAAAGACTGCTGTTGTCTTCGCATGAGCAATCTTCCCTGGGTTCCATGTATATTCATGTGTCCGTGTAATACCATCAAAGGAAAACACATTTGAGTCACTGTTTGCTCAGAAAAGAAGGAACTCGAGAGGGCTATCTGATTGGTAATCCTGGCGATGTTCTTCCTCCTGACTTAAGTGTGAACCATAAAAAACCCCTAAAATAAAATAGCCATGTGTCTCTTGAGGGCTGATGAAGACAGATAGACCTGGATCCTCAGAGGGGATGGGATGTGATGGTAAGTCCAGGATCCACCCAAGGGCTCAACAATTACTGTTCTTACAGAGGACTCAAGTTCTGATTCCAGCAACCACATCCAATGGCTCACCACTGCCTATAACTGCAGCTCCAAGGGATCTAACATCCTCTTCTGGCCTCAGTATTTCACATGCACATACACACACACACACACACACACACACACACACACACACACAAAAATGCACACGCATACACATACCACATACAAATACATTTTTGTCTGTTTATTGGTTGTGTTTTAAGAGAGAGAAAAGAAATGATAAAATAAGGATGCTTTCCTTGCCAAGCAGATGTTACCCAGGCTTCAACACACAGACTCAAGGGCAAAGCCAAATGCAGACTAAGTGACAGCATGAAAAACATCATGGCACGTGAAATAGGTAACAAGCAGAGTGTACCTCTAACCTTCCTCCTTGGGACAGACATTCAGGGGAGACTGTCAGAAGAGGCCTGCAGATAGTCTTTTGGGTAGCCTTAGAAAACATGTCCCTAGTGAAATGGGAAGCAGTTGAAGGTAGGATATCTATCACACAATGTTAGCATCTACCGGCAAAGGGAGGATTCTAACAAGTGACAAGATCATCTGCTGTACTGAAGAGGGTCTTGTTTTAGACCACAGAGTGGGTAAGAAAAAATGCATGAATATCAAAGAGAGAGAATCAGATGAGGAATTCTGTAACACATAAATCTGTTCCTATGATGATCCAAGTAAGATATGGTGGTAGGTGCAACACCCAGGAAGATGATGAGTTCGTCTTCTCAGTAAGACTGGAGTGAGTAGAAGGGTACAGCATGGGGTCAACAGGAAAGAAGCTGAGCATGCCTGGGAGGGAGGATGCCAAACGCACGGTGCTACCTCCAGCTGCACAGGGAGGCTTTCTAGGGGAAGGACAAGAAGACCTTGAGAACGTAGCCTTAATTCGTAAATACCCCTCCACATTTTGTTCTCATGAGTTCAACACAAGTCTGAAAGGGAGTTGTTATGATATTGACACACAGAGCAAAGGCTCTGTCTTCTAGATAACAGGGCATCATCCCAGTTCGTTTACTCAGCAAACATTTATTATGCCGCACCAGAATTAGATGAAATGAACTATTGCACGAACAATGATGATATTTATCCTCAAGCATCTGTAATAGATTTAATTGGAAAGAAGGGAGGACCGGAGAAACAGAAAACTGTGAAAACTGGTGTTTGCTTATCTACCCAGGGAGAAAACAAGAAAACAGGGAAACAATGCTGGCCACGTCCGTGGGTGCCTGTCTTCCCAGCATTTGGGAGGTGAACAAGAGCTTTAGACAGTCAAGGTCACATTCAGAGTGATATTCACTTCTGGGTCAGCCTGGACTACATGAGACCCTGTCACAAAAGAACAAAACAAATGAAGACAGAAATGGGGGTTTCAGAACCACAAGGATCATGATTTTCTATTCGTGTGTGTGTGTGTGTGTGTGTGTACATATGCATGTGTGTGTTCATGTGTGCACATGGGTGTGAATATGGAGGTCAGAGGTCAGTTGCTCTTCAGCTGATGTTTTGAGACAGGTCTCTCAGTGCAGCTGGCGCTCACTGACTAGCTAGACAGGCTCCAACTTTCCCTGTCCTACCACTAACCCAGCACTGCATGTTTGCTGTGAACCCACTTTTATACAGTGTTGGGGATTCGAACTTGGGTCCTCATGTCTTTCAAGCAGGAACTTCACCAAATGAACCATCTTCTCAAGCCCCATTTTCTTTTCTTTGGGTTTGTTTGGTTTCTTTTTTAGTCCATGATACAACCCAAGCCTCAAAGCTCTCAATCCTCCAGCCTCACCTTCTAGAATACAAGGACTACAGGCCTGCACCATGACACCTGGACATGATTTTTTATGCTAATCTTATTTTCCAATGTGAAGAACCTGAGGTCGGCCCATCAGTGATGATGGGGCCCTGGGCCAACTCTCACAGAAGAACCTTTTTTACTCTGTATTGTTAAAAATGGCAAGCTATGGTGTGCGGTGCAATAGAATCAGGGGGTATATTGTTAGAAACCTCTAGTCAAGGAAGGCTTCCTGGAGGTGTCAAGACCTAAGCCAGGCTTGAGGGAAGTAAAAAGAGCTAGGTTAATGGAGAAGAGGCAGAAGACATTTTTAAATGGGGGAAAACAGAGCAATTAGTACAACCTTTGGCACTAGATAAGAAGTGTAGTC